>LOEQ01000208.1:280251-292676 GCA_001685075.1 Bramus lutescens | reverse complement strand
GCCGTGCGGGAGCTGGGCCGGACAAAATGCAGCCCTCTCCCCTATCACTACATAGAACCCTTAATTCCTTCTCCAGCACCACGTCTGCCTGCCAAGTGCTGCCGTGATGATGATGGACTCTATGCCTCTGTACTCTAAGCCCCCCCCAGCTAAATGTTTTCCCTTATAAGAGTTGCTGTGGTCATGGTGTCTCTCCACAGCAGTAGAAACCCCAACTAAGATAATTATATTTGTTGTTACATTACATGTCAAGTGGATATTTTATCGAAGAGGTGATTCTACAGGGAATCCATCAAAATGCTTATACCGAGTATCTTTAGTTTCTTTATCAGTTACAAATACTGAAAATTTGTATCTGCAGTTTTCAAAATGACATCCAGGTTTTTTTCTGTCTGAACTGCAATGACATGGAAAATGTTTATGTACTTGGATAAACAATGAAGTGAACTTGAATTTGATTAAAAAATGGTGCATAAAAGAGTATAAGGGACCACTTTCAGTTCATAGAGATCAATAGAACACTGTCTCTGAGTGAATCAGAGTTTTCTTACAATCTAGGAAGCCAGCCTTCTCTGTTGGACATTTGTGGCCTTTAAGGCCATTTCATTTGATCTCTTTCAAATACTTGCAAATCCAACCAAAAATAAAATCCCTTTGTGGTGAAATTTACTTTTAAGAATCAGGATCCAATTGCCAGGGTAGGCACTAAATGTTAATTAATAAAAACTATACTGAATGGGTTTTCATAGATTTTCATCTTTGTGCCAATTTTGGGAGAACAAAACAAAGCAGAGTTTTCCTAGGATTTTGGGCCGGTTTTATGTTGAACAATGCTTAGAATTCTACGTCTAGATATTGCAGCCAGCTAGAGTTTCTGCTGTGGAGTGGCTTTTATCATTTTACCAGCCTTGGCATTTACCTAGAAGACTAACGATGGTTTGAATATAGTGTTCAGTTTTTTATTTTATTTTACTTTTTTTTAGAGTTTAGGAGGAACTCTGGTATCAGGTATAATTACATATTTTATTATGAAGAACTATGTGTCATGTAGGTGATCTGCAGCAAATGAAGAGGAGCTTTTAATGTGGAGACTTGATCACTTTGCTCCTCTATGGCATTAGTACCATATTTTCTGTGCTAATGCATGTTTAATGTTTATGTAATCCTATGCCTGCTTTTATTATCATTTATCAAATAATTAAGGATAGACCACATGAATTAATTTTATTTCCATTATTTTTATACTTAATTTTATAATTATTTGAATATTTCATGCATAAATATTGTATTAACATCATTATTAGTTTTTCCTCTTTCCATTCCAGCTCTTTTCATTTCACAACTTCTAAAATTTTTAATCTCTTCTATAATTATTATTCTTTTATACATATACACATATGCACATATACATAGAACACACAAACTACATTGTTCATTCAGTGTTGCTTTTGTGTGTGTGTGTGTGTGTGTGTGTGTGTGTGTTTAGTGCTAATCACTTTAGGGTTGATCCCTTAGCTCATGAGCTCTGGATAACATAGCCGAGGTTCATCCCTAGATAAAGTTTATTCTCTCTCTCTCAGTAGCCATTGACTGACAATAGATCTACATCTAGGGATAAGACCTTGTGAAATTTTCCTGACCCATGTTGGCATGTCAAGTGTTATTTTGTGTTTGGGTAATCACACTGCTGAGATTTCATGGGATCAACTTTCTTGTCATGCCTAGAAAGTACTATTTGTCAGAAGCCTCCCTGATTTTCGGCTCTTACCTGTGATGTTACATACGTTTTAGTTATTTGTAGAGTTTGTATTTGAGATGTATTGGTTGGGAGTGGGCACTGTGCAGTGCTTTTTTCTCTGCTTTTTGACCAGTTGTAGATCTTTGTAGCAATCTTTATGTACTGAAAAGTATGTTCTTTGATATTTACTCATAACACTAATTTGTTTTGAATTGTTTGCTCTTCCATCAAAAAGTTTGTACCCTCCTAATTTTAATGTATTTAATAAAAATTAACTTAAAATATACTCTACATGTTCAGTATTCATTTGAAGGGTTTCTAAAACTCTGTTAGCATCCAGTGTGTTCCATTCATAATTGAAGGTTTCAAAAAGTTTAAAGTTCTGCAAAAATTATTCTGCCTTTGAAATATTCTCCAGAAGATATAAAAGTTTAAAGTGATTACTATGCCCTGGTTCAGTGAATGAGCTCTGTCTCTTTACATATTATTCATGCTATTGAGCAAGCAGAGGTCTTTAATAAAATCAGGAATAGCCGAAGGTTTCAGTATAAGGGGTGTGTGAGTGTGTGTGTGTGTGTGTGTGTGTGTGTGTCTGGTTCATGAGGATTGCTCCAAAAAAGTTTTAAGATTAAGTAAATAAAACTCATTTTAGTCCCTAAATAAGCATATAGTAATATTTCTGATTGAGTAAGGGAAATCACAGAACAAAAATCAGATTTGTGAGGAGACAGGGCCAAGATGAAATTTTAATGAAGGCAAGAACACAGAATCAGAACAGAAAACCCCACATCTGTGGTGATTAGTGCTTGTATCGATGTTATAAGATCTATGATCTGGGAAATGGGCCTCTGGCATGCTTCTGGGGACTCTCTAAATCTTATCCACTGATGTGTTAAAACCCATCTGCTGCGGTTATATCATTTCAAAGTGTAGTGCTGGGCAGTATCAATGGAAAACATGGAACTGAGCAGCACGTAATTATTCATTGCTCAACTTCCTGATTGTGGAAGCCATGTGGCAAACTGCCTGGTGTTTGCTGAGAGCCCGTGCCTGGAACTGTGACCTAAAATAACTTTATTATAATAGGAAAAGAAATGAAGACATTGAATCCTAAACCACTCATAAAGATCACGCTTAGGAGAGGCCATTCTTTGTCGAGTGGGGTTGAAGGACTGGGGAGGAAAGGTAGGGATATTCCCTGCCTCTGGTGGAAGCACTTCTCAGTGCTGTCTTCACAACTGTCATGTCATGGAGCAGGGCTAAGCAAGCACCTTTCCAAGACCCTTGACTCTATCCATATCCTCTGTTATCTCTGAGGCCCACTTTGAAGTCCTTTCTTGGATTTCTACTTTTTAAATGCTATATGATGTATTCATTTCTAGGTAATTCTGTATATTAGGGTCATAACATTACTAAACTAAAATTGTATGGAAAATCTTCTAAAGTAATGTTATTTTAATGAAGGTAAAGATATATGGAACTATCGTTATCTAAGCATGTATATGCACGTAAGTGTGAATATGTCTAATCCTTTCATCAAAGTTAAGTGAAATATATTGTCCTCTATATTTTATGAATGCAACAAACATAGAAACAGAAAATATAAACTAAGGAAAAGATGATAGCAAGCCAGACAGACTGCTCTTGTGTGTCTACATGGATAACATTTCCACTCTGACTCTTCTTGTGTTGGACAAGGAAACTAAAAAGCACACCATTTGATAACATATAAAAACAAAACTCTGTTATAAAAATGCAGCCACCCCATAAACTAGCTATTTCTAGTGAACACTTCTCATGTTTCTAGGTGAGTCACGGTTCATAGTCATATCTTATTTGGACACTACTTCACTCCTCTCCCTCTTGTGTTTTTCCTGCCGTTTTTCTTTGTCTATCAATTTCCTGGTGCTAATGTAACCTCCTACCACACTCTTGGTATCTTACTATATCATGAATATTTTTCAAGGCTTCTGAGGACAGAATTTCAAAATCTACCTGTCAAGCAGATATGGCTCCTTCCAAAGCTGTGTTTCTCCTTGCTTTACATAATAGTTGGCACGACTTGTCATTTTTCAATTTGCAGATAAATAATTTTCATCTCTTTGCATGGACTTTATCTTTACTTTATCTTTCCATGGACTTCCTGTGACTCCTTGTCTCTTACACTCACCTCATCTTTACTTTTCTCTAATGCAGATCAGTCATTGGAGTGAAGCCCATCCCAAGCCTAACATGATACCTGGAGATGCTTGATTATATCTACAAACACTGTCCATTTACAAATAGAGTCCTATTAATAGGTACCAGGGGTTAGGCCATAAAATATGATTTGGGAGGCTACTATTTGATTAATTATATCTTCTGTATTTTTTATTATTCATTACACTTTTAGCTTTTTAATACTGAGATGATAAGAATATCAAAACTCCATTGCTAGTAAGTTTCTTGATAAGCTTCCAATTTTCAGTATCAGTCCACTGATACTATGGACTTTTATCATACTACTAAACACATTAAAATAATGTGTTTTTCTGGTATCTTAGTAGCTACTAAGGTTGGCTTGCTATATCTCTATCTCATCTATAGATTTTTTTTTCTCCACAAGGATGGTTCTTGCCACTGATTTCTTAGAATCCATACTAGGTACAATATAAAATCTGGAAAAATTGATGCCAGTGACAATTATTTTCGTAAAAGAAAAACTATTTTCTTTGTCCTGAGTGACCTTTAACCGCTCTTCTATTCAGTCCTTAAGATTTTTATGACAGCTATCTTGCTATATTTATGTTTTATCTGAAATGTACATGAATCATGATTTTCACACATGCTTTTGATACATAAATACACAGCAGTGATAAGCATAACTCTGGCACCTAAGTGTGTTAAATTCTTACTCCTACTTGGAACAAAATAGTACATCATGCATCACCTCCCATAGTTTTGTTTCCTGCTCTAATTTCTCAAATTTACTCATTACAATTTTATCATAAAATTATTTTACAAATCCAGGCAATGTTTGCATATATGAGTCAATTTTTGATATGTAAGATGTTTAATTTTTCGTGCTGATTGTTAACCTCTATCATTTGGCAAGTTATAGAAACATGATTTTTTGTTTATAAGATAATTATAATTTTCCTCATTTATAAGATCATGTCAACAAAAATTATTTGTAATGTTTATTTAAAGGATCACTGGCTTCAAGTTTAAAGATAGTAAGAATTTTAAAAAGTACATTTTTAGAGTCAAGAATTGAGATACAAGAATCCTAGCATTTGTGAGGGGGACACAGGTAGAGTTCTGCAGGACTGAGGATAGCCTGGTCTACATATAATGAATTCTAGGCCTGAAAGTTCTACACAGTAAGATCCTATCTCAAAAATCAGTAAAAAACAAAGAACAATATAAATCACAACAAAGCAACAATGAAAAGCATTCACTTTTAGATTTTATTATTTTTTAAAGATTATTTTTATTAATTCTTTGTCATGTCTACATATTATACATCCTAACCAAATACATCCCACTTCCTCTGAACCTATTATAAAGTTCCTGTCTTTTCAAGTCCTCTTTATCTTAATTTTTCAATATCCCATTGATTCCAATTAGTGCTCCATACATGAGCATGGATATGGGGCCATTCACAGGAGCATGGGTAATGTACCAGTGACCCACAGCTCCAAAGAAAAATATTTTTCCCTTGTTCAGTAGGCATCAACTGCCACTATCAGCTTCTTACCTAGAGGTGGGTCCTCATAACCTTCCACCATCAGTGATGGAATGCTAGGTAGCTCTATCTCCTGTAGATCTTATGCAGGTAGACACAGCTATTATGTGTTTATGAGTGCAGATCTTATGCAGGTAGACAAAACTATTGTGTGTTTATGAGTGCAATGGTCATGCCATGTCCAGAAGACAGTCTTTTATAGAACTCTTCTACCTCCTATCCTCTGAAACATAAATTATTTTGGCTACCCCTCCCATGATGTCCACTTTGAGAGTATCTATCTATCTATCTATCTATCTATCTATCTATCTATCTATCTATCTANCTATCTATCTATCTATCTATCTATCTATCTATCTATCTATCCATATCTATCTATTTATCTCCAATTTAGGGTTGAGTATTCAGAGGTCACTGATTCTTATCACTTTGACACTTTGAGCAGCAATGAGTCTCTGCCTATACTGCTGCCCACTAAAGAAAAAAAATCTGATCAAGTTTGAGAGCAGCACTAATTTATTGGTATAATCATAAATATTTAGAAGGCAGTTTGACACCATTTTCATTTAGCAAAACAACAGAAGTAGGGACTTGACATCCCCAACTGTGGGGTTTTCATCAGGTTACAGAACCAGACATGAATTCCCTCCTGTGAAGTAGGTCTCAAATTCAAACATAAAGCTGTTGGTTACTTTATAACAGTGGGCACACATTACAAGAGTGGGCACATCTTGGCTTGGGGCCAGAATTGCAGCATGCACAGTCCACCATTGAGTAAGATCATTGGTGCTTGTACTGTCCAACACTGTGAAAGCTAGCTAGGAGAGAAATTTCCAGGTCAATTACAGCTCACTTTTTCTATGGTCTACCACCAAAGTTAGCTGTGTCTTCAGCAGTAGGATCTTGTAACCCAGGTATGGTAAGCAAATAAGTCCAATGGTAATAACCTGTATGGTTTAGGGGGCCTCTGGGACTTCTCTGACCAATAGCTTGTACAGAGGTAACATCATATCTGGCACTCTGATTTTCATCTAATAACTCATATCTTCTGAGAGAAATACTATATATTCATGTAGTTAGCTTACATTTGGCCTCATTTTACTAAAAAAGACAGATTTTTAAATTAGCTCACAGAATAATGTGTTGCCATATTGATTTATTCATAAATTCTTACTTTTGTTTTATTGACCCATCTTTTCTCACCCACTACCCGTCTAACTGCTCCACTCTCTGCTTAAAATCTCTAATCACAACTATCCCTCTCTCATTCTCTCACACTACAGAGATATCAATCTTTGTCCCTAAACCCATTCTGTATAAATGCAGAAATATGCATATCTAAAAGTATCTCATTCAAGGTAGCAAGATGGGTCAACAGGTAAAGGCGCTTCATGCTGAGTCCGATGACATTGGTTCAGTCCCCAGATCTCACAAGGTGGAAGGAAAGAACCAACTCCATCAAGCCATCTTCTGACCTCAATACATGTGTTTTGTCATGTATGTGCACACACAAGTACAAACATATGCAAATGCAAAAAGACAATTCATTCAAGATTTCTCATTGTATGTTTTTGGCTTTGCTGCGTATTTTGTTTTGTTGAGTTAGTTTTTTTTTTATCAAGTTTCCTTTTACATGTAAAAAAAATTCCAAGCAAGAATCATCCTAAATGTCACATTATGGAAAGGGCTTGGAATGACTCTTGGGTAAGATACCTTGATTATCAGTCACAACGCATGAAGGTGAATCTGGTGATGCTTTGGGATGTGTCTGTGGGTATTTTTTTATACTTTTAAAAAATTTTTATTAGATTTTTAAAAAAAAAATACCTATCCAAATTTCCATTCCCTCCCCTCCTCCCATTCCCTCCACACATTCTCCCACCCCACCCCCTCTAATCCTCAGAGAGGGTAAGGCACATTGCTTTGTRGAAGGTCCAAGGCCCTCCCTACTATATCTAGGCTGAGCAAGGTATCCATCCAAAGAGACTAGGATCCCAAAAAGCCTGTACATGAAGTAGAGACAAATTCCAATGCCACTGCCAGTAATTTAACCAGATTTCCTGGTGACCTGTGCATTAACAGGTTAACAGACAGTTTTCAGGGTATATATATATATACACTTCTGATATATATACACTTCTGTTTGTTTATGTAAATGACTCATGATTACATTTGAAAATAAAAGAGGAAAAAGTCTTTGTGGAAAACAGCAACACAAGAAGATATTTTTGTAGGAAAGAAGTAAATCTAGCTCCTCTGGAAATCATCATGCCTGTGTTTAATCCTTTACTTAATCCCTTGTGAATCCGATGTAGCAGGAGGTTAGACCCAGAGACTGAGTGGAGGGTTATAGGTTCTAAGATACAGAAGGTACCAAGTTAAGACTCGGGAAATTTCTTTTGTGCTTTTGTTGACATAGTACATTTCACAAGGTTGGGAGAATATGTTCTGTCACACAGATATCCATGTCAGCAGTAAGGAGGCAGAAGGGTTTAGGGAAATTTCCCAATATCTCCTGGCTTACTGCTTAATGAACAGAATATTCCCTTGCCTGAAATCTACTAATATACCTTACCTCGTGTACTTAGTACATAAATTTTAAATGTTTTATGTTAAGGAAATCCTTTCTTGAATGAAAATGCAGGGCATAGTTTTATTCTTCTCTAATAGATACTGATATACTTATATTTTTGGTGTGAGTACAGGCGAAAGTTCATGAATGTGGAGTCTGAGAGTACTCAATCAGCATATATTAGCATGTCTACAAGTCTGAATGAACAGATTTTTCTTTCTTCCTCTTCTTTCTGTTGACCGAGGTTTTCTGTCCTACCCGGTCCTACAGCCATTAAATCCCAAAGAAATCACACAGAGGTCTACATTAGTTATAAACCGATTGGCCTAGTAGCTCAGATTTCTTATTAACTCTTATAACTTATATTAGCCCATTGTTCTTGTCTATGTTAGCCATGTGGCTTGATACCTTATTTGGTGAGGCAATCACATCTTGCTTCTTCTGTGGCTGGGTCATGACTGACTCTAGAGTGCTTTCCTCTTCCCAGAATTCTCTTGTTCTCATTGCCACACCTCTACTTTCTGCATGGTTGTCCTGTCTATGCTTCCTGCCTGGCTACTGGCCAACCAACGTTTTATTAAAATACAATTGACAGGATACAAACCATTGTCCCACAGCATTTCTCTCCCATTCTTTACAGATTATTATGGTCCATGGCTAAGTGAAGAGGTTTGTGTAACAGTATTAGTTTACGTGATACTAAAATGTAGGTTATCATTGATCCTTACTATGAATAAACAGGATGGTGAAATTTAAAGGTGAGGGAGCAACAAGTGAACAAACAAAAAGTGAGTTGGTCAGGGTGGTAGTTCCGGTTGCCCATCTCAAAATGACATTAGGGCCCCAAGTAACTAAGATATTTTTTCCTGGGCTATGATTCAAAAGTCTTAGTAGTTTATGAAAACCACACTGGCTTATAAGCCGAACACATTGTAATCATAGTTCATCTACTGAAATATTGGTACCAGGACATGTAAAGTATTTAAACCTCAGTTTCCTCATCTGAAAACCTAAGACCTGTGACATTAACGTCATTTGTTGAAGCTCCATTTAAATAAAATGCCATTCACAGCCAGATGTGGTGATATTCCTTTATTCACTGTACTTGGGAAGCAGAGGCACATGGATCTCGAAGAGTTTGTGGCCAGTCTGGTCTATATACTTAATTACAGGTTAGCCAGGGTTACATAGTGATACCCTGTATCAAAAAGCAAAAATGCTGTAGAAGCTAGAGTAACTACTTTTTATTGAAGGAGTATAGGGGATTTGCTTTTTATAAAGCAGGACGTGTCATCCCTGTGTGAGAAGGCCGGCATAGTCTGGCAATAAAGTTGTTCTGTTTTCAGAAAGGATGCAGTCCTGCATATATGGCTTAGAGAAAGCAATATGAAAGTATGACAAAGTATAGGTCAGAAGTAGCCAGAGGAGGGTTATTGGTAGATTGTGTTAGAATTGTCATAGAATATGTGTGATATGCAGGTCTGAATATTTCAGAAGTTGGAATTAATATGGAAGTGCTTTCATACAGTAAATTAGAATTCACTCTGGGGAATTTCAGCAACCAATAAAGGAGGCAGTTAATATGAACAGAGTGATGTTTCTCTTTAAGCCAAGAGTTGTGTGTGTGTGCATATGTATATAATATATTATACATATTCATAATTGTATAATATTTTTCAGAATGTTTGAAAAGGATAAATTGAAAATATATTCCTGGTGTTTACTTTCATAAATATAAATAAACAAGAAGTAAGAATATAAACTGTATGTTAGAAAGTTTTAAATACATTTAACTTAAGCCAATCACAATAACCACAAGCAGAGCACAAATAAGCATAAAGAAAAATCAAAAGAATGGGGAATGGTATCATTTTTTGAAAATTTCATGCATACATACAACATATTTTGATCAGATTCACTCAATCCTCTCCCCTCCATTTCTCCCTTTTCCATTCATTATTATCCCATCATAATTTCATATATTCCCTTTTTAAACACATGGAGTCTATTTAGCTTTGTTTGTAGGGTCCTCTACTGGAGCACAGACAGTCTTACAGGGGCAGCATACATGTAGAAAATTACTGTCTCTTGCCCAGAAGCCATTGCTGGCCAATAGTTCTTTAGCTAGAGATAGGGTGTCATTATCTCACTTTCCCACCAATTCTGGAACTTTCTGGCTTGAGATTGCATAGATCTGATGTATACTGACACAACCTTCATGAGTTCATGTGTTCTGGAAAACACTGTTTCCTTGCACTAATCAATCTTCTATGGCTCCTGCAATGTTTCTTACTTCCCTTTTGAGCCTTGAGAGGAGGAGCTGTGTGACATAGATGGCCCATTTATCAATAAGCACTTGGCATTCTCTTCTTGTTGAACAGTTGTGGGTCTCCATGTTAATTGCCAGCTACTGCAAAAAGAAACATCTGTGATGAGTGTTCAGAGATGCACAATCTAATCAGAAAGTTTAATACTGTATATTTTTAGCAGAATCTTAGTAATAAGTTATTTCCTATAGGTACAAGTTACATCTTGGAGTGCTGGCCTTAAATTCAGTTAAAAAGTGTTTAGTTATGCTTACTACAGTCACACCATTATAGCACCAGTATGCCTCTCTCCCCAGTCTAGTTATTACTGTACTTCACAGGGTTCAAAGATGGATAATGCTGTTGATTACTTTATTCTCCTGGTGTCATGCATAGCATGTCCCAGAACCTAGCCAATAGAGATGGAGCTTTCAGCTTGGTAGCAGCTTGCCTTCTTTATATTGTAGAACTCAGGTATGTGGGTGATACAGTCACATTCTAGAAGGCATCCAAAAGCAACGGCAATAACGTGCAGTGCTTGGTTTGGGATGCCAATGGAATGTACTGACTAACAACTTAAAAAGAGGCAACCTAAACCTGCATTGACCTTTAATCTGATTGCCTGTAAGATCTGAGCAAGACATTGTTACCCTACTTCAGAATAACCCCATTTAACTTCGCTCTTTCTCATTACTTCTATTACATTATATATATTTATGTATATGTAAATATATATATAACACATAATTTATAATATATACACACATAGTACACATGTACACGCACACGCAGCTGTTTCCTATAGCAATAGATTTCCATATGTCTTTGTCGAAGATTTTCATTTTATCCCTCCATACACTCCCTGCTCTATTCCCTGCCCTCTTCCATATCACTAATCTACTTGCTCCATTGAGTCCAGTACGTGCTCCATTAGTCTCCAGTACTTCATTCATATACACTTCTATTTTATCTCCCTTCCTTGAAACCTGTCCTTCTCCCAGGGGTCCTTACTAATAACTTCACCTCAACGGTTAATTCAATTTCAGCACACATATCGACAGATTCAAATCCAACATCTGTATACAGGAGAGAACATGCAATATTTACTTTTGAGGTCAGAATTACCTCACTTGCAGTGATTGTTTTCAGCTCTATCCATTACCTCAAAATGCACAATTTTCATTTTTACAGCTGAATAAAGTTCTACCATGTAAATGTACAACATTTTCATTATCGATTCATCAGGTGATGGGAATCTGGCCTCTTTCCATTTTCTGGATATTGTGAATAGAGTAATAATGAACATAGATAAGAAAATATATCTCATAGGATATAGAGTCTTTTGGGTGTTTACTAAGGAATGGTATAACTTAAACATATGGTAGATCTATATCTAGCTTTATGAGAAGCCACACGGATTTCCACAATGGCAAATACAGTTTACAATTCTGCAAACAGTTCCCTATATGCATGTCAGTATTTGATATAATTTTTTTATTTTAATTTTTCTTATGGTATATTTTGGTGCATTCTCTTTAATCTTAGTCACTCTAAGTGCAGTAAAATAAAAATCAAAGTAGATTTGTATTTCCCTAATGTGAAAGGATGCTAAACATTAAGGAAACATTTTTTTCTGTTATTTTGTCTTTCTTCAGGGAACTCTGTTTAATTCCCTTCCTCACTTTAAAATTTTGGTTATTTGTTTTCTTGTTTTATTTTACTCTGTATATTCTAGAAACTAATCTTCAAGGCAGGGATTTTCAATGGTGGGTTGAAGTTCATCCTGGCAAGTTGAAAGAAGATCAAAATCTGAAATAGGTAAAGAAGAAAGATGTGAATCTGTATGGCAGGACAACACTACAACCATAGAGAATAGCTAAGCCAAAGAGCTCAGGTGGAGAACCTCATGTACTTCAGGAATAGCATGAGAGGGAAATCAGAGAAACTTCACCTTTCACGATAGCCACAAATAGCATAAAGTGCCTTGGGGTAACACTAACTAAGGAAGTGAAAGATCTATTTGACAAAAACTTTAAGTCTTTGAAGAAAGAAATTGAAGAGGATATCAGAAAATGGAAGGAT
>LOEQ01000208.1:256658-271815 GCA_001685075.1 Bramus lutescens | reverse complement strand
TCTCTCTCTCTCACACACACACACACACACACACACACTCACACACACACACACACACACGCTTAGCCTCTAAGTTGAGAGGACTTTCTGGATATAACGAGTACCTTTCCAGTTAGAAGAAAAACAACGTGGACATCATTAGGATGCTCTGAGGCCACGTCTTCCTCCACTCAGAAAACATTCACTTCTCATTTACTCAAAAATAAAGTGGTATCTTTGGGAGGAAGAAAAAAACATATGTGTGCCCTCCAGAGTGATACTTCTGTTTAGTGGGAGAAAGCAGTAAAGAGCTTGTCCTATCACTTTCCATTTTTATTTTAGAAAACATAAATGCCTTTTGATGTCAAAATTAAAAAGAAGAGGCTAGTATTTGAATAGAACACATTTTACAGCCTGGAAATGTTCGGTTCGGTCACATGAGGACACCAACACTAAGACATCACCCCTCTCTTCCTTACTTTTTCTCAAAATCTTAACATTCTTTGTTGAGAGGGTGGGAAGGAGAAAGGAAAGCACCTGGGGAGGAGATGCACAATGAAATTATATTGTGTAGTCTGATACATTCTCTAAGTCTTCTTCCTTCAGCACTGGGATGAAAAACAACAAGATTGTGCACTCAGGTTGGAAAACAATGATAGCGTCAGCTATGAGCATCCTTGTAACTTAAATGTGAGTCTTGGGAAAGCTAAAGCAATCATTGTCAGTGGATCATTCTCAGAGAGAGGGAGAAGGAACTTGTAAGAATTCCAGACGCATGGACTCTCTTTAATCTTCATATGAAGCTTAGAGCAACTCTCAAAGTAAAAAAAACAGAAACTTTATGGTTTTTATTTTAGAATTAGGAGCCTGTGCTACACAATTGATCATTGAAGCAATGTTTGTTCTGCTTCTTTTCATTGTGAAATATTTTAGTTAGGGAGTAAAATAATGAGTCTTATGACATTTGCCTATATATATTATGCATTGCTTCCCCAAAGCCTTTCCCTGTTCCCCCCCCCGATTGTCCCTTTATTCCACGCAGAGTTGCTTCCTGTTTATATTTGTCACACACACTTCTCCCTCCCTTTCTTTCTCTGACACACACACACACACACACACACACACACACACACCCCCTCTAGGTTCTGCAGGAGAGAAAATACTCAGTTTTTAGTTTCTCTTCCATTTCTTTCTGCTTTCCCTGCTCCACTCCGTGCATCTTCCTTACTTCTCATGGTGACCCTTAACTTTCACATTCAGTCTTCTCAGATTTTTACCATACACCATTGAGATGTGTTAAAATTATTCTGTTTGGGGACTAGAGAGATGGCTTGGGAGTTAAGACTACTAACTGTTCTTTCTGAGGACTCTTGTTAATTCCCAGCATGCACATGCCAGCTCAAAAACTGTAACTCCTGTTCTAGGAGATCTGATACTCTCCTCTGGCCTCCATACATTTTGAGCACACGTGGTGCACAAACAGATGCATACAGGCAAAACAATCATACATGTAAACTAAAAATAAATAAATATGAAATTTAATGTTTTTTGCTTGAGATATTTTGCTCCATATTTATTGATTTTCAACAGTGTAAAAGAAAAAAATGAATTTCAAAAGCTTTTTATTTTTAATTATATGCATGCATAAATTTCTGTGGATATTTGGTGTGCTCGTGTAACCTGAGAGACCAGAAGAGGGTGTTGGATCCCCTGGAGCTGAAGGGACAGGAGTTAAATACTGAAAACAAAACTCAGGTCCTCTGGAAGAACAGCACCCATTTTGAATTGCTGAGCCATCTCTCTAGCACCAGAAAAAAAAGTGAATTTTTTAAATGCACTTAAATATTTCTACACATGGCTATTAGTCCTTTTAAAAATATTGTATTCATGAAACTAAAATATTTCCATTAAATATAAAGTTATTTTCGAAGTTAAACTTTGAAAGTCTGAACTGCTGTCTTCTGGGTCAACTGCAGCATCTTTCAGCTGGGCTGCACGAACTGCGCAAGACTCAGGCAGACAACAAGGCTATGGAGAGTGAAGCTTAAAGCTGTTTCTCAACTACTCGGTCCATGTGGGGAGAATTCTGTGTTTAGGCCAAAGGAGGGTAACAGTTGTAAACTCATTTTGACAAATGTCATAACCATATGCTTATAGAAGCCCCAAAAATCTATAGATAAATTACTCAAGCTAACAAATTAAGCAGGGTAACTAGATACAAGGTCAATTTATAAAATTGAAATCACAGAAATAAATTTGTGGAGCTAGTAAGTTCAGAGTATCCGAAGGTCCAATATTTTAGGAATAAATGTTAGAAAAGATGTCTAAGTCTCCACAACAAAACATGATCAAAATCTCAGTGGCAAGAACAGAATAAAAGGTACACAAATGAAGGTGTATGTGTACGAACTAGACACATTGGCCTATAATGGTATGGCTTTGACAGGTTTTAGTTTGTACACAAAGGCATCTTACAAGCTGGGAACCTTGATAATATGCATGTATGATCACACAGCTGTGAGCAAACTGACAGCAGCCGATACGAAGTTCTCCGTAGGGGAGGAACTTTGCCTGCTTGTTTAGGGAAAGAAGGCAGGAAGGTGGAGTGACAGTGGAGCTCCGAAATCCTCTCATGTCACAAGTGAGTGGATATTTGCGCTTGGGAAAAGGCAAGAAGATAACCATCACGGCCATAATAAGCAAGGGATGAGATAAAGGATCCAAGGACAAGGCAGAGGTTAATGCTGTTGTCAAGGTGAGTGCAGACATCTTGCAAAGAAGATGGTGCTTCCCTGTGAAAGAAGAAAGATTTGGTCAATAACGTGTATTTAAGATATAAGAGGGTTGATAGATTTAATCAGTAAAATACATACTATTATTAAACAGTCAAGAACATATTTATGTTGGCTATTTTATAGTTTGTGAGCCACTTATGAGATAAACTAATGCAAATATTATGAAAAAGAAGGGTTGATTTTGATATAGAAGCAGTAAATGGGAGACAGTCTTGGCAGCCACAGAGTATCATAGATAACATGGACAACAGCCTTTGCTTAGGGTCATCCTATCAAAACCAGTTTTGCTGTTGTTGGAGGCCATCTTCTATTTTGTTGACGATGATTCTGCTTATCGTTTTTATTGCATTGGTTGGAAAAAAAGTAAAAATAAATGACTTCTTCTTATGCCAAGTATTGAATTTTTGTTAATAGCTTTGAGGAAATCCTGGTTCAAAATATGAAAGCAAAACCAAATTATCTGGGTTATGCACGTTGCCTTACCCACTTCTTTCATTAATCTCATGTTCTTGGTTTGCCCTTGGACCACTGACTCTCCCTTCTCTTTCACTTTCTTCCATGTTAGTTCCCATATATACCTGGAATGCTCCTTGTATTTTGTCTTCCACATGGAAGCCCAACTAATAGTAGTTCAACAGGAGAGGGGCTAATAGGAGAAGAGTGTGAGCAGCTGCTGTTGACTCTGCAGGCCTGCATGGTGGTTGTCCACACCCACCCACAAGGAGGTCAAATCCTGTTGGAGAATCCTTAGCAATGTGCCGTCTGTTTTTCTCCCTGTTCCATGACTAATGCACTATCCACATATGCATGATGATGCTTTTCTCCTATGTAAAAATACATGGTTTTTGTAATAATAATTACCATTTTCATCTTAAGCTCCTTAGCATCTGCAGAGAGAAAACAAGAAGCTTTACTTTAAAAAAAAAAGACAAGACCAGCAAAATATTTAGCTTGGCATTCTGTAATTTTTTAAAGTTATGTTTAAACAGAGCAAAACATCTGGTAACTGGAAACAAATGCTTGTAGTCAATTCGCTTTTCATTTATGTCTATTCATTAAATACTAGATTCCTATACCACAGTGGAAAAGAAGGAGTACGCATGCTTCTTTTACATTTATATACCATGATATATGGGAAAGGAAAAAGAGAGGATGATGGCTGCAAAAAGCATGCGTGTATTTTAAACCAGTTGCTTAAGGTGAGGCCTGGGAAACTGAGCAAACGAAAGGAGAGAGCATCAGACAGGGAGGCCCTGTGTGTCATTTGGTAGTAACGAAGCAGCTGTTTTTATGCTGTGGATGCTTACTTCGTGAAAAACTTACAAATGATTCTATTTAGTTACTAAAGAAGTAACAAGATACATCTATTTTAGTGAGATGTGTTGATTCATGGGACTATGTATTCTTTATTGTTAACTGTTGAAGTTAGCATCAAAAGCAATGAGCTTCATTATGGCATTTCCATGAATTGTTCTATTTGCTTTCCTTGGAACGTCTTATGCCCCGCTTCTGGCTGCTTCTCCAGTGTCCCTAAGCAATGCCTCTTCTGCTTTCAGGTTCACAGGCTACATTATCTTCTCTTTTCTCCTCTTTTTCACTTCTCATTATCTTTTTCCTATCTTTATCACACACACACACACATACACACATACATATAGACACATTCACACATATATATGATAAAATTTTTATTGTCACATATTCTTTATATAGAGTACTAGGTTCCTCAAAACACTTAAATAAAAATATTTTAAATATACATTAAATATATTTCTCCTGTATGCTCCTCCCTTCTCCTTTCCCACTTCTCCTCACTTGTTAATTCTCTCCACACCCTCGCTTCTACTTTTATGTCACATATAATGCATACTACATTTTATGTGTCTGATGTATACATGCATACATGTAATTATAAATACAGCTTCCACGTATGAGAGAAAACATGTTAGCTTTCTTTTGGAATCTGGTTCATCCTACTTGACATAATGATATCAGTTCAACACACTTTTTCAAATGTCATGATTTCAATTTTATTACTTAGTAAAATTATGTTGTGTATATGAATCATATTTCCTTTATACATTCATCCTGTGATGGGTTATTAGGTTGTTACATTCTTAACTTATTTTTTATAACACAGCAACAAACCAAATGGGCAAGTATCTCTGTGTTATACTAAATTCCTTTGAGTTAATACCTAGGAGTTTATAGCAGAATTATTTTGAAATTTCCCTTCACTTCTTGGAAGATCATCAATATTGTTTTCCTTCATAGCATTGCAAGCTTACATTTCCAACTGTGTGAATAGGGGTTTCCTTTCTCCTTCATCCTTAGCAGGAATTGTTACCTTTAGCTTTGTCTTGATCTCCATGTGACAGAGAGGGTAAAATGGAATCTCAAAGTAGTTCAATTTGCATTTCTGTGGTTGCTAAGAATATCAAAAACTTGCAAACAATTGTCTATTTTCCTTAAGAAATTTTATAGCATTTGTTAGTGTGTGTGTGTGTGTGTGTGTGTGTGCAGGTGTGTGGGTGTGGTTGTCACAGTAAACACATAGTTGCCAAATAACAATTTGATAGAATCAGTTCCCTTCTTTTACTGTTTAGTTCCTGGGGACTGAACTCAGGTCATTGGGCTTGGAGGCAAGTACTTTTATGCTCTCAACCATCTTAATAGACCATTATTGGTCATTGTGTTGGACGTCTTTCTGTTTAGTTCATTAATCTATTCGTTAACTGAAAGCTATCATTTGGTATTTAATTTTTGAAGTTCTTTATATATTTTAATAAGAATCCCTTAACTGATTTATAGTTGTCAAAGATAGTCCTTCCCATTCAGTAGCCATCTCTTCATTCTGTCTCATCTGCTGTACAAAAGCTTTTTAGTTTCAAGCAATCCTATTTGTAATTTTGGGGATTATTTGTTAAGCTGTTAGGAAGGTTCTTAACATGCTTTATATCCTATATCTTACACTTATCTCAATGTGCTTGCCTAATTTTTGGGCAGAGTTTGAGATATAAATCTAATTTCATGCTTTTATATGTTGGATACCATTGTCAAAATTCAGTAGCTGTAACTGTAATTTTATTTCTGGATCCTTTCTATTTTGCTAAATTGGTCTACTCATCTCTTTTTGTGTTAGTACCATGTTAATGTTAGCACTATGGCCTGAAATGTAGCTTAAGATCAGGTATAACAATACCCTCCGCATTAGTCTTTCTGTTTAGTATTGCACTGGTTACATAAACCTTTCTAATACTATTTCAATGTTAACTTTTTCTCCCAGTTTTGTCAAGTATGTCATTGGGACAGTTTTAATCTGTAGATAATTTTCAGTTATGTAGCCATTTTCTCAATATTAATTCTCCCAATT
This sequence comes from Bramus lutescens, assembly GCA_001685075.1. Taxonomy (NCBI): domain Eukaryota; kingdom Metazoa; phylum Chordata; class Mammalia; order Rodentia; family Cricetidae; genus Bramus; species Bramus lutescens. Next base: position 265,668 of record LOEQ01000208.1, on the reverse strand, counting down.
CATAAACATGGGAAGTTTCTCACCTCTTAGCATCTTCAATTTCTATCTTCTGTGTCTTAAAATGCCTCATTGTAAGTCTTTCACCTCTTTACTTATATTTGTTGCTAGTCTTTTAAAAATGCTGTTGTGAGGAGGTTTTTTCCCTAAATTTCATCCTCACTGTTGCTGTAGTGAAAAGTCACTGAGTTTTCCATTTATGTTGACGTTTTGGATTTTTCTGCTATGTTGAAAGTGTTTAGTGGAGAGAATGAACACCCTGTGTCATTCCAGATGTTAGAGGAAATGCTTTCAGTTTCTCTCCATTTAGTATACTGTTATCGACAGATTTGCTCTATGTGGTTTACCCTGTTGAGATGTCTTCCTTCTATTCCTGGTTTCTTCAGGGCTTCTATCATATAGAGAAGGTGACCTTTGATGAAAGTCTATTCTGTATCTATTGAGATGATCATGTGATTATGTTCCCAAGGCTGTGTATTTGGTAATGCTTACTGATTTGTATATATTGGATCAATCTTGTGTTCCTGGAATAAAACCAACTTTTAGTGCATGATCTTCTCAAGGAAAATGGTCTGCATTTTTCTTTCATTATTTGTCATGTTTTATTTTTTAATCTGGTTTTGGTCCTAGGTAACACTGGATTTCCAGAATGAGTTTTGTAGTATTATTTCCCTTCCTATCTAATGAAACAGTTTGAGAAAGTGTTGACGTTAATACATTTCTCAAAAGTTTGTTGATGTCACCACTATATCTACCTTGTCCTAGACTCTTCTTTGTGTTGAGAATTTGAATTACTATTTTGATCTTATTGTATATTATAGGTTTATTTAAATTGTTCAGATCTTCTATATTGAAATTTGGTAGGCAATGTGAATAACTATAGGTTTTCTTAAATGTTGGAATGTAAGTTTTTATTTTATCTAATTAATTTTTTACTGAATATTATACAAATTCCATTTTCCTCTTTAAGTTTGTTAATTTTGGTCTTATTTTTCTTTTTGTTGGTTTGGCTAAGGGTTTTCCACTCTTGTTAATATTTTCAAATACACAACTCTTTAGTTGATTTTATATATTATACTTTTTGGTCCCTATTTCCTTAGTTTATGGAATAATCTTATTCTTGTCATTTATTAAGTTTAGCTTCTGGTGTTATAGGGACATGAGATGAATCATTAGATTATTTATTTGATATTTCTTTGTTTTATATAATTACTTTTATTTATGTGTGTGTTACAGTGCATATGTGAAAGTCTAAGGACAGTTTAACAGAAGCTGATTCATTCATTCAGCTCTATGGGCCAGGGATCAAACTCAGGTTGTCAAGGCTCAGTTCCATGCATGTCCCTGGTTGTTCAGTCTCTGTGAGCTCTTATGAGCCCAGGTTACTCATTCTGAGTTTTCTTGTGGTGTTCTTGAGCCCTCTGACTCCTACATTGTTTTCCTTCTTTTCTACAAGATTCCCTTACAGCTTTTAATATTTTTTTGCTTAGTAATTCTGGCAAAATGAATATATTTCAAGATGAGGTTCTTCTCTAATTTGTATTTGGGGTTCTAAATGTCTCTTCTCTCTCAGTATCAAACTTTTTTTTCTGTTTGGTCAATTTTCTGTTGCAATTTCTATCAAATAAACTAAACCTTTTGACTTTGTCACAGTTCCTTTTTGTACCTGGTGAATTATTCTTATTGTATCCCAGACTGTTTGCAAATTTGGTCCTATTTATCATTTTTATCTTTGTATATATATATATGAAGTATTATTATCTCAACTTTGTTCTGTACTTTTGAAATTCTTCTGCTTTGTCTTGTCTGCTCATTTTGGTTTCTGTTGTGTTTTTCATTTGATTGATTCTTTTATTTTCAGAATTTTTACTTGCTCTTGTGTGTGTGTGTGTGTGTTTCAATTTCCTTGATAAATTTTTCTCCATGCTTTTGAGTTTCTCTTCCATTTACTTGTCCTCTTACTCACTTTGGTACCTTTCTTGCCTGCATCCTGAACTTAATTTCTTGCTTTATTTCATCTATTATTTGAGCTCTCTACATGGTCCTTGATTCTTTTAACAAGTAGGATTCTGAATTCCTTCTTTGGCATACTATCCATATCAACGATGTTAGTTTTTATCATAGGGAGTTGTGTGGTTGTGTTTGGGTGATGATGGGTTCTTTGTTGTTTGGTACGCTTGTTAGAATAAATGTCCCCTCCCCTTTTTAACTCTCCACCTTTCTCCTACTCTTTTCTTCCTTCCTTCCTTCCATTCCTCCTTCTCTCCCTTTCTTCCTTCTTTTCTTCCTTTCTTCTTTCCTCCTTTCTTTTTTTTTAAATAGAAGTCCTCTTGTTAGGTTTCGTTAAGTAAGAATTATGTTTTCTGCTGGTATTTATCGTGAAGAAATCTGAAGTTCTTTCTAATATACAAGCTGTACTTGTTGGCGTTGATTTGAAGTAGGATATTCTTGTGTATTTTTCTTAATGCCCTTGATATACTTCAGAGACAGGAACATTTGGTTACTAGTTGAGGAAAATGTAGTTTATACATTATTTTCAAGGTATAAGTTCATATTTAGTGAATGAAATGAGGAATAAATTTGGAAAGGGGAAAAGGGATCATTGGAACTGGAGTTATTGATAACTGTGGGTCATCCCGTGGGTGTTGGATCCCTTTAATTCCAGCACTGGGGAGGCGGAGGCAGGTGGGTCTCTCAGTTTCAGGCCAACCTGCTCTACATAGTGAGCTCCAGGACAGCCAGGACTCCAGAGAGAAACCCTCTCTTGAAAAGCAAAACAAAAAACAACACAAAATAAAACAAAATCTCACAAACTTTTAGTTATTGAAGTATTCTTCTCCCTCCTTTCTATTCATTCTTCTTCTCTTTTAAGTTTTCTTTATCCATGTCTTTCTCTTTTTATTTTACTCATACTGTGTGTCTGTGTATATTGACATGTTAACCTGGTTGGCATCAAAACAAAAACAAACAGCAAACACACCAATACCATTGTGTTGCTTGTCAGCCTAGGAATTTGTTTGTGGGATAACTTTTTTAGTTGGTGAGAGTTAAGCTTGTTTCCAGTCTGCAATCAGTGCATATGAATACCATAGCAGTATTTCCAACCCTTCTCTGGGAGGAAAGATGTTTAATACAAGTGGAGATACATATTCACATTTTGATGTATAGCCAAACTGCCATTTAAAAAATTGTGCATGGTTAAATAGCAAGTGCCCATTTAAGAAAATTCAAACACATAGGTACATAAAATAAAATTGGAGGGTTCGTATTCTTAAACTCATCATCTTAGTCAAATTGAAATGTGTTTAATAACAAAAATTGGTAATAATCATGTAATTATTTCAGGAGCATAGGAGAACCAGACTTACTCAGAATTGATCTTATAATAATGCTACCAATTTCTTTCCTATTCCACAATCTCATTTCTCAGAAATAGTAATTATTAATAGCAATATGTACATAAATATTATATATTTTAAAACCAGGGTCAAGTAGAGACTACTGTACAAATTTTATTCTTTCAAGTTAATGTTATATAGTAAAAATTTTACCAAAATCATTCCTTATTGAGTTGTAATATTCGACAGAGTGCCAAATCCTAATATAAACAGCTATTTATCTTTATTATATATTAATGTTCCTCCTTTTTCAGTTCAAATAATGCTAGAGTAAAGATCTTTGGCTAGTAACCTGAAGAAGATATCTGAGGATGAATTACTGAACGTATGTTATTTTCAATGCTATGGGTAGTAGCATATTGGTCTTTGACAGGATATGTTCATCTAGTCTTGCAAATATACCTTTTCTTCACTAACTGGCAAATTAAAACATGTTAAATTCTTTCTCAATATGGAAAATACTGATGTTTTAATACTATTAGTTTTCATTTTGACTAAATATCAGAATGGTATGTTTTTTGTGTATCTACTAGCTCTTTGTAGTATTGCTTTTGAAAATTGAATTTTCTTGTCAGACGGTCTTTTTCTATTACATATTCCAATTATCATGAAATTACACTTTCACTATATGTGCTGTCAGAGGACCTTATATTTTCATTGTAGAGACTGAGGTGTAATTTTATTTATCTGATTAAAGGTAATTAATATACAGACTCATCATTTTATGAAGCCAGTTAAATGTAGTAGTAACTTTGGAAATGGCCATACCCAATTCAGAAATCTAAATAACACATCTGGCATTCACTGTGTCAGTGTTCTGAGTTCTGAGTCCTCCACTTACTTGCAGACATGTGACATCTTCTGATGCTATAATAGGCACAACTGCACTGCTCAGGTCTCTAGTCTTTTCTTCTAAGGCCACTAATCATAGTTATGGGAACCTCCTCATGAACTAAGTACTCCTCAAAAGACTCATCTCCAGATCCCATTGCTTTGAGATTGGGATGGTAACAGCAGCCCTGAAAGACCAGCTCTCAGGGCTACTCTCAGGGTTTGAAGAAAACCCCAGTGTTGTAAAATTGAACTTAAGGATTTTATTTTCAGAAGGGTACAGAATAAATTAACATATATGCTGTGCTATTCTGGAATGCTCTTTACTATTCTGTCTATTTTTCTGCCCTCTAATTTTCTTCTACATTCTAATTCTTTCTATTTAATTTCTCCATTCCAATTTTCTCTAGTTCCAATTCTCTCTTGCTTCCTTGTTCACCTAGCTTAAATACACTTTATACAGGAGGCCTGAGGCAATAAGAATAAAAAGTTACAAGGATTACATCTCATTGGTCACAGCATGTAAATAACAAGATCAGAGCCATTTATTATGGCAAGACAATATTTTAAAGATTCTGATATAAGACTGTAACCAGAGGCCAGCAGCAAGTACCCGATGAAAAAAGCTGCAAGACATAGGTTTTTTAACAGCCAGACATAGCAAGCAAAGAATTAGCATGATTTTTTATGTGTGTGTTTTTTTGTTAATAACCTTGGCTAGACATCTGCAACTCTGACCTTACACTTATCTATAAAGTTTTTAACTCATGATCCATTTAAGAAAAATCATTCAGTCTAGTTTGAACTCACTCTGAGGTTAAAATGAGCTAATTATGTATAGTTTAAGTAAAAGGAACAAAGCAGGCTTTTTAGTATCTTACAATACTCATGGGACAATAGATCTAGTTAGAAGGCATATCCTAGTATAGTTTCTGTATATTAATAGTATACAGACTAATGAGACGTCATCTTCCTGACAACCCATGGATATATGTGCCCATAAGATTGAGATGCAATCATGAGATTACATATATACATCACATGAGATTATAGACTACAATGCAGGTCCTGGGGAGACACCATAGCTGCTTTTGAAAATGTGAAATTATAGAGAGAAGCACCAGTTTCCAGAGTTGGCATTTCCACAGTTCTTTTCCAGATGGGTTTCTCCTCCATCAGATAACCGTTCTTCTGATGAGTTGGCATTTGAACACTACACTAATTGTCACCTATTGCAACTTCCACACCTTTCAATAGGATCGATCATATATATAAACTGTAAAAGAACATAATATATCCACTGCAAGAACTGTCCTGTCTTTGAATTATTGCATACAATGAACAATACTCCATACACAAGTGATTTAATACCATGTCGAGCACCAAGGTGGAAAGTCTAAATGACTCAGGTGTTGACAGGAGCACCTATTGAATTTGGTCTATGTGCTTTGGCTTCTCTAACAGCAGAGTGCCATTATAATGTGTGGCTGCTCATAGAGAAATTCATGGATTCAAAGGGTGAGTTATGTGGTAAAGGTGTGTTGTCTTCTATAATGCCGCTTTGCAAGTCTTCCTGAACTGCTCTGATACATGCTGCTGACTGAAGCAGTGACAAGGATTCACATAATGACAGGAGAGGGCTTGGACAAGGTTGCTTAATGGGAGAAGTAACAGAGAAGTCCAACTCAATTTGAAAGTCAAAATATTTTAAGATTCCCAGGTATCAATTGAATCAAGTTGAGGTGTCAAAGAGTTACATGTTTTTTGATGTTTGAACATCATCACATTTACATCGACTGCAGTACTTTAAACTGTTTAACTCCACCCCAGTCCTGTTTGTGTCAGGACAAGCTGTTTTTATTGGGTTCTCTAACGTGATGTGGGATGTCCTTCTGCACATGTGTTGCTTACTGGTTGATGAATAAATCTATTTTGGCCAAAGTCTTAGCAGAGTAAAGCCAGGCGAGAAATATGAACAGAGATAAAGAGAGAGAGTGGACAGTCAGCGAGATGCCATGTAGCTGCTGAAGAAGGGGGAAACATTGGAATCTTATTGGTAGGCCACAGTCTCTTGATGATACACAGACTAGTAGAAATGGATTAATTTAAGATGTAAGAGTTAGATAATAAAATGCCTGAGCTAGTAGGCTAAACAGTATTGAAATTGATATAGTTTTTGTGTAATTATTAGTGTCTGGGAAGCCAGGAAATGAATGAGCAGTCTCCGTTTACACTAACTTATGCTGGAATCTAGTCAAAATTTGGGGACATTTTTGAAAGTGGAGAATATGCTTTTAACAGAATTAGGTATCATAATTAATGAGTAATTTATCCTTTCAAGGCTTCAGTAAGTTCTGTTGCTAATATTTTACAGTCTGACAAGAACAAAACCCTATTTTAAGCTACATATTTATCTATCTGTGTTCAGGGCTGTGTTTTCAAGTATAGTTTCATTTACACTTTGTGAATAAATCTATATGTTAATAGATATTCTGTTTTACATGATAAAACATAAAAATTTTAATCATTGTGCAGAGAAGCATTGAAAGACATTAATTAATAAATATGGATCAATGTTCAAAACCTAATGTTCTTTTAAGAAAGATCACCTATTAAGCTCTCATGTATTTAACACATATATGCTTCAATATATTTGATTGGGACATTAATAAAACCTTATTGCTTATATTAGCATCCACTTGTATAAAACAATTAATAGCAAGGAGAACCAGGCACAATACATTAATCACTGATATAAGAAACAGAACAATTTTAAAAAAATTATTAAAGATAATTACTTTGATAAAAATAGTAAAATCAAATGGAACATATTTTCTTAATTAGTTCATATGCATAAGAAGTGTGAGGAGGTGATGTTCAAAGACCATAATGAGAGAGAAAGAAAGGTCCTGGAATAATCAATTCACCAGCCAAAACGATTATGCTTTGTGTGTTAGCAAAAGACTTGGATCTTCATTATAATGATCAATAGTGTATTTAAGCTGTGAGTCATATCTAAGAAACCTATTAATTTTCAAAAACACATATCTTGTCATTTTAGAAATCTTTTTAAAAGGCTCATAGATGATTTCAGATCACACAAAAGGAATGTCCATGGTGCGTCAGTTGTGAAGAATCCTTGAGTCCAGAAAAATTTAATTTGGCTTTATGAGATTTCATGCAGCCTCTTACTTTCCAGAAGGTATTTAGACATTTATTTTCCCAGAGAATGTCTAGTTATCAGTACTGTTGGAAGCTGGTTCTTGGGTATTGAATGTAAGACTTAGAAAAATCACTCTCGCCCACCCCTCCCAACACCATCACCACCACTGTTGCTATCATTGCCATCACCCCCACCCCTTGACACCACAACCACCACCCTTGCTGCCACAGTCAACATTACAGGCAAGAGCAGGAACAACACAATAGGGTTCCAATTCAGCTGAGTTCCAGACCAACAAGACCCATTTTTAGTTTATCCGCACACCATTAATACTCCATGGTAAAATTAAAATTAAATTAGGTGGCTTGTATTTTACCTGACACTAGGTATAGGTACTGGATCAGAGGAAAGAGGGGCACAGAGACAGCTGAGTTCTAAATTCCTGATGTCCTTGGTTCCCTCAAAAATAAGATACTTCTCCAATTTCCTGTTTTATGGACTCCCCATTTTCAACCCTTTTTCAACCCTTTGTCTTTTTCTTGATTGCTCATGTGTATAAGATATAAGAGTTAAGATACATGCAAACGCCTTCCTTGACATTTCAACTTGAAATTCAATTAGTCTAACTCAAATATTTCTAGCCATTCTGACATTGTTACAAAATTCTCTGACTGAAGCAAAGTTTAGGGATGGAAAGGTTTATTTGGCTTATACTTCCTGGTCACAGTTCCTCCCTGAAGGAAGTAAGCAACTCAAGCAAAAACTTGAAGTAGAAACCACGGCAGAATGTTGCTTGCTGTTAGACTCACGCACAGCTGGTTTTCTGATTCAGCCTAGGACCTGTGCCTAGGGAACTGAGTCATCCTCAGGAGCCTAGGTTACCTTACATCAGCTAGCCATTAAGCAAATCCCTCACAGACCTGCCCACAAGCCAGTCTGCTCTAGGAAATTCCTCTTTAATGATTCTAGTTTATGTCAAGTTGACAATTAAAGCTAGCTAGGACATCATCTATAAAATCATATAACCCAAGTGAATGCTTTTTCTTCCACGAATAAATTATTTTTAGATTCCATTTCTCTGACATAACTATGTTTACAGTCTCCTTACTATATAAGGAAACTGTAGTTTCCTTACTATTCTATTGTCAAATATAACCTCAATAGATAATTCAATGGAAGCATTGAGCTGATCCAGTAATATCTCTCCAGCATCTTTTGTCACCACGTAAGCTTTTTTTTATGAACACACCCTCATCTGCCCTTTAGCCAACATTCAATCCATTTTATGTACATTTATATCCATTCTATCTTCCTCCATTTCCAGACCTCAATCTGTCTACTGAGACCTTGGTCTTTGATGTGGAACTTTGTCAAACGCTGTCTGGAATGTAAGAGCCTGCTCCTCACATAGAGACACAGCTGAAGTCTTCTTATGAAAGCAGAAAGGCTCTGAATGAATAAACATTGGCATTTCGTGTGGGGCTCTGTCAGACACAGCTATGAAATGTTGATTAGAAACTTCCGAAGGTGCAGTGTGGAAGGGCATCATTTGTCCTTTGTCTAGTGGTTTCTCAAATTACGAGAGCTTTTTAAACCATTTGTCGTGGACTGAGGAGGAAGC
>LOEQ01000208.1:239672-256652 GCA_001685075.1 Bramus lutescens | reverse complement strand
CGGGGTTCTTTCAGTAAGCATTGCCAAGACTGCAGCAGAGGAGCGGAGGGATTTTTTACTTCTTTGTTCAGAAAAACACTAGTTGTGAAGGTTTCTGAAGTGAATCCATCCCATTAACTTATCATGGCAGTGGGTTAGTGGAATATGAATAGCCAGTATTTATTGCCATGTATTTTTCCTAGTCCAGTTTGCTGTAGACTGAATATAGGCCTTTAGAACAATGTTTAATATGCATATATGTAAAAAAGATGTTATCCATACTACACAGACATAAACAGTACAATAATTACCTTTTTAAAAGAGATTTTATTTTATCTTTTATTGCATGTGTGTGTGTGTGTATGTGTGTGTATGTGTGTGGGTGTAAGTGGCATGATGTTCATGTGAGAACAGGTGCCCACTGAAGCATTACATACCTGTGAAGTTTGAGTTACAGGTGGTAAAACTATCTGATCTGAGTGATGGGAACTGAACTCAGAACCTCTGCAAGGTAAGTGCACACTCCTAACTGCTCATGCAATGTTGTAGTGCCAGACTGCTTGTCTTTAAAAGAGATGAAGGAAATATTCATGTTTTAAAAAATATATCTAAAGTGATAGGATAATGAATAAATGCTTCTAAATTAACACACAATGTTTTATTCTTTTGTTTTTGAGATTATAAAATAATCATATGATTTCTTCCTTTTCCTACTCTAAACTCTCCCTTCTTGCTCTCTTTCAAATGCATTGACTCTTTTTTCATTAATTGTTGTTACATGCATATACATATAATCTTATATATCCATAAATCCAACCTGCTCAGTCTATATAGTGTTGTTTGTACATATGTTTCGGGGCTGACCATTTATGATTGGATAATTGATTGGTATGGTCTTCCCTGGGGAAGATTATTCTGCTCTTATCATCTATTAGTTGCCTATAGTTTTTGTGGAGACTTGAGGTCTCTGGGTCTTTCCTCCATTAACTTTGTCATGCACTGTTATATAATATTTGATCAGCTCACATTTGGGGAATGCTCTTGGTGAGACTTTATGGGTGTAGCTTCTGCCACGACTAGGAGACCCAATCTCATAGCCAATCCCATGAGCCTCTGGATCTTACAATCTTTCTACCATCTCTTCTGTGATGGTAAGTTTGGGAGTTGTTTTATAACTGTATCCATTGCTACTGAGCTCCACAGATCTCTTCATTTTTTATGGGTTGTGATTCTCTGTAATGATATTCATCTGTCACAAAGAGAAGTTTACTCAATGAGGGGTGAAGGCTACATTCATCTTTGAGTATAAAGGAAAATATGAAGAATGTAGTTGGGGGATTATGTTTGTTTAATAAAGTACTGGTTGTATATTTTTCTCTATGACCTGTGACGTCACTAGCCCTGGGTAGTGGACTAGGTTTCCCATAGCAAGTATGGTTTCCTTCTTGTTGAATGTGTCTAAAGTACAATTAGGGAGCTTTTGGTTCCCACAAAGGTATACATATCTCTGCACAACACCCTTAGTGTTATTGGGCCATGCCGTTCATTTTGTTTACCAGGTGCCGTATCTGTGTAGAACTGTTTTTGTTTCTCTTTTATCAAAGCTTTCATGGCACCTTTTGATATAACATACAATTTTATTATTGTTTTTATTATAGATATGAAAAAATCATTGAAGTTTCAAATTGTACGAGCATAGTATTTTGTGAGGAAAATGAGTTTATATGTAAGAAATGCTTAAAATGTACACAATGCTCACACATGATATTCATTAAAAGTCAAGCCTGAAATGGTCCAAATCGAGTTTTCCTTGCCTCAATTTTATCACCAGCTGACCTCCCACTTTCCTTGCAGTTCAATAAATTGACTCAGCCACGCTACCTGCCTATGTCAAAGTTTTTTTTTTTGGATGGGTTTCTTGTTTTCATTATCAGTGGGCCTGTTACTTTTGCTAAGTGTGTGCTGTACTCTTTGCTCCTACAAAAGACAGATACCACTGCCATCTATCATGAGGACTTGCCCCGGTTACGGTCCTTCTAGGCGCATGACATTTTAGGCACAAATCAAGTTGTGTTATCTGATGAAAACCTTCTAATCATTATTTTATTGTAAACTCTAGAATTCAAACTTGCGGTGGTAGCCCTCAGGTATCCTGGTCTGTCTTGTTCTGTGTCATCAGGTCGGGTGCATCTGTGTGTGTTGATATTCATGTCATTGTGGTGTCTTCCTTGACCTTAGAGCAGGGATAATTCTCAGCCACTGCTCCCCAGACTCTGCCTTTGCAAAGCTCTCTGCTCCCCTCTGGTATGAGGCTTGTCTTCACAGTTCAGATTTAGAGAGAGGCAGCCAGTCTCGACTTCTGCTGCATTATTTATTAAAGTCTCTCCTTCATTTTCCGTGGTGCTCCTCACATTATTTTCTTTGCAATACCACTTACTGTGTGAATAGTTGCTAGGTGTACAGCTTCCTTGCATAAGTTTTCATTGGTTGGTATCCATTTTTATCCTTGGTAGGAGGAACCATGTCTGTCTTGCTCATTCAACAAAGACTGGCATATAGAAGATATTCACCAAATATTTTCTTCATGAGCCCATTTCTTTGTTCTCTATTCTCCTCTTTCCCCACTTTGTACTTATCTTTATCACTCTCAATCATGAAAGGAATAGAAGTATATGTGTGTGAATGTATATGCATATATATGAATATGCACTGTAAAGTTTTAGAAATATTTACTTATCTGTATGTTTATCCCTAGCTTATATTTGCAGCACAATTGCAAGTTATGGCATTGCATGCATGAATCATGATTATGAATCATGATTAATCATTCTGTCATGTTGGACACTGAGGTTGCTCTATACATTTTTTCTTCAGTGAGTAGCCAATGTTGAAATGAATTTCTTTGCATTCTCTTCTTTGCTTTTGTGTGCATTCAGCTCCATAAAACAGATTCTTGCAAGTGAAAAATTGTTATTTAAAATAATTCTCTCCTAAAAGGCTTAACTAAAAATATTGAGGTTTAACATTTTCTTGCCTTTATCAAAATTGATATTAACATATTTAAAATATTTCTAATTTTTATAAAAAATGAAATATCATTTTCAAATTACATAATTTGGTTACAAGTGATGGTGTTAATACTTCTGGGTATTTATTTTTTCTGGGAGTTTCTTTCTCTTACTCCATTTTTTATTTTTCCATGACATTGTTTTACTCTTTCTGCTTGCTTAAACTGCATGTAGGCTCTGATTACAATATTAGACTCTTATATGTACTAAAAATATTTCTCAAGTCTGTGATTTGCTTTTTATTATTGTCTATATGTTCTTTTAAAAGTCAGAAGTATAAAGGAATGGGCCATTTTTCATGTAATTGGTTTATGGATTCCAGATTTGAGTGTATTAAGTCCTTAGTATTAAAATAGTTTTAATGTTTTCCTAATATATTATGTTGAAACGAACCATATTTATCTTTCAGTAGATGGGAATGAATATAGAGACCTACAACTGAATAGTGTGTAGAGACTTAAAAACAAACAGTCTTAAATAGCATATCCTCATCAAAGTTCACCCCTAGAAGAAGGCAGAGAAGGGAGAAAGATCGCCAGACCCAGAGGTGGTGGAAGGCTCCAAGGAAACAATGTCTTGCAACAGACTGATGCATATGTGAATCCACAGACACTGTGATACCACAAACATAACATACATAGGTTCAAACCAGAAAAACATTCCAGTGTGAAAAGTCGTGACCACAAAGAAGATATTTATAACTGATGCTTGCCATGAAAGGGACAATTAGTTTTCTCCAATGGAGTGTCTTTCAGTGTGCATATCAGCTGCTATGCTCCACAGCAGGCCTCATGTCCAGGAATACTTAATCAACACAAAACAGATAACAAGAATTTTTTGTGTGTGCTTTTTGTTTTGCTTGCTTTTGCTATTTCTCATCTTATTAGTTTTGTTTGTTTTGATTTTATTTTTTATCTTTATTTTTAGAAAGAACATGAAATCGGATGGGTTGAACAGAGGGGAGATCTAGGAGGAGTTAGGGGAGGGTAAAGAATATTATTACGATGTATTTAAAAGTTTAAATAAAAATTAATTAATTGAAAGTAGTTCAAATGTTTTATTAATGCGTCATATTGAAAAAAAGTTACTTACCTAAAATATACTGTTGAAAACTTTGTATACCATATAGTTGACATTGGTCTTTATGTTCTTCAAATAGGGTTAATTATTAGTCATTGATAAAACAGTCTAGTTACCTGAATTGACCCATACTCAAAACTGTTCACAGATCTATTTGCCTATTTCTGAACTCTGTATCATTTTCCACTAATATCTACAGCATTTCTTCATCAAGTGCTCACTGTTATGTTACATTTATTTTGTTAGAAGAACAAGATGGTGCCCGTATTTGATTATGAATACTATCATGTGGAGAGTTAAAGTGCAAATGGCAGATGTCTAATCAAATAAAACTTCAAAGATGAGAAAAAAGTAAAGTTTTAAACAGAAATTTAAAAGATGACATATTTTGACTTGGAATTACATGAGACCTGTATAGAGGGAGTGTGTAACAGAATGCTTGATTATCTATTTATCTATCTAATCTATCTATCTATCTATCTATCTATCTATCTATCTATCTATCTATCTAAATAAGAGGAGAATTGTACCTTGCGCAGTCAGCGTGATGTTTTATTTTTCTTAGAATTGAGCAAAATGATCAACTAAAAGCAAAAATAAATATCAGTGAAGTGGATTTAAAGAATAGTGTATACTGTATAAAACACATTTAAATTCATGTCTTGCGTCAAATGAGAAGAGAAAGTACATAAATATTTAAATTTCTTGCCCTATCACAGAGATTTGAAATAAAACCATGAATAACTAGCAAGAAAGTCTTCAGAAATACACAAAATAAGAGAAACCATATTGCATAATTAATAGGAAAACTATCAAGGAATGACAACATAGTGTTCCATTGTCCCACAATCTGTCTATTGACACATTTTAATACAACACTTTACACAAATTTTGAGACAAATGTCACATAACTGAGATGACAAGCAGCCTGCAATGGATGACAGAGCACTGATGTTATCAGCACTTGGAGTAAAAACCAAAGAAAGGCTCAGAAAACATAATTTATGGTTGTAATTTATTAGCAATCAAGGGAAGTATAGAATGCTATTTATATAAAACAATAAGCAACAGTCATTAAAATAGAACAATTTGTTCTTTCCTTCTGTCCTGTATTTTTAGAGTTTTCATATAAGCACAGGCTGTTCTCAATCTCATTATGTAGATGAAAGTGGTCTTGAACCTTCTGGTCCTCCTGCCCCATATTCCCAAGTGTTTTGATTACACAACATACACCACTACATCTGGATCATAATTGGATGTTTCTTGAAGACTGCACTAGTTATATCTAATAGTCAGCTTGCACAGTCTAGACTCACTTGAGGAGGAAACCTCAGCTGAAGCATTTCCCAGATTACATCGGCCTGTGGGTGTCTCTGATGGGTAATTGTTTTGAATGGTAACTGATTCAGGAGGGCCCAGCCTACTGTATATTGTACTCAGGTGGTCCTTGGCTGTATAAAAAAGCTAGCTAAGCATCAACATGGAGTGAGAGAGCAAGCAGGGTTCTTCCATGATCTCTGATACAAGTTCTTTATTGAGTTCCTATCTGTGCATTTTTAAATGATGGACTATAATCTATAAAATGAAACAAATGTTTTATCCTTCCAGTTTTCTTTTGGCCAGAGTGTTTTATCATAGCAACATAATGATGCTAGAACAAGTGCTACTGTGTGCTACATATTTCTCTAAAGCCATTGCATTTAAATTCATTGAGACTTTAAAATAGCTTTTTGGTGGGAAATTATTATACTTTTCTTATAAATAAGAAGTTGAAAGCAAAAAAAGGTTTGTAAGTTTCTTAAGTTTGTCTTGTTAGCAAGTTGGCTAAAAAATCGTTGGCATTAATTTAAAGGCTGAGATTGGTAAAAGAGAGGAAAACAAAACCAATAGACTACAAAATTAGTTCTAAAGGTTGTTCTTTCAAAAAACCAACTAATTCGACCAAATCCAAAGCATATCTGATTGAGGAGAAAAGTAAAGAAAATGCAAAAATAAACATTAGGAATTGAGAAGGAAAAAGTCAAAGATATGGGCTAGAATTTAAATATTTATGGGAAGACTATACCCAATATTACAGCAACAGACACTATGATTTGAATGAAATGAATGGTATAAAATATGAATGGTTGGACAAAATATAAAATTAAAAATTGACTCTAAAAGGAGGATTTTTTAAAAAGCCTACAAAAGACCAATATTGATAGAAGAAATTTAAATATATTTAAGGATTTGTCGCTGAAAGTGGATGGCCCAGGTTTTGGGGTGAGAATACTCATTTATTTAACAAATATTGACTGATTCCTTGTTCAGAGGAAGGCAGTCCCCATACAGAACAAGTTTGCTTCATCAGCAAGGTCATGCATGCTCTCTATTCTTTGACGCTCTTGTTGCTCATGGAATTTGCTCCCTACTGCTAGGAATACTATGTGAAATCTGAAGATTCTTAGCTTTCTCTATGATATGAATTTTTTTAATATAGAAAGATTTTTATCCATTATTAACAAAATGATTTAAAATTCATATACAATTGTGTGTTTGTGTGTATGTGCAAATTTAATAGGGCTATAAATAATGCAAATTGTGTAGGACTGGCTCCATCCACAGGATGCTTGACAGTGGATCTCAGCTCCTCAATGTCTGTGCATTTATTCAGTTTTACTTTAGTTTTACAACTAAAATTTAAACTAATGGACTGAGTGTTGCTCAAGAATCTCAGTTTTTTGTAGTCTCTATTCTTTTGCCCTTTTAGATGAACAGATCACCTTCCATTTCTACCTCATATCAGACATAATTACTGATGTTTTCTCTCTGCTCTGGAAAGTTCTCACTTTTTTTTAAATTTTGAGAAAATGATGAAATTTGAAGAGCATGCTCTCCAGAGTCTCTATCAGCCCCTTGCCTCCATCTGTTAATCACTGTTCTGTTCTCCTGTCTTTAGAGATGGTTGCCCACAGTCCCACAAAAGCAATCCCTTCCAATCCTACATAAACCTTTACCTCTTCCCTTCTCAAGAGGATGTATGTTAGAGTTATCTCTCCTTCTCTACAATATTCCGCAGCGATGAAAAACAAATCTTTTTGAGGAAAAATTTCTTGAGCTTTACTATTGACTAAATACTTTTGCCTCTCCCAAGTTCATAATTACAGTTAATGAATTGAAATAATAACTTTTAATATGTGAGGAAATAGGAGGTGGGGTTTGGGGATGTGACCAGGTTGTTAATAGGAATTCTTTGTCAGCCAGATTTTTTTCTGTCATATCATATTCTTTGTCATATCAGATTTTCTTTGATATGAGAACATATATAACAAAATTAAGAAAAGGAAGAAGAAATGATGTTGGTTTGTGATTTTTCAGTTCCATTTGCCAAACTGACAACACTGTTTCAGGTCTATAGTGTAGAAGACCATCATGGGGGGAAGCTCTTTTAGGGCAGGAGGGAACGAAAGTTACAGAGATAGAGATGGAAAAAGGGCTAGGAAGAAAATATTATTTTGAATGCATACCTTTGAGACTTCCTCTATCCAACTAAAGTCTTCTCCCAATCCAATCCTTCCTCTCTCCAGCTAATTATCTACCTCTCAATAGACCATTAACTATGAATTTGTCAATGGATTAATCCATTGATGTAATTAGAGATTTCATTTTTCAAACCTCCACATTTGAGTCCTGTTGCATTAAGCCTTCAATACAGAAACATTGGAGAGACTTTCCCACTCCAAACCATAATGTTTCATTCATGACACATAAAAAAATTCCTAGGAGAGCTCTTTTACTCCTTTCTATACTGTGAGAAAATAGAGGACAGTTATATACAGCCCAGGAAATATCCTCTTTAAATGCTGAAAATCTTCAGATGGTGAATGCTGCTGGACCTTCAATTTTTATTCCTCATCCTCAAGAACTATTGCACCATACCAACAAATGCTTGCTGTATGAGCTACTCAGTCTACAGTATTTTTTTCTGACCTTCAAATAGACAAAGGCCTCTTTGTATCCCTTTTCAGGTTCCACACTATTATTCTCATTTACATAAGACAGACTTGAAAAAAACTGGCTATAGGTGCTGTTTTTAATTTTACCAGCTCCCATAATTTATCATACATACCAAAATCAAGACTATCTCAGACTTCAGGAAAAATCTCTTTTCAGTGTCATCAGCAATCTTCATCATGCTAAGTCCAGCCAAACAGAATCAATACCATTTGTTTAAAAATGCTATAATGAAACCTAATACCTTTTATGTTAACTAAAAATGATGCCAGTAGCTGAAAATTGTTGCAACAAAATAACCACACAAAAATTATGTTAATTAAAGCACTGCTTGGCCCATTAGCCCTAACTTCTTATTGGCTAGCTCCTACATCTCAGTTTAACCCATTTCTGTTAATCAGTATATCACCACGTGACAGTGGCTTACCAGGTAAAATTCCCAACGTCTGTCTCTGGCAGATCCATGGCATCTCTCCTGACTCTGCTTTCTTCCTCCCAGAATTCAGTTCTGTCCTATCAAGGGCCCAAAGCAGTTTCATTATTAACCAATGAAAGCAACACAAAGACAGAAGGACCTCCTACACCAGAAAATGATTGTTCACGCAACATCAAAGAAGTGTATGAGAATGGTGTCTATGGAGCTGTCTGATGGAGCTCTCCATGACCACAGGGCACATTGTTGGACCTGATAGTATTTGCATACCTGACCCTTCCTTCTGGAATCACGTTTATTTATGTGGCTCCAGACATAATCATCGGTGTGATTTTTTTTCTATATTGCAAAATTTTCTCTCTCTGCTCTGCTTTGTTGACTTCCGGTTGGAAGGAAGGAGGAAGCAGCCCTGGGGTTCAGGAGAAGTATTTTCTTTATCCATTTGTAGTGACTCTGTGGATGTCTAGTCTTGGGTTCTGATGACTCCCATGTTTACATATCCCATAGAGTCATCTCTTACTTTCTGGATTCATATATTCAATGTAATATCTAGGGTCTTATTTTCTCCCCTCAAACTTGATCTGCTATTCCCTTTTCAATATTTTTTTCCTATTCCAGGAAATTCCATGCTTCAAGCTGCTCAACACAAACCTTATAGTCATTCTTTTTTACTCCTATTTACCTGTCAACCCCACATACAGTGTTATCACAATAGGATGCTCCATATAGAAGTCATCTTATGTTACTATAGACTCTATTAAATTAGTAATCTAACATAGGTTCCGTATTTCTATTTTGCTGTCACTGTTACTCTCAAGAAATAATGATTTTAAGATTCAGGAATTTCAATACTGATATTTAATATATTATCTACCCACAAGTAATCACAGTTTCTAGAGTAAAGGTCAAAGTGCAACATCTGGAACTCACTCTGCACTTCCATGCTATAGTCTTTAGTTTGCGACAGGGAATGGCAATGCAACTGTGAAAAGGGGAAGTTGATTGTCAACACAATTTAGGGCATTTTTAATTTTATTTTGTTCATGTGTATTTCTGTATGCCACATGTGTGCAGTGGTTATAAATGGTTGTCAGCTACCCAATATGTATACTGGGAATGGAACTTGGGTCCTTTGAACAAGTGTTGTGTGCCCTTAAATTATGAACCTTGTCTTCAGCTCCAGTGAGGGAACATTTTTACATGTGGTAAAGAGTTTATAGGACAAAATGTACTTTGAGCAAGGTTCTGCCACGATTCCTATTTGACTCACTTCTACCTTATCTGTACCATAATTTTTCTTCACCAATGATGAATGCAACCATATGTTGAAACGTAAAGGTACCAGCACAATACACAGATACACAGAATATGATAGACAGACACATAAGCATACATACATACATGCATACACACACACATCAAAACACCACAATGTAAATATTATAATTCCAGTGTTTCTATATGGAGATCACTCTATCTATCTATATCTGTTTAGGAAAAAATGCTTCAAATGAGAAGTGATTTAAAAAGGGAAAGACAAATTTGAGATACATTCTGATAAAGAATCCAGTTGAACTTAATTACTCCTTAGACAAAAAAAGGGTCAGAAAGTTTGCAAGCTGGCTAAGAGAACATGTTGATTTTATCCATTTTGGAATGAATGTCTCCTTCCAAAACTCACGTGTTACAATTTAATTTCTGATAATATTTGGGCTTAAGGACTTGGTTGAGGTAATTAAAGTTAAATGATGTCATAACGGTAAGGCATTGATCTGGTAGAATTGAGTCACTGTAAAAAAAAAGAATAAAGAAAACTCTTTGCCATATGCCCATACAGTATGAAGATGGCAGTCGCCAAGTCAGGAAGTGACCAACTTGGTTGTAATCCATATCTTAGGCATCTAACCTTTAGAACAGTAACAAAATTGATCTCTGCTATGAAAGATGCTCAATCTACAATATTTTTAAAAATGGCAGTCATACCTAACATATTATCACATTAGAGCATATGTGTGACAGAGAAGAACAATAAAGATGGATTTAAGGGGAAAATAATGAATTTCAAAATATTACCCTCCCATTTACATCAGTGGGAGAAAACCCCTCATAAATAATCTCCAAGCATGCTTTTTATGCTTTCCACAAAAAGGCTTCTAATTAATCACTGCCACCAAATATTTTCCCATCACAGGTAAATGTCATCAATGTCTATTGAGCATAATAACTAAAAAATGCTATGAATCAAAACAATATATATTTTACCACATTTGATGATCCTCTCTTGCTCTTAAAGTTTTATTTCTTCAAATTAATATGTAAAAGACACATCCCAAGTGCATGGATAGGACAAGAATGCTTCTGGTTCTGATTTTCGATGTCTTATTGATTTCTTCATTTTCTCCTCTGTTGGGTCTGTGCTCACCAATGCAGTCCCCTGTAGAGAGATTTCAGACAATTCCCAAATGTTTTAAAGAATGCTTTAGTGGGTAACTTCTGCCAGAATCTAATTAGCTAGGAAACCTGGATTTGGGACACATTCTTTTCAACTGGCTTCTTTTTTAAGTTTTTTCAAACCCTATTCTCAAAAGGACTCTTCCAAACATTGTCTTCATAATTATCCATTCTCTTTATTTTTGGCCTTTCCCGTAATGGCTTAAAAATTCTTCTAAACAATAAGAACAAATGTTATAAACAAACTCTTTCACAGACTTTTTCTTCACACCCTCCTCTCTTCCTACACGCTGAATTAAACAAAGACAATATCTCACAGAGCAGATTTTTGTCAAGCAAAAACAGAAACCATAAACGTAAAACAACCAAGACATGGGCCAACTTGCCTCAACTTATCGATTCGTTGAGGTTCTCAAAACGACTGCTCTGTCATACCCAGAGGAAGCTGATCCCATTAGCAATCAGCCAGTCTGATGGAATAAAGGCTGTTGACCATTCCAGCAGCGGCTCTGCCCACAGAAGAATGTAGCATGCTACAAATGGAATTTAGCCTTTGGCCTTTTGCTCCCCCTCTTCTCAAACCAAGAAGCATTGTTTGCCCTGTGAGGCCAGCTTTTCCACCAGCTGAAAGGGGCTGTGGCTTATTATTAAAGGGTCTGAAAGAGTTCTAGAAATACAGAGGGTTTTTTTTTTCATGAAGATAGAAGAAACAGGAGTTGAGTTTGCCAATTTTCAAGAAAATAAAATTTCCAATATTGTCCTTGACGTGCTTTAAATTTTGACGTTTTGACTTCCAGAGTATATTAAAGATTATAAACTCATTGGTTTACAGCATATTGATTTCTACTTCTTTATAGGAGTTTCTAAAGTTCACTTAAATGAAATTTATTAATTTAAAAATTTATGAATATTTTTAGTGTTTTCAAAACTAAAGATGTTATGGCAAAAGTAAATGTCCAGTAGCTAGAAGAAAGACATTTCTTCTCCTCTAAAAGAATAAAGAACATTGACTTGTCTGTTATAAAATAAAGTATACAATTAAAATCAAATATAAAATACAACAAGAGGTGTGAGGAAAAAGTCAAATATAGATTTAAAAAAACCTGCCTGAATGTATGGAAGCCAATCAATTTGCCCAAAATTACTGAAAATTTTAACATATGCCTGTAATTATCACAAGTTTTGCAAGGATTTGCCTTCACCATGCAAACATTACCATTTTCTCCTTTTTGTATTAAAAACATGGAAGAATAAAATAGAGAAATCTAAAATTGGGGCAGAACGGGGAAGGTGGCAAGAGAATCAAAACACTTCTTTGTGTGTCTGTCCCGAAACCCCATTAATGCTGAAGACTGAGCTCCCCCTGGTTTGAACGGCAACAGCAGAATACATAGAAAAGAAGACTGTATGGAAAAAAATGAAATGGCTCTCTACACGGTGACCGGGGCAAGAAGGAACAGGGTTAGCAAAAGCTAAAATGCCAAATGTGATGTTCTCAGCTTAATCAACTCAAATTTCAGATTAAGATTTAAGGTTTATTTAATTCTCCTTTGTTGAGAAAAAAGGACAGAGGTCTTGTTAGAATTTGCTTTGTTTTCTCGTTTGTAGTAAAAGGAAAAATGCTTTCTAAATACTGTCTATTTTTTCCCTGTCTGCCGAAATCATGTAATAGTTAACTAAATATATGCATATATCAGAAGCGTTTCATTTGAATTTTAGAACAAGATTGTAGTTAATTCACTTTTAAATGTTGTAAACTTTCTTAATTGTAAGAAGTATAATTGAAATTTACATGATATATGATATGTTAAACTGAGACAGATATAGGAAACAAAGACAACAACAACGAAGACTCAAGAACTATTGCTAACCTTCCCTGATCTGTGTAAAAGTTGAATACGGCATCAAGAATAAGGAGTATTGTTAGTTAAGTATTTCCTGATCCGTGTGTCCATGGGAGAAATAAAAGCCGAAGACACTGGTCATGTCTCCTTAATTATCCAGTTTCAATATAAACTGCATACCATATTGGCCGCAACCAGAAAGCAAATCCTCCTAGCTACACCCACTCTATTATCCCATCTCAATAGTGTTCCTAGCACCTACCATTTTTCAGAGTCAAAATCAGTTGGAGAAGTGGAAATGGTTCCCAATGTTTGCATTTTTTCTAAGAGACCTGGATTTCCAGGACTCTCAGGATTGATAATATTTTTCTTGATTGACATGGCAAAAAAAAAAAGTGCAGAGAGATTCTTGGAGAGCTAAATGCACGTTCGCTTCCTATCAGTTTCATCAACTTCCCATTTTCATAAAATGTCACAAATTTAATTATTATGCTCTGAATTTTAAAAATATGTACAGCCACATAAGTCACCGCACAATCAGGACACACAACAATTCTGTTGCTCCCAGTGTCTCTTGTGGTTCTCTCTTGTCATTTTTTTCCCTTGCATCCAACCACTGACTATATTTGTTCTCTTTTCCTTTTCATTTTAGAAATTCATGTAAATAGAATAAAAATGTTGTCTTTGTTTTTAGCTTAATTTCACTTAGCATAAAACATGTTCTATCATATTGAGTTGATTTTTCATTTGCTTACCTGTTACTGTAAGCTCCGATTTCCATCTACTATTAATGAAGTTTTCAGGAACATTATTACTCCTATGTGGAAATGCTTCATTCCTTTCAGTGAAATATCTCTGAGTGGATAGCCATGCAATACAGTATTGAAAATTTAATTTAACAAAATATTGTTAAAAATTTGTTAAAAAATCTTTTACTAGATGTTACCATTTCATATCTTGCATTTTATGAGAGTATCTATCTGAGTTCCAGGTGCTCTATATTCTCAACGCTTAGACAATTTTTAAGTTTCAGCTACTAAGTAATATGAATCAAATGTATGCGTCTCCAGAAAACTCATTTCCTGAAATCCTAGTCCCCAGTAGGGTGGTGCTGAGACCGTAGGGCTACACTTGAAAATGGACGTTGCCCTCATAAGATGAGGAAGAGAATTTAGAAGGCATCTCTTCTCCTTCATTGTAAAGCGACCGGAGGGCTGTTCTCCAGGCAGAACCCTCACCAAGAACCAAGTCTTCCTACCTCTAGGAATGTGAGGGATAAGTGGTGTGAAGCCATTAAGGCTTATTTGAAATTCGTCATGGAAGTATCCATTCAACTCTTTTATTCCTATTTGCTCAGGTTTTTCAAATGGTGTTTGATACAATTAAAGCTAATTTGTTCTTCTTGTACATAGATATTGAGCCATTCAGAACTATTTTTTGAAGAAAAGGATTTTCCCTATTAAATTACCATCTCATTTTTTCCCACAGTTTGCGGCAAATGAGTAATTTTATTTCTGAATTCTGTCTAACCCCTTCATTTCAGTATGTCTGCTTTGATAGCAATAATGTGCCTTTGAAAACTGCAACATCCATTCCAGACATGAAACTGGGGAATGTCCTCCAACTTTGCTTTTGTTTCTAAAATTGTTTTTAGTTGCAAAACAACCAACAAACCAATAAATGGTAAAACCTTCATCTGGTTGGTATATGTGTTCTTCATTAATCAAGGACTCTCCAAAATTCCTAGAGCTGCACCTTCAAGGAATTAAGTCTTGGAGAATATTGTTGCTGATTTGTGAGTTGAGTATTTAAGGAGATCTTGATTTAGTAATGTAGGGTGAGAGGGTAGAGTTTGGTATATACTTGCTTTGCAAAGCAACCAGAATGCCTGGAATTTTCTAGGCACTGATCTATTCAGGTGACGAGTAGCACTGGAGTTTTCACAAGGACTTGACAACCCACAAGTGAAAAAAAATGCAATATTTGTGTTTCTGAGACTGGCTTAAATAACTTATATGTCTATCCTCAGTTAGATCTATTTCCTGAAAATGATATAACTTCATTTTTTCCTTATTGAAGAAAAAATTGAAGTGTGTATATATGTCATGCTTTATTTTCTTCATCTATTGCTCTGGTATTGGGTCCATAGGCTGGTTCCAAAACTTAGGCATTGTGAACGATGTTGTTAGAAATGCTGATGTGTGTAACTCTGCGATTTGTTTACTTAGGTCTTTTGGTCAATATCTAGGAATGATATAGTTTGGCTGTATGGAAGGTCTCTTTTAAAAATTTTTATTGACTTTCATAGTACCTGGACCAGCTTGCAGAAGGAAATACTAATCAAGAATAAGATAAGGATGTCTACTCTCTTTATTCTTATTTCTATAATACTATTGTATTATTCCTTAGCTAATAAAATAAGGAAAGAAAATGAATGAAAGGAATATATATATATATATGGAAAATATGATGGATTCTTATTTGTAAATGGCATGATTCTCTACATAAGAGACTCTGACAACACCAGCAAATTCTTAGAGCTTTTAGAAATTTTCAATACTGTGGTAGTATGTGAAATTAACAAACAAAATCAGTAGCCTTTTCACATAAGAAGACATGTAGAGAAATAAATCAAGTTATAATCCCATTTACAGCTGCTTCTAAAACTTCCTAGGAATAATCCTATCCAAGCAATTATAACATCCAATAAAAACCTTAAAACAGGGATGAAAGAAACTGAAAAAAAAACCCTAGAAGATGGAATGATTTCCTAAGTCACGGACACAAAGAGTTAATAGTACGAACGTGCTTCTGCTGCCTAAAGCTGTCTGTAGATTTTAGGCAATCCCCATCCAAATTTCACTACCACGATTCATAGCCAGAAAAATAGTCTTAAAGTTCACAGGGATGTACGAAAGACCATGGATAGCCAAAAGAACCCCTTGGAAAGATAAGGCTCACTATACATGATTTACAGTTATAGAGTAGATTGTAGTGATGGCAACAGCATGGTTCCGGAAGAAAGTAGACTGGCCAACAAATCAAGTAGAGGACTCAGACAAAACTTACACATTCATGCAGCTATAGACAAAGTACTTTTTGACAAAAATGCACATTAGAGAAAAGATTGATTCTTCAAGAAATGATGTTGAGAAAATTGTAATCCCACATATAAAAGGCTGCAACTAGACCATAAATTGTCATCCGTTTTAAGAAGCAACTTCAAATACATCAAAACTCTAACATAAGCCTTGAAGCTCTGTTAAAGTAATCAGCGGAGACAACACTTCAAGGTATAGGCACAGGCAAGGACCTTCTGATTAGGACACCAGTTGCCCAGGGAACAATGTTAACAACTGATCAGTGGGACCTCACACATTTAAGGAGCTCAAGTGCAGTCAAAGGAACAGTTATTCCAATAAAGAGGCAGCCTATGGAACTTGGGGAAAACCTTTGATATTTATATATCTGATTGAGATTAGTATGTAGAATATGCAAACAACAAAATATTAAATAAGAAATCGAGCAATCCAGCGAATAAACGGTCTAATGAATGTGTGTTTTTACATAACCATAGTAGAGATGAAGAATCCTCACAGCTGACTTTCATGACTCGAGATTCCCCTACTGGGTCTAAGAATTACATAGGCTTTTCTTAACCATGTGCTGTCTGACAATTCAATGTAACCAGACTCTGTTCACTAGGAGCTGTGGTCAGGGTGTAATCAATAAGCTTTCCAGGTTTTGAGTAAGTTAAAGGATGTTTTCATATGTTTTTAATTACCTTACTAGAGAGTGATCTGAAAACACCTAAATGTACACATTACTCTTAGGAGATGGTGTGGTAATCTTGTTAATCTCAGTAGTCACTGTCAAATATTAGCAGACTTAGAAATGGAATCACAAGTCAAGTACAGGGTAGCAGTGGTTATACAGAGATTATTTTAGAAAATGAAAGGCACATAGCCTCTGGAATACACTATTCTTTTAAGGCTTCCTATGTTTAGAAACTCTTACTTGCTCTTATTTGAGCAAACAATAACAAAGGGAAAATATCTCATTTGTGTTATTTTTAAAGTACTAATAATGATGAAATGACTAAGAAATTCTATCTGTAATTTGAAAGAAAGAA
>LOEQ01000208.1:200632-216761 GCA_001685075.1 Bramus lutescens | reverse complement strand
TCTGGTGCCCTCTTCTGGCCTGCAGACATACACGCAGACAGAATATTGTATACAAAGTTAATAAAATAAAATAAAAAAAGAACTTTGTCAATAGTCTGCAGTTTTGGGGGTGATCTACAGGACCTGACTGACCAATAACATAGAAAGAGGCATCCTGTATCTGATACTGTTTTTTTTTTACTTGATAATCTCTGTTTTATGATATGGCATTGTTCTATTTTAGAATATTCCTATTCAAACATTTTGTTTATATACTTGTGTGTAGGTATGTATACACACACACACGCACACACACACACACACACACACACAAACACACATGTAAGTATTTAAAGTAGTAGGTTTTGGTATGGCTTTTCCAAAGGTCTTTCGTATAGTTATCCCTCTCCATGTTCTTTCTTTTACCCCATTCTACTGTTTTGGATTCGATTTAGACCCCTGTGCTTCATTATTCCCCCTTTCCATTCTTCCAAATTGCACTCTAATCATTTCTATTGAAATCTACCCCAAGAGTCTAACAAGTTTCTTACCTTCTCTGAGTATTCCAGTTTAAAGACTTACATATACATATTCAATGCCAATATCCACATATGAGAGAGACCATTCAGCATTTGTCTTTCTGGGTCTGTTTCATATCACTCAAGATGATCATTTGAGGCTCTATATATTTCCCAGAAATTTAATTTCTATCTCCTGGATTTGTGAATAGAAAAGGGGTGAAATGGATAAGCAAATATCTCTGGGTTATGGTATACAATTCTTCAAGACTATATCCAGGAGTGAAATAGCTGGGTCATATGGACAATCTATTTCTAGATTTCTAAGAGATCTTGACACTGACTTCTAAATGACTCCACCTGATTTCATTCCTTACAGACATTCATTCAGTGTTTGTTATCTTAATTTTTTTTTATCTTAGTGATCCTGACTAGGATAAAATGAAACCTCAAAGGAGTTTTAATTTACATTCCCCTGATGTCTAGAAATTTTGAGTATTAAAAAAGTATTTCTCTGCTGCTTGTTCTGGCTTTTTGGAACCCGTTCTCTTTAGGGGGATACCTTGCTCAGCCTAGATATAGTAGGGAGGGCCTTGGTCCTGCCTCAAAGAAATGTGCTAGACTTTGTTGACTCCCCATGGGAGGCCTTACTCTGTCTGAGGAATGGATGGTGGTGGGGTGGGAGGTAAAGTTGGAAGGAATGGGAGGAGGGCAGGAAGTGGAAACTAGGATTGCTGTGCAAAATACGAAAAAAGTTTTTCTAAATAAAACAAATCTACAAAGAAAACCAAAAAAAGTATTTCTCTGCTGCTTCTCTTTTTATTTTAAGAACTATGAGTTTAAACACTGTTCAGTTCCATGCTCCATTTAATATTTTGGGTTTTCTTTTTCTTTTCTGTTTTAGGAGGTTGGAAGATTTTGGGGGTAGTTGTTTTCATCCAACGGACACTAACCCTCTGTCAGCTGTATAGATGGAAAAGACTTTCTTTCCTATTATTTAGGTTGCTACTTCACTTGCCTAATGATGTCCTTTGCTGTACAAAAGCATCTTGGTTTTATCAAGGCCCATTTATCAATAGTTTGTCTTAATTCCTGTGCTTTCAAAACAGTCCTTCCCATTATGATAAACTGAAGTATATTAACTGCTTTCTACACTAACAGATTCAGGATACAGGTCTTTTATGGAGGTTCTTGATCCAGTGTGAACTGATTTATATGCAGAATGAGAAATAAAGAGCCTGCATCATCTTGTTCATACAGTGTCTAGTTTGTTTAACATTATTTCTGGAACATGCTGTCTTTATTTCCGTGTGTGTGTGTGTGTGTGTGTGTGTGTGTGTGTGTACCTCTGTAAAAAATCACATGTAGAATTATAAGCTTAAACCTTTTTTTCTTGATATGATTTTATTGGTCAATGTGTCTGGTTTTATTCCTTTACCATGATATCTCTACTATGATGGCTTAGTAGTATAACTACTAAGGAATGGTGGGTGGGGCTCATACCTCATACTGTCAACTGGGCCACAAACCCTTGGCTGGGTAGGTCTTAAATCCTAGGGAAGATACTATTACAATTGTTTTGTATTAAAACATAATATTAAACTGTCCCCTAAGAAACTACTTTTATGCCCATATATTAGTGAACCTCTCACTCGCTCTCTTTATCTCTCTCTCTCTCTCTTTTGATTTTTTGATATAGGGTTTTTCTGTATAACAGTCCTGGCTGTCCTGTAACTTGCACTGTACACCAGTCTGGCCTCAAACTCACTGAGATTTGCCTGCCTCTGCCTCCCAGCTGGGATTAAAGGTGTGTGCCACCACATTAGTGACTCTCTTAATCCTTGTTTGAGAAGCTTCCTTTAGTAGATGATGATTAGCACAGAGACCCAGAACTTTTAACATCTAAATAAGAGACTATGAAATATTTGGTCCTGAATGAGACATCTGCAGCATACCTCCTTCCCCTAAGGTTCAGGGCCAGAAGGCAGAAAGACTGTAAGAGACTAAGGTACTGAATGACTGTAGATAAGTGTTTTGATCACATGACATTGCACATATGAACTCACAGTGTCTTTGATTCCATGCACAACACCTGGACAGATCAAGGCTTCTAAAATCCCATAATGGACGTAAGAGTAGTTCTCAAAATCTCCCCTTTAGCTAGGATACTATTGGCAACTGATGGTTGCTAGAAGAGAAAGAATAGATTTTTGTCAGGGATGCAATCCCTGAGATGCTACCCATGCTTAGTAGATAATTTTGCACTGATGTTCATGCTAGCAGCACTAAATAGACACTGGGTTTAAAAACACAGCATATGATTTTAAGGGAGGAAAAACAGTGTGGAAAATAGAGAAACAATTAGAGGAAAGGGTCTTTGGTTTATATCGGTATGAAATTCTCAAGCAATAAAAATATAAAAGGAAAAATATATAAGCATCAGTATTTACTCTGTGGGCATTGTTAGTAGAAATGATAGCTGGTTTGTTACATCCTTTCCCTTTCTTTTTGAGAAAGGAACTCACTCTGTAGCTCAAAATCACCTTGACTTTGTGGAATTCCTCTTGCCCCAGGCTCTGAGTTCTGAAATTACAGAGCTGAGTCACAATGTCCAGCATGTTGTTGCATCATTTAAGGCAAGTGTCTGTTCTCTTGGGTAGCAGTGAATTTCACTGAAATTATTAAGACAAGCTTTTTCAAATGATTATAAAGAATAGAATACTACTTGGTCTGATTTTATTTGATGTAGAAAAACATGGTCCTCAGTTTTTCCATTTATGCAAATATTCATTAAAAGTTTGGTATTTGATAGGGAGAGAGAGTATTGAAGATAAATATGTTTGTGCTCTTACAGAAATTATAGTAAAACAATTGACCTATTACATGTAATCACCCATCCTATTGTAATATCAGATAATTGGGTTCCATGAGATATGAACAAATTTTCATGTGGCAGAGTCATGTTTTCAACAACCTATACTTTCTATAACCAGAATGCTTTTCTGAGATCCTCACGGATTTCAAGCTGAGGTCAACTTGACTGCATAATGAGATCCGTATGCTGTAACACGAGGGGCTGGCTTGTTGAGGGTTCAAAACACAATACAAGAGAAGGGTTGTGGGAATTCTTAGGAAGGGAAGACACAAAGAAATTTCACTTGTGGAGTAGTCAAGGCACCTTCCGAGATGTGCATTTCAAATGGTCTTTGCACAGTGCCTAGAAGGGACTTTCAAATGGGTTACATATTGGGGCAAAATCAGAAATGACAAAGTAGAACCATGAAAGGAAGCTTTTCCAGTTGCCTGAATTGTAGGATGAGGAGAACTCATAAGAAAGAATGGGATGCTGTGACCTATTCCAACATTCCGCATCAGGATTGCTTTCAATCTCAAGCGAACTGGTTGGGAAGACGCTGTGCTCCCTGAAGCCAAATCATTTTCTTTGACCTCGAGCACATTAGAGGAAAGATACACAGACATGAGGGCTGCTCCTCCTTACCGCAGAGATTCCTAGAGAAGGTCTCTCAAATTCAAACCTGAAATTTAAAAACATAACCTTCCACAGAAAATAGTGTGGGAGATGTTTTTAAATACCAGAATCAGCCCTCTGGGTAGAACTTTCCTTCCCTGTTTCTGCACGAACTCTGTTCAGCCATGGGAGACTTCTTTCAGGGACCACACTCCCTAAGTCTGAAGTACACTTTTAAAATGTTTCCTGAGGGTGGATGTTTATTCCACAGTGTCAATAAAGGAGCAATTGCATGTTAAGAACTATCCAGCTACAAACTAAAGAAATTGTTAATGCTGGTTGACTTGTTTGTTTTGTTATATAAAATCAGGAGAAATCAGTTTTATAAGAGAAATAAAATTACGATTATTATAATTGAACGCTTTTGAACTACTACAGTTAATGCCTCAGGGAACGTTTTGTGAGGGTTGGAGATGCTTGGGGAGGGTAAACGTTTATAACCTCAGCACTATTAGGACTGGGAAATGCTTCTAAGGGTCATTTTCCTTAAGTTAAAGCTGAGGTTATTAAGGCTCACTTAGCAGATGCATTTTACCACAATTTTCTAGAATGCTTTGGTGAGATGACAAATTTCTCATTTATAAAACCAGGACAAAATGCTAGAAGGCCATGAATCACACTCTAGGACACCTTCAGATTCCCCCTTCACCTGGAATTCGATTGACAGAGAAATCTCAGAGTACTCAAGCTTGTTTTATACAATGAATCTTCCTATATTTCTTACTTATCTTGTCTTTTTTTTCCCTATTACTAAGAGATTTTGTTGGGTAACATTCAGAAACATGTGAAATGTTGTTGATAACTAACTACATTAGCCATTTTGGTATGATTTGTTTTTCACCAACAGTGTGAATGAAATAAATACTTTTAAAGTCCTTTCATGGAGGTTTCATTTTTATCTTAAATAGTAAAGTTCATGCTTAATTTAAAATCCAAAAGCAATCTTTCAATTTAAGTTATTCAAGTACTGCATTTATCAACGTTCTCTAGAGGAACAGACTGGTAGAATGTATATGTATATTCAAATCAGATTCACTAAATGACTTGTGTAGTAGGGTCTGGGTAGTCAATAGAGCACTATCCTTGCCTAGGAGAGGCTGAGAATCAGGAACTCCTCCTTACCTCAAACTGGATGTCTCGAAAGCCCCAGTCTGACAATGGAAGCCCAGAGAGCCCCTTGTCTCCTTCAGCCCATGTCAGAACACTTAAGAAGTCAGGGTTTGGTATCTGTGATGGGATTCAGTAGCTACAATGGCATTAACAGGGAGTAAAACTCCTGAACAGGGTGGAAAATACCCCAGTGATTTGTGAAAGTCAGCAGGCAAATAGTAGAAGTTTTTCCCTAGGACCTTGCATTAATTGCTTTCCTGTTGCTGTGATGCGATATTCTGACAAAGCCTACCTAAGCATGAAGGCTTTATTTTGATTTCTGGCTCTAGATGGAGAGAGTTCACAGGAAAGCTGGCCTCAGGGGCAAGAAGCAGAACAATCCTACTTGCCATTTTCACATAGAAAGCAGAGAAAGAGCAAAATGGGGGATCGGGTTCTCCGCTCTCAAATCACACAATGTAGTAGTGTTAATATTCATCATGTTTCTACCTCCTCGAGGTTCCAGAGCCTCCCCAGATATGAACCTAAAGGGGATATTTCTCACAAAACCGTTAGCGACCTCCTTAGTTCTGGGTAGAGACTAGAAGAAGCTGTGCATGTGTGCCCATAGGCTTGTCTCTTGTTTCTGGATCCAATCAAATTGATAATCAAGGTTGACTGTAGACAGACACTGCTTGCTTGTTACCTAGTCACCCAGGCATGAAATAAACACACAGAAACTGTATTAATTATAACATTGATTGGCCAATCACTTAAGTATATTGCTAGGTAGCTCTTATATCTTAAACTAACCCACTCCTATTATTTTGTATTTTACCACAAGACTCATGGTTTACCAACATTGGCATGTGGGCATCTTTTTTTCCGCCAGTGTCTACATGGCCTCTCCCTGACTCTACCTTCTTTTCTCCTCTATCTGCTTGGAATTCCTGCCTTGATTTATTCTGCTAAGCTACTGGCCAAAACCGCTTTATTCATTATCCAATAAAAGCAACACATATGGAGAAGGATTTCCCACACCAGTTGACCATTGCAAGTATGATAAATAATACCTTAGAATTATTTGTATATTTGAACTGTTAGCTTGAACTGTTTTTACACATCAAATCTATTTTATTAATGTACAATGATTATACAATAATAGATTTCATTATGCAATTTTCATACATGTACATAAGATACTTGATATGCCTACCCCATACCCCAAATCATCCCTCTTTACCCTTATTGGTCACCTTTCTATTATCTAATAATATTATCTACTTTTATTTTTTGCTTTTTAAAAATTCTTTTATTTAATTATTTATTTATTATGTAGACAATATTCTGTCTACATGTATGCCTGCAGGCCAGAAGAGGGCACCAGACCTCATTCCAGATGGTTGTGGGCCACCATGTGGTTTCTGGGACTTGAACTCAGGACCTTTGGAAGAGCAGGCAATGCTCTTAACTGCTGAGCCATCTCTCCAGCCCCTTAAAAATTCTTTATATGAGAGAAAACTTGCTACTTGTCTTTCTGACTCTATCTTATTTTATTTAACATAGCAATCTTTAGATTTATTCACTTTCCATTCAGATATGATTTTATTAGTTCTTTTTCCTGGTTGAATAATAACAGCTATGGAATTATGAAAAAGTAAAAATTGTGATCTACTGTTAAATACTTAGACTTCTGTACTTGCTAACAAACTCAACCTAAATGGGAGATTCCTTATTGGTGCATTTTAAGATGGGATGTGTTTTGCTATTGATAGATATAGCAAGGTGCACAAAGTTCTGCAGAGTGCAAAGACTAATCAGAGTACCTCATATTCTGTGGAGTAAAAGACTCACTAAATGAATACATGCAATATGTTTTCATCTTAAAATTTAAGGTAAAATCCATCTCTTTCAATATATAGTTTGAAATTTGTTATCTGTACATTTGTGTGCACATGTGGAGGTCACAGGTCAGTTGTGGGAGTTGTTTCTCTTCTTCTGCCACGTGGGTCAAGGAGATTGAAGTCAGGTGCTGAAGCTTGGTGGCAGGTGCATATATCTGCTGAGGCCTCTTACCAGACCATGCACAGCTTTTAATAAAATAGTTTTATAATTATGAGCACATCAATGACAGAAGAGTCTGCTTGGTGTTCAGCATCTTCAAGTCTCTTTCAAGCAGCTCTCTGGTGACCACCAATTGGCTTTCTGTCACAAAGGTCTTATTGCTGTAGAATCTTACGCAGCTGGAGTCATTATGATACTGGTTTTGTGAACCTGGAAGTTTGGGCAACTAAATTTTGGCATTCAAGTGTTTGCGGAGTTTGATTCCTCCACCCATCCACTTAGTTAATATTTGGAGGCAGGTTGCTGGGTTATAAGGTCAGGCTATGTTTTAAGAAGTGGAATGGTAGGCGTGCTTCAAAAGGAGCTATTTCACATTTCCACCACACCCTGAATGCTCTGCTTGTTTCACCATTCCATATTCTCAGAAGTCAGGCCTTGGTGTCTCATCACTGTTGCTGTTATTACTATGTACATTTGGGTGGAAAGGTACCTAATTTTGAATTTTTTTCCTTTGTTGGTGATCACACTGGTACCTCATACTTGCCTCCATCACTGAAGTGCATCCCTTGTTCCACTGTGATTTTACGTAGCAGTTCCCTTCAATTAGTGATGCTTGCCATCTTTTCGTGCTCCTTTTCATTCCTCTCCATATTTCTCATTGGTGAAATCTCTTTCAAATCATTTATCATATTTTAAAAAATTACCTTTTCAAATAATTTCAAGTTAAATAAAAACAATAGGGTTTTTTGCCTTGTTTCTTTTTGTTTAAGAGATTATAGTATCATTACAATATTTTTTCTTCATGCAAGGCTTCCCATATACCCCTCAGCTTTCCTTCAAATCATAACTCTGTTTTTACTAATTAGGATGTGTACGGATATGTATGTGCATATGTATAAACTTTATATTCCTAAATATAGCCTGCAGCTCAGTCCATATGTTTTTAACTTGTATGTGTGTTTCCGGGGTCGAGAATTTAGCACTGGACAACGTATATGAGTATCTTGTTCGTATGTATGTGCAGGCACCACACATGTGCTTGGAGCTGATGAAGATCAGAAGAGAACATCAGATCTCCTCGAACTGGAGTTACACATGACTGAGCAGCCTTGTGGATGCTGTGATTCAAAATTGGGTCAGTTAGAAGAGCAACCAGTGTTCCTCCCTCCCCCACCCCCAGTTTTTGTGTGTGAATGTGTATGAGTGTTCGTATTCCTGTAGATGCATGTGTGTGTGGACATGTCAGGAAGTCAAAGGCTCTGTTGCTCATGTAGTTTTTGTTGTTGTTTGCATCTCTTTCTTTCTTTTTTCTTTTCTCTCTCTCTCTTTTTTTTTGACAAATTGTTCTACTGGCCTGGAACTCCCCGTGTAAGCTAAAGTGATTGGCTAGCGAGTTTCAGAAAAATGCTGTCTCTCCCTACCTAGCCAGCACTTGGGCTACAAGTATGCTCACTACCAAACTTGGTTGTTTTTATGTGGATCTGGGGATGGAACTCAAATCCCCCAAACTGCATTTCTCCAGCCTTCACTATGGCACCTGACGTAACCTATGCTCTTATTCACTTCCCTCTCCCAGGATCCTGCTCTGTGCCCTCCTTATGCACCTTTCTTACATGGCCTCTCCTTCCTCCCAAAACATTCCCTTTTGTTTGCATGACATGCCTTCCTTCACTCTTTCCATTGCCCTCTTAAGATCTCTTCTTTGTCTGTCATAATCACCTCCCTAGTTTATGATCACTATCCCACTCCACCAAATTACACATATTAAATTCTAAATTTCACATGTGAAAGGAAATATACAACACTTGTCTTTCTGAGTCTGGCTTACTTCACTTAACATTATTTTGAAGTTCTACTCATTTTTCTAAAAGTGTTCTGGTTGTATTCTTTTCATATGACTGGATAAAATTCTCCTGTGAAATGCAGTACATCTTTTAGTCATTCATATTCTAATGGATATCTGCCTATTTTCAGTGAAATTGCTTTTTCATTCATCAATTATTGGAAACAGTGAAACAAGTTCAATGGGTGGTAGGATTTAGAGTGCTTTGGGTATCAACCGAGGTGTATTATACCAGATCATTCGGTGGTGATGGTCTCATTATTTTGTGAGACGTCCATAGTGTTTTCAGAGACTTCATAATGTTCACCTCCACCAAAAGTGAACAAGTGCTCCTCAATTCTGGCATTCTCACTAGCACTTGGCATTGCTCCCTTTCCTTTATGGTTGTTGTTTACTATGTTTGATAGCGATGACTCAGTATGTAGATGAGAATGACTTTGACCTCTTTCCTCCGCCTTCAGAATGCTGACATTGCAGGTGAAGGCCAGCATTGTGTGTGGTCTCGGGATTGGACCAAGGATTCATGCATGTTAGGCAGGCCCTGTACCCATTGAGCCACACCGTAGGAACTGTTTTGTTTCCTGTCTACCAGAAATTCTAAATGGGGTGCAATGCAGCTTGAAAGTGGTTGTACTTACCAATTTATTCATGACCAGAGATGTTGAATTCTTTTCTAATATTAATTGGGAAATTTGTCGATAGTTTTATTTTTTTCTGTGTCCTCCATACAATTTGGGGATCAGGGTAATAATGATTTTTGCCATATCTCTTCATTTTCTATTTTCTGAGAAGTGTTGAAAAGTATTGGTGTGGTGGTTTGAATAACAATGCTTCCCATTGGCTCACATATTTGTACTCTTGGTTCCCAGTTATTGAATTGTTTGAAAGAAATAGGAGGTGTGGTCTTATTGGAGGAGGTATGTTCCTGTGGGTGGGCTTTGAGGTTTGAAAACCCCAGGGCAGGCTCAACCTCTCTCTCACTGATGCCTGAGGATTAGGATGTAACTCCCAGCTACTTCTGCACTGTGCCTGGCTGTGTGTTCATGCTTTCTGCCATGATAATAATGGACTAAACCTCTAAATTATAAGCAAGCTCTGAATTAAATGCTTTCTTTTATAAAAGTTGTCTTGGTCATGGTGTGTCTTCACAGCTATGGAACTGTTACTAAGACAACTTGTGTTCACTCTTTTGTTAGTCGTGGTTCTCGGGAGGAACAGAACAAAGGGAATGAATACATTAGGTTTCATTATGTGTGCTTTAAAAGAGTGATGACAGCTACATCTTTCTGAGGGACTGCAAATCCTGTAGTTACTTGGTTCTTGAAGCTGGGTGTTTCAACAGTTGGAGTTGTCCCCAAATAGCCAACTCTTACTGGAGGGAGGGGGCAACAGCCTCAGTTACTCAGTACAGAAGTACACATGAGTAGGGTGCCTCACTTGTCCCAGTCTGGAACCTGGGAGCCCATAAAGTTCCTGGAGAACCCCAGATCTCTATTACAAGGTAAGCCGTCAGAAAAGCTGGTTCTGCTATCAGCCAAGGAACCTTCAGCAGCAGCAGTACCAAGAGGACAAGGGGGGAAGTGAATAGAGGTGAGAATCAACTTCCTTCTGAAATATCATTTTGGCTGCTCCCAGAAGGTATCCCCGACATGAGGCAGGCCTCTCCACATCCAGCAAAACAGTCAGGACACTTCTTCGGGTGGGGATCCCTGCTCAAGTGATTCTAATTTGTAACAAGCTGACATTAATACCAATCATAACTTCTTCATTAGAAGTTTGGTAGACTACAGCAGTGAATCGACACAGCCCTAGGCTTTCCTTGGTGGGAGACTTTTTATTACTGCTTCTAACTCATCATCCATTACTAATCTGCTAAGTTGCTCATATCTTCTTGATTTGATTTTGGTAGGTCCTCTGTGTTTGATTTATTTCCCCCTTTAGATTATCTGTTTTTTAATGTACATTTTTAAACATCCCTCAATGATTTTCTGGATAAGACTGGAAACTATTATAATAACCTGTTTCATGTCCAGTGTTATTAATCTGTGTTTCTTTCTTTTCTTAGTTTGGCCAGAGTTTGTCAATCTTTTTTGGCAGTTTCTATGCATTGTCCTTTTCATCTCTGTATGCATCCTCGTCTCCGTTTCATTAATCCCTGGTCTTTAATATTTCTATTATTTCTTGTCATTTAATGCTTTTTGGAATGAGATTGTTCTTGTCTTTGTAGAATGTGGAGGTACAATATTAACTTGTTTATTTGAAATCTTTCTGAGTGTTCAATCTCTGTGTGTGCGTGTGTGTGTCTGTGTGTGGACATGTACATGCCACAATTTGCATGTGAAATCTAGTACACAACTTCTAGTGATTGTCTTCCCTTCTCACCTCATTTGAAACATTGTTTGCCAGGCCGTTGAGCTGCTGGGAATTCTGTCTCTCCCCTCTGTCTCTCAGCAAGGATATGGGATTACAGTTGTATACTATTGTGCCTTGCTTTTATCTGGGTTCTGGGGATCCAAACTCAGAGGCCTTCTTGGGTGTCAAGAGTTTTAGCTACTGAGCCATCTCCCCAGTCCTCCATCTGATCTTTTAACATAAACTCGCTGAATTAAAAACTTTTATAATTGCCTGAAATGTATCTTCATGTTTCTGGTAAGTTATCCTTTCAGTTTTATTTGATTCTTGGAATTTAAAATCCCCGCCCCCCCCAACATTCTTTCAAGAATATATCATTCAGTCTCTGAGCATTTGTGTACATTCTGTGGTTTCTCTCACTATTGATTTCTAGTTTTATTTCATTATGATATCATAAGATACAAGGAATTATTTCAGTTGTTTTGTGGTTCTTAAGGCTGTTTTGTGGCCAATGACCTGAGCGATTTTACGGAAAGTGCTGTTGGCCACGAGGAGAATGTGTAGTCTGCATCTGTTGGATGGAATATTCTGTAGATTATCCATTAAATCCACTTGATGTGGAACCATGCTGATGATAGTTGTGTGTTGAAGTCTCCCACTATCATTGTATCTGGATGTATCTGACCTTCCATATCGTTTAGTGTTTGCTTTATGAAATTGGGAACCCTAACATCCATTGCATAAATATTTACAAATGTTTTATGTTCTTGATGAAATGTTCCCTTTATTAATATGTAATGATTTCCTTTTTTCCCTCTTCCTCTTGTTTTGGTTTGCTCCCTACTTTATCAGAATAGTGACACTAGCTTGTTTTGTTGGGTAGATTTTCATCCCTGAACATTCAGGACATCTTTGTCAATGAGGTATGTTTAAAGAAGACAACAAATAATTATACTTTTTAAAAATTCAGACAGGTATTGTCCATGCACTAAACTATGAGTGAGCTATTTTTCAGAGTGGTTTATTTATTATGCTTTTGTTGGTTGCTGTTCTAGTTATGACTTAGTATCAAAAGTATATCTAGAAATAGTTTTGATTTTTTTTCTATTCTGTAAACTACCACTGTGCTAAAATGATGATGTCATTTGTTGTACAGACACTTTTTTGCTTCATGAACCCCATTTATTAATTGCTGGTATTAGTGCCTGTGCTACGGGTGTCCTGTTCAGGAAATCTTATCTGGTGCCAATAAGTCCAAGCTTGTTTTCTACTCCCTTCTATCAGATTCAGAGAACATGGTCTTATGTTGATGTCCTTGGTCCGTTTGAAGTTAAGTTTTGAATAATGGAATAGACATAGATCTATTTTCATTCTTCTATGTGCAGTTTTCCTATTTGAGCATCTCCATTTGTTGAAGATGCTATCGTTTTTTCTGGAATGTACTTTTGACTTCTTTGTCAGAAAATCAGGTGTCCATAGGTTTATGGAATTATGCCCGTACTTTCAATTCTATCCCACTAAACAACAAATCTATTGTTATGCTAATACATTGCTGTTTTATTATTATAAATTTGTAGTGCATCTTGGAATCTGGAGGGTAATTCTCCCAGTATTTATGTTATTCTTCAGAATTGCTTTAGTGATATATCCTGTATTTTCTGTGTTTCCATATTAAGTTGAAGAAATTTTTTTTTCAAATTCTGTGGAGAGATATGGTGGAAACTTGGCTTAGATTTTCTTTATTCTATAGATTATTTTTGTATGCTGACCAATTTCATATCATTGGCTCTACCAATCCATAAGCATGTGTGATCTTTCTATCTTTTTATATTATTTCAGTACTTTTTAGTATAGAAGTTTCTCATTTGCTTGGTTAGAATTATCTCAAGATACACACATATGCATATAAATATACATACACACACATATGCTCTTGTGAAAGGCATTGTTTCTCTAGTTTCCTTCATAGTGTGTTTATCATTTATGTATAAGAAGGCTGTAACTTTCCAGTGTTATTTTTTTTATCCTGCTACTTTCTAGAGGTTTCCCACTAGAATCTTTGGAGTATTTGTGTATTTGTTCATATGTACTTCATTGAGTAGCTATGGAGGAAGTTGATATTCTTGTCTTGTTCCTTATTATGGTGGAAATTGAGTCTTTCTCCTTTCAGGGTGGTATTTACTGTGGAATGGCTGCAAATTGCTTTTTTTAATTTTTGAACTATAGATGACTGTATGCCACATGTGGTTGTTAGAAACTAAACTCAGGACTTTTGGAAAAGCAGCCAATATGCTAACCCTGGGCTTTCTCTTCACCCTGCAAAATTTCCATTTATTATGTTGAGGTATGTTCCTTGTATCCCTAGCCTCTTCTGGAGTTTTATCATAGGGGTTTTTATATTTTTTCCAAGTCCTTTTCTGAATCTAAAGAGATGACCATGTTTTTTTTTTTCATTCTGTTTATGTGGTGTAATATGTATATTGATTTATTTATGTCAAGTCATCCTTACATATTGAAGATGAAAACAATTTGATCATGGCAGATAATCTTTTGGATGTGTTTTTGAAATTGTTTTATAAATATGTAATTGAGAATTTCTGCATTTGTGTTCATAAGGGATATTGTTTTAATTTTTTGTTATTGTTGTTGGGTGTTAATGTAATTTTAGTATTAGGGTAATTCTGGTTTCATAAAATAGGAAATCTTCCTTCAGTTTTATATTTTGTGGGGTAATTTGAGCATTACTGCCTTTGAAAGTTAGGCTTAATTCTACACTAAAACCATACATCCTTGGGTTTTTTGTTTTTGTTTTTCAAGGGAGGACATTAGGAAATGTAAAATTCCTGTTGCTATTTTGGTAGGTATTGTGGGTTAGTCTAAATTACTTATTTCATCTTGATTTATTTTTGGTGAGTCATGTATATCAAGAAATATATCCCTTTGGTTAAGGATTCCAGTTTTGTAGAATTCAGATTTTTAAAATATGTCCTTATGATTCTTTGAATTTTCATAGAGTCTCTTGTAATGTCTCCTGTTTTGTTGTGTTTGTCACTAATTGTATTAAGTTGGATCCTCTCTGTGTCTTTTGGCTTATATGGCTAAAAATTGGTCAATCTTTTTGACTTTTTGAAAAAACAATCTTTATTTCATTAATTCTTTTTCTTTTTTGTTTCTATTTCATTGGTTTCAACCACAAGTTTTATATTTCTTCATCTACTTTATTTGGTATTATTTCTTCTTGTTTTTCTAGAGCTGTAAAGGTAATACTCCTTTTGTGTGTGGTGTATTCTTAGTGTTGATCTCTTGATCAATACTATTTTTCTTTTTGATGTGTGATCACAACATTTTTGTCAATGTTTTCCTCCATTTTTTCTTTTTGGTTAAGTATATTATATAATTTTAGTTGACTCATTAAGCTTTTCATTTCCAGTATTTCAATTTTTTTTAAATTTTCACTTTTCTTGTGGAATTTTATTATACTCTAATGATATTATGCTGCTGACTTTGCTATCTAGGGCCTGTGTTAAATTCATCTGTTTGTTTGTATCCTCTTCCAGGACATTAATTGTATTTCCTCAGAAGAAACTGAAGTCTTTAACTGTCATTTTATCCATTTCAGGATCTGTGAATCCATCACACACACACACATATAATATATATATATATATATATATTGTGTGTGTGTGTGTGTGTGTGGTGGAAAACAGATCAATTTGCCTATAATTTTTTTCTTTGCATTTCCATTTTGTGATCTACACATCTCTTGATTGGATTTTGCTGCAGGGTTTCTGGGTGGGAGTCTCTATTAGACATCCATTGCTATCTAGTACTACTCAATGAGCAGAAAACTGATACAATAGCTACAATACAAAAACAGAAAAGATTAAAAGATGCTTCAAATCAGCTATAGCTCACTAATGCACCACCAATAACCACAGAATTAAAAATGGTAAACTAACATAGAGCTCACTATGAAGTCAAACATTATTTAGGGTAAGTGAGAATGAAGCTGAGGAAAGAGACAGGGCAAGAGAGGAAGTACGACTAAAGAGATGAAAGGCCGGCAGGGCACTGGAGAGCAATGCTATGTTTTCTGTTCCTTATTCCTTTACTGTTTCTCAGAGAGGCAGTCACAGTCCATCATATTACCCATAAACCCTGGAGTGTGTACATTTCCTTCCTAAGCTTTTTGCTGTTATGATTCATTCATTTTTATTTCATGAACATAAGTGTTTTATGTGCATGTATGTATGTGTATGTGTGCCATGTGTTTCTGGTATGCATGGAGTGCACAAGAGGGTATCATGTCCCCTGGAATGGCAATTGTTCCAGATGGTCATTAGCCACCATGGAAGAGCTGGGGAAACAAAACCAGGTCCTTAGTCAGAGCAGCAGTGCTTTTTAACTCTCTTTGTGCTCCTTACTATAAACTTTGAAGAACTGTATATAATCTGGCTAGTATATGTGATCAGTATGTGATTTTCATAGGATTTCTCCTAGCTTGTGTTATATTTTTAGAATTAATTTTTCATTCTTTGAAGCTCAGAAATATTCAATGTTGGTAAAATCCAAGTTACTTTTTTAAAAAATTATTTAGAAGTATGAAAATTCTGAGTTATTTCCCAAAAAGCAAAGGACAGTGGAAAATTGTTCATTATTTTATTTGAAAACAATTTATTTGGTGTCTTTTTTAAATTTTGAAATTCCTTCTTCTTCTTCTTCTTCTTCTTCTTCTTCTTCTTCTTCTTCTTCTTC
>LOEQ01000208.1:165181-200622 GCA_001685075.1 Bramus lutescens | reverse complement strand
CTTCTTCTTCTTCTTCTTCTTCTTCTCCTTCTCCTTCTCCTCCTTCTTCTTCTTCTTCCTCCTCCTCCTCCTCCTCCTTCTCCTTCTCTTTCATTTTGTTTTTTTAAAACAAGATTTATTTGTGTAACAACCCCAGCTGTCCTGGAACTTGCTTCGTAAACCAGATTGGCCTTGAATTCATAAGAGATCAGGTAGCCTCTGCCTCCTGAAGTGTTAGGGTTAAAACATGCGCCATTTAGAATTTCAAAACACTTGCCATTTGAAATTCTTAAGTAAGCTTGTTTTGTTTGTATTGTAGGACCTATTGTTTCTAAAAACTGCACTTATAATTATAAATAATGAGTGCTTTTAATCATTAAAAACTGGTCAGGTTTCAGAACTGTAATTGAAATTTAATATCCTCTTTTAGTTAATCATTTTTATGGTTTAGAAATTTTGTTAACTTTAATACTGGTCTTTGAGTTTAGATACTATAAATGCAGTGGAAATTAGCATACTGTTTTGAATATTTTAATTTATAAACAGTTGTATAGTATATTAAAATTATATTTTTAGTATATAATATTTATTTTGAGAATGGATTATTTCAAACATTAGATTTAACTATTTAAACTCAAAGTATGAGACACTGTATTTTTTTTAAATCTTTCAATTTAAGTTGGAAAATTTGCAAATAATAACAATTGCACATTATCTGAAAATTCATCCCTTACAGATGAAAGTTTATTTTCTGTTTTCATATGCTGTTAGTGTCCCAGATGTCATGAGCTCTGCCCTAGGAGCTTATGGTTTTATTTGCTTGGAGAAAATCTGATGATGAAGAGTTTGAAATCTTTCTGCCAAAGCATGAAGAGATTTCCTCCAGCTCAGCACAACCGAGTGCCAAATAGACACAGTGACTTTGTATGATGCATGCCATTCTTGGAGCTATGTACTTTCAAATTCATTAAAACTATACTTCTCTTATTAAATTTATGTGAAAATACTGGGCTTGATGAGAGCATTGGCTAGGGTCCTTTACTGTTATATACAGCCATTTTTTTCTAGTGACTCTGAAGGTTGATTTCTCATAGCTCATCTCCTTTAAAAAACTATTTCTTGGAAAATTGCCTACTTTCATTAAACAGGAGCTATCTGACATATGGGAGAATTCCTTCCCACCAAATACATGTTCAGTCTAGACTAGACATAGGGCACAATTAACTGTGTTATGGAAAGGTGTGATCATTTTCTTCTCCATTCTAAGGGTATGGTCAACACTCCTATAATAAAAGCTAAGTTAATATAAAAGAAATATAACCACCTTTTTTTAAATCAAAGGTTTGTAAGTTACAGAAACTTCAGATATGGAGACTCAAATGTCCATAGGAAACAGTTTATTTTTATGCTTAAGTTTGATGATGATTGATTATACAGAGTATAAAAATTTGATTGAACAAAAGGTTAAAATTGAAAGATAAAATATATTTCACAAGAGCACAGGGAAGTGTATTAGGGCTCACAAGTGAAATAAGAATATAGATGCTTTAGGTTGGCTTATAAAACTGTAGCTAATAGCAGCTGATGGTTATGTTTCAGTTCAAGGCTACAAGCCTGGGAGGCCCTGGAATGTGGAGGGCATCTGAAACTGGAGTCTCTTGTCTGCTGGTAATGGAGGCAGCCAAGATATACTGAAGAAGAAGCCATCCTGTGCATGCTGATGACTTCTTGTCTGATTTTCTTCCATGTAGGTCCTTGGTTCATCTTGAGGATGGGTTTATGATCCTCCCCATTGCATAACCGCATGTTATGTCTCAATTATCTCAGGAAACACTGAGCCATCCAGAAATGTTTTTCACTAATCTAGAGAGCTTTTGATCTGGTCTGGGAGATCATGAAACTTACCTATCACAGGAAGCAAGGTCTGTTCATACTATTCTTGACAATTAGATATAGCATTCTTTCTCCCCAGGGAAGAGAGCAAAGACACTCCCTTTGCTTTTGGAAGTGTTCATTGGCCATTTTTTTTTTCAGCTCATCCCAGTCAGAACGGTTAAGATCATCAACAAAACAACTCAACTGACAGCAAATGTTGACAAAGATGTGGGAAAAGAGGAAGTCTCGTCACTGTGGGTGGTGAGAAAGCTAACCAGAGAAACCACACTGGAAATCTGATTGGAAAATCTTCAGAAAGTCAAAATCTACCATGTGACTCAGCTATTCCATTTCTTGCACACATTTAGGAGATTTAACATCCTACTCAACCAAAAATTGCTTAGCAATATTCATTGTCAGTTGAGTCAACAACCCTCACTGAATAGGAAGATAACCATTCTGTTAGGCTTGCTACTCATTAAGTGTTTGGAATATGCCTGTGGTTAGAGGCATCCACAACATGCCAGAAGTTTTATGTAGCTGCTGGGGATTAGAATTTGTCCCCATGCTTCAGGCTAAGCAATCATATTGACTGAACCAGTTCCATAACCCCTAAGCCATGCTGCTTTGAAATTGTTACACAATGAAATTATTTGGCTTATGATATTTTTGGTAGTTTGCATGAAAATAGTTCCCATAGGTTCGTAGGGAGTGACATTGTTTGAAAGTATATAGGCCTTGAAGGAGTGTGGATGGCCATGTTGGAGAAAGTGTATCACTGGGGGTGGGCTTTGAGGTTTCTAAACGCTAAAGCCCAGCCCAGTGCTTCTCTCTCT
This sequence comes from Bramus lutescens, assembly GCA_001685075.1. Lineage (NCBI taxonomy): Eukaryota > Metazoa > Chordata > Mammalia > Rodentia > Cricetidae > Bramus > Bramus lutescens. The sequence goes on along the minus strand of LOEQ01000208.1, from coordinate 197,932 downwards.
TCCTGCTGCCTGCTGATTCAGTTGTTGAACTCTTGGCTCCTTCTCTAGTACCATACTTCCTGCCATGGTGACAATGGACTAAACCTCTGAATTTGTAAGCCAGTCCCAATTAAGTGCTTTCCTTTATAAGAGATGATATGGTTATGATGTTTGTTGTGCAGTCAAAGCATCCTTAACTAAGACAGAAGCTGGTAACAGGGACTGGAGTATTGTTGTAATAGACTTAACCATGCTTTTGTTTAGAGGAATGTGAACCTTGGGACTGTGGATTAGGAAATCCATAATCTTTTAAATGCTTTAAGTGGGAATAAATGGGCCATATTAGTAGGAGCATGGAAGAAGTGGTGCTGAGGGTGATTTGAACTGTGGGGGCTTGGCTACAGAGATTTCAGAGGGCAAGAATAATAAAAATTGTTCTTTGACATTTGGTGCAGAATGTGGCTATTTCCTGCCTTGTCCAAAAAACTCTGCCTGACACTAAATTGAAGTTATGGATTAACAGCTTTAGCAGAAGAGATTTCCAGATAGCCTAGTATTTACTGTGTTGATTGTTTATTAGTGGACATGCTTATGCAGATCTATAATGAAGAGGAGCAAACTGAGTAAGGAAAATTACAGAATGCGCAGTTTAAGGAGAAAAGGAGCACCAAGAAATGTCATGAAGCCTTGTGCTTAAGGAAATTGTTTTAGTTAGGGTTTCTATTGCTGTGAAAAGACACTATGACCACTGCAACTCTTAGGAAGGTAAGCATTTCATTGGGTCTGGCTTACAAGGTTTAGTCCATTGTCATCATGGTGAGAAGTTTGGTGGCATGCAGGCAGACATGGAACTGGAGAGGTATCTGAGAGTTCTACATTCAGATCAGAAGACAACAGGAATAGAGTGAGATACTGGTTCTAGCTTGAGCATCTGAGACCTCAACACCCACCCCTAGTAACACACTTCCTCCAACAAACCCATATTTACTCTAGTAAGAACACACCTCCTAATAGTGCCAGTTCCTGTGAGCCTGTGGGGGCCATTTTCATTCAAATTTCCACTGAGATAAAAAGAATAAAGAAAAGCCTGATGCCAAACAAAATAAAGGGAGTGGTAACCTCAGGGCAAGGCCCCACTCAACCAAACTTTCCATTTGTGAAAAGGAATTAAAGAAAAGTTTAGGACTGGGTGTGTTTGTGAATGCCTTTAATCCCAGTGCTTGGGAGACAGAGAATCTGAGTCTGTGGCCAGCTTTGTCTACAAAACAAGTTCTAGGACAGCCAAACTAATGCAGAGAAGGAAACCATTACCAAGAGAAAACTGGTGAAAATGTATTTGAAAGAGGGGGCCATATTTTGGTCCCAGTAAGCATCAGTACTTAGTGGCTCAGCCCACATGGTTCTTACTTTAGACTCAGAGATCCAAAAAAGAGGTTATGGAATCTCCCTCTATGACTAAAGAAAGCTGATGAGGTCAGGGATGTGTCAGGGATGACCCTGCATGCAGACTCACTGAGGCCTTGGCATAAAAGTGTGAAGGTGAAGCCTGGATTACCTTGGAGACCCCAAAATTTTGAAGATGCCAGACTGTGGAATACCTGCTTAGGAAAGGTGCTAATGGAGAGAACAAATCCCAAGAGAAAGAAGTGTGTTGCAGTCAACCAAGCTAAAATGAATTTGGTCCACTATTTCCTCACTATGCTCCCTTCCCTACTGAAAAGGTTTTGCACCCCAATAAATCTCTCTGCCAACACAATAATCCAAATCAAACCAAATTAGAAAAAAACCCAGGTTTAATGGATACCAGAGCTCCCAGGTGGCCTTCCAGGCCCTCAAAGAGGAGACAGGGAAGGAAGACTGGGAAACCATGTTTGTTCTCTGGGGGATAGTTTAAATACCCTGTGGGTGTGGTCTTGAACATCTCTAGGGAGAGGTCATCATTTGGCAGGCTTTCTCCGAGGTGGAGTCTGGATTGAGGCAACTTTCAAGGGAGAGGATTCCAGATGAAACATTCATCCCAGACATTCAAAACTTTTTAGATATAGGGATGCCAGGGGCTGAGGTGCAGCCTTAACCCAAACACCTACATTTTAGAATGGCAGTGTATATCCTGTGCAGTTGTATGTTCAAAATACATGGTCTGATTTTTTTGTTTGTTTGTTTTATTTTAATTCTATAGGGGCTGATAGGGATTGACATTATTTGAAAAGATTAGGCCTCCTTGGAGTAGTTGTGGCCTTATTGGAGAAAGTGTGCCACTGGTAATGCTCAAACCCAGCCCAGTGGCTCTCTCTTCTTGCAGCATGCTTATCTAGATGTAGAACTCTTGACTTCTCTATCACCATGTCTGCCTGTGTGCCACCACACATTTTACCATGATGGAAATGGACTGAAACTCTGAACCTATAAACCAGGCCCAATTAAATGTTTTCCTTTGTGAGTTGTCATGGCTTTGGTGTTTCTTCACAGCAACAGAAACTATAACTAAGACATTATTCTAGATGTTGTAAAACTAAATCCAATGGCCTGGCCTGGGTACCCTCTCCCTTTAAGAGACAAGCCCCTCCCACTCCCAATCTCCTCCTTCCCACAAAGGCAAGTGGATCTGCCCACCTAATCTCCAGCTGACTCTTTCTCTCTGTCCCTCTTTCTTCTGGAGAAGCAGAAGCTCTCCTCCCACTTCTTCCTTCCACTTCTTTCCTCTCTTTCTCTCTCTCTTCTTCTTTCCCCACCACTAAATAATCTCTATACCCAAGCTCTCTCTGCATGGCATATCTGTCTGTTTTCCACCCATCAGAACCATAGCACAATCTCAGGTCACCTGCTGCTGCCCCTCATGGAAACGACCTCGGGGCACCTCTTAACACTAGATCTTGTAATTTTAGTGATTCACAGCATAAAATAGACAGAAATGTCCTAAAGTGTGTAATTCTTCACTTCAGTATAAAAGACAAACATTTGGGTTCAATAGTATATCTTAATTCTTCTAGATGATGGTCCCTTTTGAGTTTAGGTTTGTACATTATTTTACTGAATGAGTTGCTAGAGAGAGTTATAGTGCTCAAGGTTGTGGTCATAAGACTAGGAATCATTTTTTGTTGCTGTGATCAGTCCTTCATGAGTCCTCTAACTTAGTTGTTTGCAATTTTCACCCTGGGTTAATGTTCACATTTCCCCTCTTGAATCTTATCACTGAAAAAAAAATATAAGACCATGATTTGAAATTACAGATGCTATCTGCTATAGTTATTAACTCTTTCTCTAGTAAAAGTGCCCTGGTTTGGATAATTAATTGAATTATTTTCATACTTATAGGTGTCTTAATTTTCCTAGAACTGAAAAAAATACATTTGTAATTCCTAATAATGATACCACTCTGTTTGTCTGTCTAAAGTCTAAAGACACACTGTACTTCATAACAGAAAAAATATGATACTCTCATGTCATTTTAGAAGTTTTTAACTTGTTTAAATTGGTGGGCTGTTAACTGCATAAATGCATTTGATTCCTTATGTATAGTTTTAACCTCTGCTCTCCACATAACTGATTCCTTCTTGCTTCTACAGAAAACCAGAAAATTTGAGCTTTATTTTTTTCTTTTGTGAAATTCTAGTTCTGACATGGAATGGTGTGAGAGCTTCCCTTATGCCAGTTGGATGTAAAGCAGTGTGAAAATACCAGACGTGTTGAAGATAAAACAAACTTCTGTAGAAGATATCAACAGTCAAAAAATAGGTCATTTCCAACTTAGGACTATAAAAGTAAATAATCAAGACTTAAAAACGCTTGTCTGAGTGTAAGGACTAGACAAAATGTTTTAGCTTGTTAAAACAAATTTTATCCTCACAGAAGGTAAAAAAAATAGTCTTCCTTTTTNNGGCTTGGGCACGTCAGTTTTATAGTGCTTACCTCTGGGCTTAAAACACTGAACTAATGAATAAATGTTAAGTTTTGCAGTGTTCTATTCAATATGTCACCAAAAGTACTCTGTAGATGTGGAAATATGGAAACTATGTTTCTATTGTAGAAAATCTGTTAAATAATGTGAAAATAAGAATCATTCCACTAAGTCAAACTCAGTAATAGCTTCCTTTTGGGAAAGGAGAAAAGCAAGGGCCTTAATTTTGTCATAGTCTTTATTTGACAGAATTTCTTTTCCCATTTTATGTCGATGTTTAAGGATATATTTTTCTCAAAAATTTAGTTTTCCAAGACATTTCCATTATTTAAAGCTTGGGTTCCCCAGAATTTTCAGCAGGAAGTGTATTTTTTAATATGTTGATATAAATATGTAGGTTAGTCAAAATCAGTATCTCTGAAAAAAATAAAAATAAAGTGTTAAGGATATGTCTTTAGAAAATCATAAATTTATTATTATTATTTTATTGTATGGGAGAGTATTATCACTATCTATGGATGCTATTGATTTTCAGATTAAACCTTATTGGATGTAACTTTTGAAAGTGACAATTACTGCATTAGATATTTGGCTATGGCAAGTTTAAAGTAGCAAAACTACCATAAATCTCAAGAACAAAATATTTTTCATCATATAAGTGCATATGTAAATACAGACATTAAAATACAAAATTATAAAAATACTGATAATATATATCATGTGTATATTATATAACATACAAGGGAAATAAAATTATAGACAAATTTTTATTTGGATATTATATATGCACAATGAAAATATCCAGTACCTGATGGAAGTTGAAAAATGTTGACATCTTTCTGGTTAAGGTGTGTGAACTTCCACTCCTCACTATACTTCAAAACACTACTGAAGACTCAGAAATTTAATTTGGAAAGCACAGACAGAAATATCAACTAAAGATTCGAGAAGTTAGCATTCAGGCAAAGAACATTTAAGGGGTAAATCTTGAAGGGTAAAATGAATGCACGTAAAATCTACATAAAATCCATGGCACATAACTTAGAAAAGTGCCTGAGTGACAGTAAAAACATGAATCTGCAAGTAAGGCTAGGGCACACCGAAAGGAAGGCAAAGAAGACATCAAAATACTCTTGAATTTAGACCCATAGGGTCAGAAATGTGAAATCTCCTGTATTTCATAAATGAGTACATTTTTCAATGTTAAACATGCTGGTCTAAGGAAAGCAAGGTGTATGCAGAAAGCATGTTTATCGTAGCCAAATGCATCACAGTAGCTGGAAATTAGCATATTCTTGAAAAATAAAAAAGCCAATCAGTCAAAAAATGAAGATAAAGGGTTACACAGGAATCAAGTCAATTGGAAAGTATGCAGACATGTATATGACTGAAAACTTGGAGTTGAAAAGGTCATTATTTGATTTTAAATGATACACCTTATTACTAACACAAATATCTCTCAGTTCTGAGAAAAGGGTGACAGTGTCTACTGCTGCATTCACAGCAATATCTAATATCTATCTAATATTTATAAATATTATTCCAAAATCACTAGATATACAGAAACCCAGAACAATGATTTATATGCAGGAAATCAGTAATAACGTTCAAGAGAGTCAGTAGTCTTACTCAGGGTAGTTCATGATGCAGAAATTGTGAAAAAGCCTTCATAGAAGCATTTTAAACACATTCAAAAAGTTTTTTTTTAAAAAAAACAATGTTTAAATTGATCTAGGTAAATATGGCATCAATGAAAAGTGAGCAACCCTAACAAGAAAATAAATGTAAGGTCCTGAAGTGGTGCTTTCAGACCGAGGGGCACAATCAATGAGAAAAGTGTCACAGTGGAAACAGAAAGAAGGTAATACTTGAATTTAGGGCGGTAGAAAATTTCCAACCTAAAACCCATGGGGAAAGTGTCTTAAGAGAAGTGAGCAGAGCTCCAGAGCCCAGTGGTGACACATGATGCAGTCTAACACGCATCCAGATGAAATTTTATGACCCAAGCAGCAGAAAGTAGCAAGGAGAGGTAGGATAAAGTGGCTTAAAAAGGATTTCACAGTTTGGTAGAAAATAATAAAGAATCAGCTGCTGTCTGGACCTTCAAAAAAAAAAAACTAACAAGAAATCCAGTTCTAGCCGGGCAGTAATGGCTTTTAATCCCAGAACTCAGGAGTCAGAGGCAGCTGAATCTCTGTGATTTTTGAGTCCATCTTGGTCTACAAAAACAAGCACCAAGGCTACACAGAGAAACTCTGTGTTGAAAAAAACAAAACACACATACACACAAAAAAAAGAAAGAAAAGAAAAAAGAAAAATAGAAATCTAGTTCTGGAATCTGGAAACAGAAAATAAGAAAGTTAAGTTACAAATTGTCAAATGGAAAATTCAAAAACAATTATGCAGGAAAGCCACAATAATTTTAATGGCCAGCTTGTTAAAAATTATGAAAGCCAAAAAACTTTGGATTGATATTTATAAAATTTAAAAAAAACCCTACATACTTGTGTAAGGAAATACTTAAATTTCAACATATTAACGTAAAAAGTTTATTACATATTCTTCAAAGGCTGCAGAAACTGATTCAAATGTTAAGACAGTTTTGGTAAACTAAATCCCAAGGGAGTTGTTTTCAGAAGCCTGATATGTAAGAAAGGCTACATCTTCATTTTGAAGGGAAGGAATCTATTTAGAAAGAATGGATGTCATGAGTTCCTTCACTTGCATGACTGAGGCATAAGTTGTCAGACAGAAGCCAGGGATACCTGGGAAAACTACTTTCAACAAAGCTGGAAGAACGAGAAAGAGGGAGGAGACTGAAGAGAAGGAGCAAGAGAAAAAGTAGAAGAGAGAGGAGGAGGAAGACTATGAAAAAAATAAAGAATACCTATTTTTTGTTTCTAAAATGATGAAAGAAAAATTACATTATTTACTATTTGATTTATACACATGCACATGTACACACTAACACACACTTCTATACACACAATGTCTATGGCACTAAGATTATACACGCAATGTCTGTGGCACTAAATTTGAGAGAACGCACAAAAATAAATTCTTCCAACTTTTAATAGTTTCCCTGAAGTAATTTGCTAGTATTTCTAAATAGATGACTGTATTTGGGAGTCATCTGTTATTTTATTTGGCTAAAATTAAAGTAGGCAGGGAGGAACAATACAAAAATACAAAGTAAGATTGTAGGTATGACTTTACCACATCAGCAATGCAGTAACTATCAAGGTGTTAAATATTCCATTGCAAAGACAACTTGTCAGTTGATGGAAAATTGGGAGCCTAGTGTCTGTAGTATGCATGAGATACACTGTAAATGCAAAGACACACACAGAACAGTGAGAAACTAGAAACACATATGCAACTGATGAGCATACGAGAGATAGTATGCCAGAGACCCCAGGCAAAACATTTCTAGAAAGAGAAGCAAGAAATACCTCCAATCAATCACCTGTTTTCTTTTTAGAAACTGGAGAGGGAAAGAAATCCTCAAATAACAAACTTCACAGCAGACATCAATAAGACAGAAAGCAAAGAAGCAATAGAAAAAAAAATCAACAGAATGAAACTGAGTTTTCTCTAAAGACTAGTAAAATATATATAGCTGGAGAAATATTATTAAAATAACAGACATGAATTATCAGTATAAACAGAGAGTGAATGACACCATAGATCTCACAAATTCAAATTGAAAAAGGTTCTGCTAGAAATGACTTTATTCCTATACATCGTTGACAGGTAAATTGAGCATTTCTTTTTACCAAAATAACCAAATTGTCAAAGTTTATTTAAGAAACAGATATAGTGAATCACTTTGATTCATTTGACAGAAAAGTGAAAACATAGTAATTGAGAGCTTGCTATAACTAAAATCTGCAAAAACATTTTCAATGAAAAATAGCTACCAAGATTCAAAGTTCAGTACTCCAAAACCAGTTATAAGAACTCATAATGAAATAACTTGCAAATTATATTTAAAATTCTGTTTTTGATGTCAGGTGGTGCACAACTTTAATTCCAGCCCTTGAGCTGTAGAAGTTAGCCTGGTTTACAAAGTAAGTTTCAGTATAGCCAGGGCTTTTACACAGAGAAACCCTGTCTCGTAAATCAAACTAAAAAATTCAAATTATGAGAAATAGATATACTTAGGAATAAATATCATAAAAGGTGAACAGTCTATATTTAAAAATAAAAAGTGAGCTAAAAATATAAAACTTCAATAAATGGAAAGATATTGCCATGTTCATCAATTAGATAAGTCAATATATTTAACATAATTTTCTAGAGCTTAATTGTAGGGTTCAATGTAATAGAAAGGAAAGTTCTTTGATGATTTTGATAGTAATTACTAACCTAATTTAAATGTTTATATCAAAGTTTGGGGGTTTTTTGTTCTCTGTGTGTTTTGTTTTTATTTTTTGTTTTTTGACTTTTTGATTTTTTGAGACAGGGTTTCTCTGTAGCTTTGGATACACCAATCAAGACTTGACCATAATTCTAAATTTTCTTTAGGTCCCCATAAGATTATCAGTGTCCCCAACCAGCTGGAAGTATTCTGGAATACTATACCCACATTCCCAAAAAATGGACTATGAGTATTTTCCTTTGTTTAAAAAAGGGGGTGGGGAGTGGTGCAGGAGAATTGTCTGTATTCTGTCAATGATATTTTAAATAAATGCTGATTGGACAGGCAGGAAGTATAGGCAGGTAACCACATAGGAAGTAGGGGCAGAGCAATGAGAACAGGAAAATGCTGGGAAGAAGAAAGCCCATTCCTCCTGAGTCCTGCCCAGATCACGAAAGAAGCAGGATGTGATCTACCTGGCTGAAAAAGTTACCGAGCCATGTGGGTAACAAAGATAAGAATAATGGGTTAATATAAATTACAAGAGCTAATAAGAAGCCTGAGCTAATGGATCAATCAGTTTATAATCTTATAGAGACCTCTGTGTGATTTTCTTTGGGGCTTACCGGCTGTGGGAACTGGGCAGGACTGAAACCCCAACAAGCCCGCCCCTCATGTTACACCCAGTCCTCTTTTCCTTAAGTTTCCCCCTCATGGTGCTCCACTCCCACTCTGACATTTCTTGGCTGGGTAGTTTGTGTATGCAAACATGTGACCTATATATATTTACATGTAGAGGTCAGGAGTCAATACTGCATGTCTTCACCAATCCCTCCTTACTTTCTTGATTAAGACTGAGTGTTTATTGAACTTGGAGCTCACTGATTATGCTATGCTGGCTGACCAATGAACTCCAGGCATCCTCTTTTGTCAGAACTGCAGTACTGGCTTACAGATGTGCAGCTCTGAAGATGGAGAATAAAATGAAATCCCACACTAGCTAAGAATTGAGTATAAATAAATAAAGGGTTATTTATTTAGGGGTAGATGCACAGATCACAGTCCTCTCCTAGAATGGGGAAACAGCAACAAATCTGGCAGCTGGCAGAGAGAGGAAGCACACACTTTACACTGGCATTTATAGTATAAAAGGGAACGCCCAAGTGGGTGGGTAACTTAAAGACTACTGACTGAAAGATTTTCCTACAGCACCCCCCCTTTGTTTAAAAAAGAGAGTTCTAAGTCTAATACAAAATTATATACAGTAAGAACAAATGTCAAGTATAAAAATTAGAATTACAACCAGCATAAACAATATCAAGCAAGAAACGTGACAAATGTTCCAATAATTATCCTATTCTAAGGAGTCTAAGTCTTGTATTATAAATAACTTGGCCAAGTCATGAAAGGTAATTATCTAAGGTAACTAAGACTATCTAGTCTTCAACCCCATCGAAGACCCGAGAAGGGAAATAATATTACTTGAGTAAGCAGAAAGTGAAATCAAGCAACTTCCAAAATGTGCAACAAATGACAGAGACAATTGGCTACCTGGACAATCACCCAAAGTCTCATTTGTAATGGAGCAACCAACTTTGGCTAAGGTGTAGAGTAAATGACAGACCATTTTCACAGGCTTGAAATTTTTCAAAACCATCTTACCCTGTCTTGGCAGGATTTGACAGTCTTTTTTCTTGTATCCTGCTTGTCCTGTCCAGACATCATGCATTTTGTCAGTAGTTGATGCATGGGCAGTTACTTGCCCAAAGGCCAGTTTTACCAAGAAGAAAGCAAATTCTAAGGGGAGTGTCTTCAGACCTCAACATTCTCTCAGGAATAGATGGGTGCTCTCAGAAGCAATTGTGTCTTACATCAACAGAACCCTAATTTATTTAAATGCCATATTCTACAGCTCATTGAAGTGGTTGAAGATTACCTATATATGCAGAATACAACCTCCATGTATCTAAAGAACCTGATTAGTCTAACTATATCTATGAAAAACATGGATGACTATTGAACTATAATTCTTAATACCTATATTACTTAAAGACTAAGACTTCATATTAGAATATTAAACAGTCTTTAAAGAACTGTGCAACAAATGAGGACAATGACCTCAAATGTAGACAATGTATAAATATCTTGATCAGAAGTAGAAATGTATATTGCAATATCATAAATATATCCTAAAATTGTATCAATATACAAAATGTCTTCAGCAGAGGTAGAAGCATGCATGCATACAATATGACAAAATAACTTTGCCTAGGTATACAAATATTGTAGACAAAATAGAAACATATTCAAAATAATTTGTTTGTATCAATATACAAGAATCTGTACCAATATAAATTGCCTATAATGACTGTGGCACCTATGTCTTATTTTTGACTTTCTAGCAAACACTCATTATTTTCACATTTAGCATAATGTTGACTATAGTTTTTTTTGCAGACTTTAATGTTTTGAGTTATATCACTTGCATTCCTTGTCTATTGAGTATTTTTATTAGCAAGAGCGGCAAAGCTTTGATGAAAGTCTTTTTTGTGTATTGAAAAAATATCTTGTAATTTTGTCCTTTGGTCTCTTTATCTGCTGTATTGCATGTATTGATTTGACGCCCATCCTTGGGATGAAACTAAGATAGTCATGATGCTTGGTCTTCTTAATGTGTTTTTCAATACACTTTATGAGATTATTATTATGAATTCCACAGTATAGATCTTAGGGATCTTGGCCAACACTATTGTTGCTGTTGTATCTTTTTCAGTTTTGGTATGGGAGTAATACTGTATTCATTGAATAAATTTGGTCCTTCTCCTTTCTCTTTTGTGAAGCAGTTTGAAGAATAATGGTGTTAACTATCTCTCAAATGGTAGAATTTGGCAGTGAATGTGTCTGGTCATAAATTTTTCTTTGTGATAACACATTTTATTATTATTTCTGCTCCATAGCTTGCTGTGGACTTGTTTAATTTGTCCATTTCTTTGTTTAATTTTGTCTTATCATTTCTACTTAGGAAATTACTTACTTTTCTTTAGATTTTTTTTGCCTTTATGGAGTGTAATTTTTGATATATTTCATAATGATTTCTAGATTTTATGGGTATCTGTTGTAATCTTACCATTTTGCTCCCTAATTGTATCACTTTGAAACATGATTTTTCTTGGTTTTGATGGAGGTTTGTAATTACTTGAACAAAGAAAAAGTTTTGTTTGGTTGGTTCTATGTGCTTTTCTGTAGTTTCTACTTCATTAATTTCTGTTATCATCTGTTTTTATTTCTTGGTTTATATTACCTTTAGATTTTTTGTTCTCATTTGCTAAGCATTGATTACATTATTTAATTATATATTTTTGATCACAGAAAGTATATGTTTTAGAGTTTCCTAAGTTGTTTCCCCAAGGTTTTCATAAGTTTTGTTTTTAATGCATTTCTAGATCATTAAATTTTTCTCCTTGATTTCTTCAGTGACGGATTAGTCCTTCAAGTATGTGTTGTGCAGTCTCCACATGAATTTTCGGTTTATATAGTTTATTTTCCTCTAAAGTTTAATAGTATTGTACTATACTATTATAAGATTCAAAAAATTATTTGACTATCATTTAATTCTTTTGTGTTTTAAAGACATTTTATTACCTAAAATATAGTCTATTTGGAAGAAGTCTTTATCAGTTCCTGAGATTAATGTATATTTCCTTTCTGTTGGATGAAATATTCTGTAGCATTAAGAAAAATCTGCTTTGTCTATTGCATAATTTATCTTTGAAATACTCATTTTGGTAGAGTACCTAAATATGTATTAAAGTCAAGACTGTTTCTGTATCAATGTCAGACCGTTTATGACCATTAGTATTTGTTTTATGTGATTGGAAGCCCAAAATTTGGTGTCTTTATAATCATTGTTGTTACATCTTTTTGATGGATTGTTCTATATATTAATATGTAATATTTCTTTTATTTATCTAATTTTGGCTAGAAGTCTACTTTGTTAGATGTTAGAGTAGCTACGGCAGTATGTTTTCCCTTTAAACTACTTTTTACATTCTTTTGCTTCTATGAAGATGGTATTATATCTATGCTAGCTTTCTTTGGGTCAAGTTCCAGAATCTTTATTAAGAAATTTTCAGTGGTCAGTATATTAAATATTGTCACGAACTTCCAAATGTGCTCACCTATATTTAGGTAAAAAATTACCAATCTTTTGGGAATTTAAAATGTGAATGATCTTATAGTATTTATGTATATGTCAATTTTGTTAACTACTGAATGATAATCTACAATTATGGCAGAAATAGGTAAGATGGGATATTACATATCACTTAATTATATAGTAAAGCCATTTAATAGATTTTAATTATCCTATTTATTTCCTTATTATAGACTATTCATTATGGTAGCCATTAGCTATATATGAATATTGGACAATAAAATGTGTCTAATATGAATATGGAAATAACTTTATTTTTATCTTATTTTAACTAGTTTAAATGGAAAACTATTAACAGATTCAGTTGATGAAAACTTTTAAATATGGAATTGAAGTACAGATTATGTATCTCCAGTTACATTTATGTTCAAATTAGGATCTGGTTAATTTTAAAATAGTCATTGTAATATATAAAAATTAGCACTATATATTTTATTAGCAGTGCATTGTACGAGTTATGTGGTGAATAGTACCTGTTTTTTCTCCTCTCTATAAAATTTCCAAGATGCATTCTGAACATGAACAATAGACAATGTAAAATGATGTCAGTGACTGTCACTGAGTTTGTATAGGGAACTACCACTCTAAGGTCCACTTTAATTTTTCTGAAAACTTACTTTACTAAATGTCAAATACGTGGCATTTTCAAAAGTAAAAAGTATAATAGTTTTAGATAGCTTTTACAGAATTCGAGTTTACATTTAAATAATGAAAACTGGCTATTTTTGTTGGAAAAAGGGAGTGTTCTTTCTGAAATATAGAACAATTTTCATTAGAGGAAATATTATTAGTTCATTAATATTTCTGTATCAGCTGGGAATGAAAATAAAGGTGTCTCATCATCTACATCTCAATGGATATCTAACACCATCAGAACTGGGTAACAGACTTCAGTATTACCTGCTTTTGCCTATTACTCTGAGAATTCTTCCTCGTTTTCTTCACATAAACCGGTAGAAGGAGATAAATGTAACCTTTTTCTCCATGCTGATCACTCTTAGCCATCAATCCCCCAGAGATTACTGCATTGCTTTTCAGAAGTTAACAATTGAAGTGCAACGATATTCCATAAACTTCCCTTACCTCAATTTTGGGGAAAAAGTAAAGAGTTGTGCTTCAGTTTGCATTAGGCATTTGGAATATAATAATTGCTTTCGTGAGTTCTTAGAAAGATGTTAGCCAATGCATGTCATTCTGGTCTTGTGACATCTACCAGCCATCCTACCCTTTGTCTCCACTGTTAATCCTGATAATGAAAAGAGAGGGAAATATTGCCAGGCAAGTGTACTCACAGTGGGACTTTAATTCTTGAAGATTTCGAATTCAAGTGAAGAACTGTAAGTGAAAAATATTTTTATTGCATCTTTAACCACTCTCTTCTTTGATGTTAAAGTGAAGGAAAATATACGGGTATATTTACAAGTTGCTATGTGAGCAATTATTGTGAAATTTATGCTGTGTAATGGATTATGGAAAGTAGCTTTGAACAAACTAAATGCCCATTCCATTTGATCAAAGCATGTTTTCACAAATCCAATAATTATACAATGTACTATTTTTTATGAAGTTTTCCAAAGTGTGGTAAACAATCACTAGGCTCTCCTCATTTGCACAGGAAAATGGACTTATAGGCTAAGGGTGATTTATGTACTGAAGTCATTTAAATTCCATACTTCCAAAGTCACATTGCATATGTTACATGCCTATAATTATGCTCCTCCGGGTGTGCAAGCCAAGGAGGTGGCAGAGTCAGACGCAAAGAAAGAAACGAGATTGATGATATGGTATTTTGCTAATACAGTGCAAAGGCACTAACAGATTATGAGCCTCTTTCTTGCCTTTCCTCCTTAGTTCTTTCTAAATTACATTTTCAAGCTGATGTCTTCACTGATCTGTCATTTCCTGGAACTGCCCTCATTCTGCTGTGTTAGGAAAAACGGAAAAATGTTAAACAGAACATTTCCAATATATAATTCAAATTCTTTTAGATTAAAGACAAAAGGTCTCCCTACCTCCTCTCACCGCCACTGCATACATGCACTTCCTTACATGTCAGATACATGTGGTTTTGAGTCAAATAATTTTCTCCTTTCTAATCTTTGGAGACATTTGAGTAGGAGAACGATTTTACTGGAACCAAGATAAGGCTCTGGGGTTCTATGAAAAGTTTCCTGAAAGGAGGACAGTGCGTTCTAGAAGACTGGCACTTACTTCCCCCTTCTTAACTACAGTTTTATCCATTGTTGTGTTAAAAGGAGCGATGTGAACCTGTCTTTGGAGGGGTAAGAGGATTTTTGAGTTTCTAGGCACTTTGTATCCCTCTTATTAGGGGTGCTTTAGACAGACTTTTTTTTTAATGGGAGCACAATTTGGCAGGCTAAGTGCATCTTTAATAAATTATACATCCTAATTCCTGTCTGATGCAAGAGCCATGATGTTCCACAGTTGTCTCCTTCAGGTTGACCCCATGGTATGTGCTACACATTCTATTTTCTGCAATACAGTTTTAGTCATGGGCTCCTGTGCTTTTTTGTTCCTAGTCTAAAGAAAAATATCATCTCATCAATACAAATATGCTCTGTCACATTGTGTGTGTTCCAAAAGAGAAATGCTACTTTTTGCATTTCTTTCCGTGGGGAAACTAACTTTTGAAACCATTTTTAATGTCAGTTTGACTGTAGCTTATTCTTTTAGCCTGATTTTTGTGACTTCAGAGATCATGTTTTCAATAAATGTGTTTTTTATACATTTGATGGCACAACAAAACAATGAGGTTATACACAGGCAAAAAATTGAAGGCCAGTGTAAAAATCAAAAGGAGAATGTCAAATTATAATGAATAACTTTCCTCATGTTACTAGAAAAAGGAAGAATCTTTAGAATGTCACCATAGTATGTTTTTACTACCCTGAGAAAATACCTGGTGTAGGATAACCTATTAAGGAAGATTCTTCTTTTGACTTATGATTTTGGATCCAGATTGGCACTAGCATCTTCTTATCTTTTGGTAAGAACAGATTGCCAGGAAACTCACAGTAGCAAGTAGGTATACACAGAAGACACAAATCCAATTCATATAAGAACAAAACCGGCTTTTTCAGAAGACCAATTATTTCTTTTAAAAACCTAACAACCTCTTTAAAGTCTGATTGCTTCTCAGTAGTGTTCTAGGGGATTGCAATTTCTTAATGAGTCTTGATGAGGAGAAGCACCTCTACATAATAGATGGATCTGAAAATAGTGTTTGTTTTGTTTACCTGAAATGCTGTTTTGTAGGTATGCCTATACGACTGTGAAAATTCAAACCTATTCAAGTGACATTTCAAGAAATACAATAAGCTTGTCTAGACTTCAAAAAAAAACAGCTTTTCCTTTTTCATTTCATATAACTATTCTTCTGAATCAAAATTTTAAAGAGAAATCAAAAACCTATTAATAAAATAAAGGGCAATGTGTTAATTTCTTTTCTTGTTACTTTCACAAATTGCCTGACAAAAGCAAATTAATGAAGGAAGTGTTCATTTTGCTTTACAATTTGAATATCCAGTTCAACATGGTGGGGAAGGCATGGAGGTGGGAGTAACTGCGGCTGTGTGTGAGGATTCATTAGGCTGGTGGTTCCCACCGAGTTTGCATTAAGAAATCCAAGATAGATGCTTGTGAGTACTCAGCTGGCTTTTCCTCCCCCGCCCTTACTCATTCACCTGTAACAATTTTTAGTGTAGAAGTAGCTAGATTTGGCCACATGACTTAGAAAATTGTAAACACTCTGCATGTCTGTCTTATGACTATTTTTGAATTTGAAAATTGATATCCGTAAGAACCATGACCACCAACAAAGTAATATAAATGGATACATTATTGTGTGCCTTCGCGTCCTATCCAAGGGCTATATTTTAGTTTGATGATTTACTTTGAATTATGTTGTGTAGACACTTTGGTCCAAAAAATACTGGGCTATAACTATATCAAAGACCAACAATTCAAACACGGCAAAATTATATGTATTTATATACATATGTATAATTATATAAATTATATATTCATAAAATATATAATGTGTGATTGTGCATATAATTATGACTCATGAATAGATATAGGAAGATGATTTATATATAAATATCAATAGACAAGCATGTTATTACTCATACTATAATACTGAATAATTGTAATTATTTCCAAACATCAATAATGCTGAAGCTAAAATTAAGAAACCATTTCTAAGCATTTAATTACTTTTTGGCATGATCACTCTAAATCCATTATATCTGAGACAAATGGGGAATCGCATACCTATAGTCCAAGTGCTTGGAAAACTGAAGCAGAAGGATCATAAGTTTGAGAGCATGTTGAGCTACATAATGATATCTTATCTCAGAAAACAGATATCAATCTAACAAATGAAAATTCATTATATGTAATAATGTATAACAGTTTCTAACAAGATTAGAAGCAATGGTTAATCCAGGGTCTTCTTGAATTTTCCCAAGAAACTTTCTCCATAAAATTATTTTAATGAGGCTAAATAATGTAAACCTTTTTCTAGTAGTTTTCTTATCTATTTATTCATCTTTAAAAAGACAGGGTTTCTCTGTGTAGACTTGGCTGTTCTGGAACTTGCTCTATAGACCAGGATGGCCTCAGACTCACAATCACCTTTTGAGTGCTGAGATTAAGGGCATGTGCCACCATGTCTGACTCTAATAGTTTCTTAAGGAGGAAATATTAGCTAAAAATTTCCTTAAAACATAGAAATAAAATACTTTAAGAATAATGAAATAGTTCCTCCAGTTTGAACATTATTTCTTGTTAAAAAGGAACCATTATAATTTGTATTTTTTCTGTAAGTTCAAATTAAATTATTTTTAGCAGTTATTAATCATTCAATCTACAAATATTTATTATGTTTACAAATTATAGTATTAAGAAATAAAAATATACTTTTTCTAGTGCTAATGAAGATGGAAATATAAATGCACTTATTAATCAAAATGATTATTTCTTTAATGAGCCTGTTTCAGTAAGCAGTGGGAGTATATATGTTAAAATGCAGAAAATTATCAGAGTTCTTCATTTGTAGAAATATCTATGCTACTAAAGGAAACTGTATGGACTCATTTGGGGCATCAGCTTATTAGTTTCATATTCTATACATAAAAGCTGAAATTCATAACTTGAAGAAATTTTTAATAATTCTAAAATTGAATTTTAAACCAGGAAGACACAGGAATTGTTCTAGTGTTTGTTTTAAAGACTTTAGCTTATGTCAATAATAAAATGAAATATGGTATTGGCCTCACGAATATAGTTAATACACTGTAACATTTTATGAGTTCAGTCAAACCACTTGAAAACAAACAAACAATGGATATCAAAAATTTGAACCACCTCCATCAACACCTGAGGTAGGTGGAAGAGTTGGCTCTGAGATCCTAAGTGTGGGAGACTCATTCCTGACCCCCCACCAGCTGCAAAACTCGGGAGAGCAGGCCCTGTATTTTGCCAGGGCAATGTAATAGGACCAACCCTGTTAGCGCAAGTATGGGTGACCCAGCCCCAAAATTGTGAGCATGGGAGAGCTGTAAGCATTACCCATCTGTCTTGTGGTAGCCTGGTCAGGGAAGAGATGCCTTCCTCCCCCTTACCCATTAACACCTGGGGCAGGTGGGAGAGCTGGCCCTGTGGTATTAAGAGTGAGAAAATCAATCCTATTAGTGCAGGTGTGGGTGAACCAGCCCCGATGTTGTAAGCATGGGAGAGCTGTCCCCATTTCACACATGGTGGATCGACCCTACAGCTGACCAGACCCAATATTATTTCTTGACCTGCCCGATCATCTACCCCATCTATTATCTGCTGGAACATGTGAAGGGACCTGACCTGCAGACCCAAAAGTTGCAGGATCTCCACAACACAGGACAACAACAGGATATCCAGGAGGAGTCCTAGCATCTATAGTGAAGTACAAACTAGAGGCCTCAAAACAAATCAATGACTCCTTGCAATGAATACTTGCAAGTAAAGATGTACGGACAAAGGTGTCGATGGCATGACTCACTGTGATGCAATGCAGCTTCCATGATGAGATTCTTAAGTTTTTCCCCTTTTTAAATTAAATATATTCTATTTTATCCTGTTTTCTCTTAAATTCTGTTTTATTTGCAGGGAGAGTGCAGAAGTAGAGGGCAGATGCGCAGGGACAGGGAAATGAATGGGATTAAGATAGATGATGTAAAAACCACAGAATAAATAAATAAATAAATAAGCAAACAAACAAATAAAAAAATAGAAAATTTAAACCAAATAAGAATACACACTATCCTAATAAAACCTGAACAGGACAGTTGGGCCTTCGTGAAGCCATGAAAATCCATTGCAGCTTATGAGAGTTTGCTGTGTGTGTCTTCTCCCAACCTGCACACAGTTGTGCCAGGAGATGATCACCTGTGCTTGGAGGTGCATCCATGCATTCCATTGTCAGGAGATGATCACCTGTTCTTGGAGGTGCATCCATGCATTCCGTTGTCAGGAGATGATCACCTGTGCTTGGAGGTGCATCCATGCATTCCATTGTCAGGAGATGATCACCTGTGCTTGGAGGTGCATCTTTGCAATGGGAACTTGCAAAGACTGAACACCAGGACTTCCCTGTTTTCTAGAAAAGCGTTGTTAAAGATCTACTTGTCCACCAGTGACTATTGACTTTGGAAGGTGCTAGCATTGAGAAACATGACATAGAATATATCTGCCTAGTATAATACGTTCATCTCAAAGTGAAGGATTCAGATAAGATGGCATTCTCTAAACACTAGTGGATATACGGATAGCTTGGAGGTGATGATGATACTGATGATTTAGGTGGCATATCACTCCCATAAATTTATATTATGAATATCTCTTAAATTTTGAGTGTCATCGGAAGTTTATCAGAACAACATCTATGAAAGTGATTCTTGTGATAAGCTTAAAAGCAAGGCCTTCGTCTTATCTAGATATTTATCGAAAGTGCTGAGCATGGAATAATGAACAGTATAAAGAGTGCCACAGTAAAGATACCTTGGAGATCATCTGTTCTGTCTTCTTTAGATTTGGGGGCAGACAGAACCTGTATGCATTTATATCAGAAATGAAATGAAGCTATCCTTTTCATAGCAGAATTCTTGGATGAGACCTGAAATATAAGCAGTTAGTGTTGCTAAATTAAATAGCAGTTAATAATTTAAAGTTGTCACATTTAAAATAATAAAATCCTGAGATTTAAGTTCCTCTTTTCTTGAATTCTGTACTTTAAAAAAATGTTTTGGGCAGTGGTGACTCACACCTTTAATCCCAACACTTGGAAGGCAGAGGCAGGGAGATCTCTGAGATTGAGGAGGCCAACCTGGCTTGCAGATTAAGTTCTAGAATAGCCAGGGCTACAGAGAGAGACCCTGTCTCAAAAAAAAAAAAACCCTCAGAACAATGAACAAATAAATGAACATACAATAATGCTGTTTTTAATGCATAAATATTTTTATTGATTTTTACCTAGCTCTACATTTTTCTTTGCTCCCCTCCCTGACAATAATGCACTTTTTAAGTACTAAAATAGTTGCCAATAGTTGTTCCTATTACTTTACAATGCAACATTTCTCTGCATTCTTCCCTCTGGTTCTTTTTAATTTCTAAACATAAACTTTAGAAATTTTTTTCTAAATTAATTTAATTTAAATTAGAATTTAAAATGTAATGAATAGTTTATAATACTGAAAAACTTGGTTTGCTGTAAAAGAAATTATAAGGAACTAGTATGGTTTATATGAAGATTTTCCAAAAATCTTAGAAAAGACAGACCTTTGGATGAGAATAGAATTCACAATGTGATACTCTGTTGTTCTGTTTTATGACTACATAGACAATTCTGAGGTTCATGAAACACAATATTTGCAGAACGACTTCTGACAAACTCTAAATTCCTAACAAATATGACTTTACTAACTGCTCATGATGTTACATCTTTTTATTTCAAGAATATATACACTGCATATGTGAAAAATCAAGGGAGCTGAAGCATCCTATGTGGACACTGTATTGCAGAGTCTCCAACAGTTGCCAAACAACTGAAGAATTTTGTCTTTTGACTCTTTTGCAGAAGAAATGTACAATATTCATCAGTGTGAAGAATGGCATCAGAAACAAAGAAAAGCAAACACACACACACACCTCCATCTTTTTTCTTTATTTTTAGAGGTAAGACTACATTGATTGTAATAAAATAATATTTCAGTATTTAATAATTAAAAAACTTTAATAGCTTGCATCTTGTTTTATAACCTTATATTCCTAATGAATCCAGATATTTGGGAAGTATGTGTCAGATCATAGCCTTTGGCATTGCTTGTTCTAAGTGAGCTCTTTCCATAGATCAACATCACCAGAATGAGGAAATTATATCTAAAAGTCACTAAACAGTTTGCTTACAAAAAATGTCCGCACCTCAGAAATGTGATAAGAATTTGGAAGAAAAAAAATCCCTAAAGGCTAATCCTCATAAATATCAGATGAGGCTCTAAAATCTGTGATTTTGTTTCATGTAATTTCTCTAGTTTTATAGTCTAATTTTTATTACAAAGCTTAAACATCACGTTAAAGTAATATGCATGAAGAAATCCTATCCCTCCCATTGCTTCTATTCCAATTCTCACAAGCACCTACTATTAAACCTTTGGTATTATGTCAGACACCTTTTCTGTATATAACCAAATAGAGACTTATTTTTACATAGGGCCATTCTATACATACTTTCCTGATGACTGACTTTCTATGCTTAACCATATATAATGCATATATCTTCTTTCCAATATGTGAAGTGTCTTCTTATTCCTTAAAGCAACCTAACCACATTTTCTGGTATAAATACTCTGACATTTGCTGAACCAATTCCCTATAGGAGGACAGTTAGGCTGTTTTCAATGTTAATTCATCCTCAAGAGAATAGTTTCAAAAGATATGCATTAAGCATATGCCAAACTGTTGGTGATTTTTATGAAAAACACTAAACTCCTAGGGCACACTCATGATCTAAACCCAGGATGAGAGAAAAATCAAGATTTAAATGGAGTGCAGTTTTGATGTCAGTTAGAGACTATGAAGAATGTTGGAAAGAGACATAAACTTATAGCCTAAGAATATAAAAGTTATAAATGGAAAACTCCAAATTTCACTTGTCAAAAATATGCACCGTCGCTGGCTGAGCAAGGCAAGAAGTATACAGGAAAACAGACAGTGAATCATCGTTGTAGGTTGTTGATGTCTTTACAAGAAAAGCTGGTGGCAAGCACAGTGCACAAACTGCCAGCAAGAACACCCAGAATTTATATACCTTTTCATGTCAAGTCTACATTCAATCCCTTATTTGTCTCCTTTCCCCCCACACTAAAGGTCTCTATTCAAGAACCTAAGCTTGATCTTCTTACGGGGGCTATTCTGTCATTTGAAATATCAGTTTGATTGAGTCATGGGTTGGAAAGGTATCTTGCACAGTCCTGGATTTAGTCAAGGTTTCCCAGAACTGTTTGCGTCTGGGCAGCCTCTTAGTTTCAGAATTAAATAGGAACAGGCTGTTTTGGAGTCAAGTGTAACAAGATGCAGCTCCCAGGATTCTTTCCTTTCGAGGAGACGGTGATGCAAAGCATTTTAGTGCTCCAATGTCTGTTCCTGATGAAGGCTTGCTTTTCACTCTTCATTGCCCTATCAAATTGAATAGAACTGGGTTTTGGTTAGACAAGGAATTGATAGATAAGCTATTAAACTTTAGATGCATGTGGGAATATATGATATTAACCATTATGTTATTTATTTGTTATTTTAACTGGAGTGTGTTTCTTTTAGAAAGTCTTTAGTTCATAGGTATTAGAAATAATCTTTTAGTCTCTTTATTAACGAAAAAATGTATCAAGCATGAAGACTTTCTTGTAAAGTATATGATTCTTGGAAACATGTGCTTCCAGTGGTCAACATATTAGAAAGTCTTTCCCCATTAAGTCCAAAATGACTTCGCACAACCAGCTTAGTGTGCATACTAAAAGGCATTGTCTTAGAGTGACAGACTGGTCATCTACTTTAATTAGAGTCACCCAGTGTCTAGGACTATTCTTCATGTCTGAATGGTGTGTGGTTTTATTTGCTTTATGATGCATTTTCCAACAGAATATATTTCAAAACCAATTTTATTCATGGTAGTACCTACATGGTGTATCTAATAATTTCATTAATTCCTCTGTTATTAATTGTTTCATTACCTTTCTCCAGTTAGTAGCAGTAAATACCAAGCACTATTTATTCATCAGGGATAGGAGTAGCCACTCTTCTGAGTGGTGAAGCTTATTAAGGAAAAGAAATGTCATTTCCTATGATTCCTCCCTGTTTTCACAACCCCTAGTCTCACCTGGAGGGAAGGCCAGCCTAAATTTTTAAATTAATTGCCATAAACATAATTTATATATACAAGGAACAGCGAAAATGGCTTCAGTGCTGATGTTCACATTAATCTTGGTATTCTACTCACAAAAGAAAAACTAGTCTTATCCTTTTATAAATGATTGATACAAAGCCTTTCAACTGGGGAAGGGTTATGGTGGCAGTGGCTTATTTAGAAGCTCAGATAGGCCAAATGATTTACTCTGGTAGGGACTGTGAATTTTTAGATGTTTAACTTTGTTTTAATCAGTCCTATAATAAATATGAATCAGACATCTATCTTTAAACATCTGTGAGTCTGACTGAAGAATCTTATTTTATCCGTATTGGTAACTGCCTAAAATCATCACAGGATTACAATTAAAACAAGCATAACTACAGTAGGATATGCAAGTCTAAATGTTTAACTCTTCACCCAGTACAAAGGCTGCTTTAGGATGCCTCTTTTAGGTGAGCTTAATTTTCTATTAATCATTAAAGAGAAATTATAACTGTATAAGAAAGACAAATATATCTCTTTAAATGTGTCTGTTGGCTTGGCCAGGAATCACTGCTTAGCATTTTTCAAAACATGAACCATCCAGCATTTTCACAAGGAACGTCGTCAGATGCCTGTATCCAATTGTCACTAAAAAGCTACCTCTCAAATCTTTTGAAAATTTTCCCGTTAATGCAGGCACTACTGCAAATTCTGGGTCAGACAGAATGAATTCATCTTCTCATCAAGACTGGAGCTTTCCCGCATCCCTGTTAAGCTCACGTTATGGGCAGGGATGGGACTGTTTACGACAGATGCAAATTGCACTTAACATCATCTGTATTTTACAGTGCATCAGTAGGCACGCATCCTCATCCTCCAAATCCAATTTTTCCCTTTAAACCCCAGAATTCTGGACTCTTCATAAAGCGAAAAGAGCTTGCTGCCACCTTCAAGGAACTCAAACTATCTGATTTTTTTATTTGCCGCTGCCATTAGATTGAAATGATTTTTCTTCAGTTTGCTCAAAGCCAGATTTAAAGTCAGGTCCCAGAGGAAACGGGAAAGTCGATCCCCTAAGCTTCTCGGTCGTTGTTTGCTTTTTTTTTTTTTACATGTAATATCCCACTTCTAAGCCAGGGTATAATTTAAAATACAAAACACACTCTACATAAATATGTCCTTTAGAAATTTTCTAATCTGACATTTAATGGAAGTTAACTAAGTGTCTAATATTATGTTTATGGAAGAAAATGGAGAAATTACAAATATCCTTGAAGACAATTATTTCTTAATAGTGTTCTGTTTTTAAAGCTGTGTGCTTCCTTACTCCTTCAAGTCAGCAGCAGCCATCCTATGTGCTTCTTTTTGATACGGACCTGACAGTTTGCTCATTTATGACACTTCTAAATAAGCCTCAAATAATTTCAACTATTTCCCATGTTATGGTCCCCCTAGAGCCACTTGGAGAGCTCCGGTTTGCGGTTGCTTTCTGTTTGCTGGGGGAACAGCAAAGGGTTACTTCAGTTTCTGTGCTGTAAGTACGAGCAACAGGAATCCATGGGCTTTAATTTGTCCATGTCTTTCATTTGATACCACCAGTATTAATAGCTTTGCAAGGAAATTCTGCAGTCATTAATCATAATAATTAATCAGATCCAATTATATTGCATATAAATGCGAACAAATTGCTGAAAAAATAATGATCTATCACCAACGTGTCACAAGGAAAAAGAGACTAAAATAGTAATTAGAAGCAGGGATTTAGTTGTGTATGAGTGCCACACAACTGATTTTAACTGTATGATGATCTGATGATGTAATTAGTAGAAATTCTAGCATGCCTTTTCGGCAGACCATCTAATGACTGTGCAAATGGGAAAATCAGCTTCCTTTTTCTCCAAACATTCCTGCACTTGTCCTTAACTTTGCACTTCTGAGTGAAGTTGATATAATGTCCCTTATATTCAAATGCAGGGTTCTAAATTGTTCTTGCCTGGGTTTTCTGAATTTAAGATCTCTTTCTAAAAAGTAAGACTATCTGTTAACCGAGGTTAGAAATCAAGACAGCCTGCATGGCATTTTTTTAAAACTCTTGTAGTTATAAAAGCATATAACATATAATTCAAAATGAAATGTTTTGGTTATAGGGTATTAACACTATGCTGTGGCTTGCATGCATGCTAGCTATTTTCACCTATCTTCTTTCCTTTGAACTGAACTGAAAACATTTCAGAAAATGGAATGACTCTGTTTTCACTTCAGTTAACACTCTACAAAGCATTGGCTGATCTTATCAGAAACCATTTAAAAATAGAGATGCGTGTGAATGTGTGTGATTGTTTGTGTATATAAATTCTTTAACAGATTCTTAATCTTGACCAAAATGCATTATTTGGTGCAAAATTTTCTATGGAATCATTTTAATATGTTGCTATTCTTTGTCCCATTTTTCCTCTTCCTTCACAAGCTAGAGTTTGCAGAACACATTTTCAATTTAAAACGTACGTTATGTGCGCGCCTGCTCGGCATCACTTTGTTATATGAGCAAATGTGCCAGTTTGAAACTCTTCCAAACATTTCCTTGCTGAATTCACCCATCACACTTGAAAGGGTTAACTGAAGGTTGATGAGCCATTTTTATGATGGTTTTTGACTTGAAAATAAATGTTAGGTTCATCATAGTTCTCAATACTAAGCAATGCACTCTCCAGTCTTTGATCTCAGTGTTGTGAGTACTACAAAGAAATAAAACCTTATCTTACCTTTTCCAGCATCTACTGCAGAAGACCTCAATAATGCATAAGAACATCTGGAAGTCGGTAATTTTAGCTATCAGAGATAAGAATTGACACAGAACAGGTAAACCCTACAAAGTCATCATGTTGAAATGAACTGATTAAGGTTTAGTGACATAAAACATCATGTATAATATTTCCATGCTTGCTACATCTTGCTATTTTTTATTAAAAAAGGAATGTCAATTATATATATTTAATAGGTTGATTAGCTTGCAGCTATATTATATTTTACATAAAGAGACAGAAATGTCTGCAATCTATTGCCATGCACATCTATTTAGAGTGAACCTTGAGTTCATAGACAATACGTGGGCATAGTAAACAGGGTTTTGAAATGACAATTTTTTACTGGTTGCAAGTGCTAATTGCTAGTTTCTCAAGGGTATAGAATTAATCACCTGCTAGATTTACAGTCTCTAGGTTGAGACCTGAGGATGGAGGCAATAAGAAAAGCTCTTGAGGGACACATCATATGGTGAGTCTAAATATCAGTCTCTATGCATATGTAAATTGGTAACAAAGTTTTTTCAAAGCTCGAGTATGCTAATTTCAAACAGGCAAGACTAAAGCTAGCTTTTAGCAGCTGTTTAACGTCTGCCTGTGGGTGGTAGAGAGAGCTTAAAATACAAGCAAACAGCGGTGCATAAGTAATTAAGCAACATTTTGCTGGGCATAAATAATTCTGTTTATATTGCTCTTTTGAAGAGTATGGAATACAAAATAACAGATCAAGCGTACCTTGGGTCACCAGAGGTTAAATGTTCCAGCTCTTTACCTTGCCTCGGGTTTTACATTTTAAGGGAAATAAAAAACACACTGTGCTAGGTGATCTTTTATAACTTCCTGGGAGAGGAAATCATTTAAGATTCAAATAAACTGTACCCAGAAGCATCATAGTTGGAGTTCAACTGTTTTGTTTTTCCTTTATTTTTCCATCAGTATATCAGAAGAAAGTCAGTGGCCAATTTGCTTCTTATCATTATATATTTTAGGAGCCTAGAAAGTTAAGTAGAGGCTGTTTGACAAAATGTAAAAACAATAAATTATAAATACAATCATTTTCCACAGTAGACAAAAGAGTAATGTCCTCAGGTTTTTTCACGAATAATTTTAACTAATCAATGTGTTTATGTGAATACACACGCAGATGCACACACACACACACACGTGCGTGCACACACATACACACGGTGCACTTTGTGGCTGTTGCCTAACTGTATGGACTAAGTCAATGTCATGTATTCAGGACAATCACCCGATTTGAAGAGATCTTACTAAGCTGGTAGAAGTGTCTAAAGTGGGAGAAAGGCTGGTCTACACAAATTGCATTTGATTCAATAAAAACCTTGAAACTGACCAGAAGGAAGATGAAAGATTTAACATGATTTAGAAATACCTAGTCTGGAAAAAAGGATTATAGACACTAACTGTGAAAAGAGTCAGGGGGTTAAACTTTGTTTGTGTTAAATATTCATGGTTTAAGGAGGTAATAGTGAAAAGAAGTACTCAGTTGGACATCAGAGCTTATAAAGGGTTTAACACCTTAGAACTAGGAAGGCAGGAACAGACATTTATGAACAGGATTGCGGTTTCCCTTTGCAGTGAAGAAACAGGTAGATAAGATGGAATTTTCCAAACATCTCTTTATGCATTCTCAATAATCTAGTAAATTGTGTGTAGTTTCAGGGAAAGAAAGACTTTTTTCCCTTTTCTGGCATTTTAAATTTTGTTCTTGAATCTGCCACATGGCTAAAAGAGTACTTAGGGCAGTGGATTTTTGGGTACAGATGATATATATATATTCATAGTTGATCTATAGGGCTTCCGAGTGAAAGAAATGAAAGCTTTTTGCCTTGTTCTTCTTCCTACAGTTGTTAGATAGCAGCACTGGACTAGTGGTCCCAATCAAACAAAAAGATAGTTAAAGAATTAAAGAGCCCATAAAGAATTAGCATTTTATCAGGACAGTACTCTACAGCTGCTTGGCCTTGCAAACCATTCAGTTTGTTCTATTTACTGTCAATCATTCTGAACACAGCAATAAAGGCAGACTTGCTACGTAAGTCACAGAGACAAAGAACAGGACAAACAAGGAAACCACAGCCTCCCCATATCCATGTGAAAGCAGAAACATTTGCTTGAAATTTTTGGCAAAAGTACATGGTGTAGTGGGTGTAGTGTAAGGTGGATGTAGTTCAGGTCTATAATCCCAGCTATGCAGGGAAGAAAGTCAGAAATATTATGGGTTCAAGACCAATCTGAACAACACAGGGAGTCACCACTACTCAATATTATAAAATTGATGATTCCTTTACTCAGTACTTCTCTGAAAATTGTCTTTATTGTCTCTACATATTATGACTTGGTTATGCAGAAGCTTGTCTACTTATCCTTAAATAGTAGCATATCTTTTGGGTAACATAAGTCTTGGCTATGTTTAAGTAAATCCTTTAATACCATTTTAGGAAATTTGCGGTCTTTGGCTTTGGCATCCTCCCTTTTTGTTCCTTCACTGTCATACTTCATTCACTACTTTTAACTATTCATTCACTTGCATCATCAAGAACAGACAGTTACTTAGAAAGAAAAGTAACATTAGAAATTAAATGACTTCAGCTTGGCTTGCTGTTGAGATACCATGAAATGTCTGTCACAGACTTTGTCATTCACTCATCAATGGAAGTGTAGGTGCTTCACTATAATTCATAAATAGTGTTCATGGTGTTCTGATTGGTCATCCATCAGTTTCATCTGTATCTGCAGAACTGCCTATGCTTATTTAGGCAGAAAGCAGTATAACACTTTTCAAAACTAATCAGTCTGATAAATATAGATCAAAAAAAGAATGAATGTTATCAGGTCATTGTGTCCTATTCACTGAATTAATATTAATTTTCAGAGTATGTGGGGGCAGTGTGTAGATAACTAGGAAAGATCAAAATATGTAATATATATTATGTGTGTATAATATTAGGTTGTCTATTTTACAATTCAGTGTTAGACTATTTAAAAATATTGACTAGAGCATACGCTCATTTTAAAATATCTTAAGCTCTTACACAACACTTCCAGTGGTCATTCAGAAAACGTTGTTGAAAGAAACTATTTCAGAAAACAAGCAAGCAAACAAATGTATTGTCCCAACATGCTGGCTAATTAACCTTGCTCAAGTTAAATTAACTGAAATTTCAAATTTCCTATGCTGTGAAACTGTTTATTTTAACTGAAAACTGCATAACTGTTGATGCAGAATCTTAGCTTAAGAACCACTTAGTATTATTCTCTCCTTAAGTACTAAGCTTAAGAAGCAGCACCCTGCCAGTTGCTTTCGGATAAGCTAATGAGAAAAAGCACCTATATACTGTGGAAGAGTTGGCCTGGGAATCTGATGAGGCAGTGATTGGTGATGGAGGAGAATGGTAAAATAACCTGAGGAACACGAGCAGCTGAAATCAGAGAAATTTTGTATCTTCAACCAAATATCCTCTTTTCTGGATATTATCCTGATTTATTTTTGTCACATAATGAGAGGGTGTTTAATTAATAGTCTTTGAATGTGTTTAAGCTACTACTCTTTCAATTTATGTTTATGATATTTGTTAGCATGTAGGGTTATATAGACACTGGGCTAGACATGATGTCACTGGTGAACATACATATGTGCTCTTAATTTGAAAAAAAAAATGACCTCCTTACATTAAAATCTTATGGAGAATACTATGCTTTCTGTATTGTTTGGGTTAAAGAGATTTTGGAGGAAAAACTAAAATCCATCATATTATCCTTCCCATCAACTCAAGTCAACAGCAACTCAAAAGGCATGACCAGAGTTTTAAAAACCAGTAGGCTAGAAGCCTATTGGTTGCACAGGGAGCCTTGAATCTAGGACCCTCTCACATGTATTCCCTTCCTCGCGCTGTCAGTTAGATACATGTACACACCAATATGACATCCACCCTTGTTTTGCCTTCAGAACTGAGATTCCTGCTGACGGCATCAGTGGATATGTCGACTTTCCCTCCTGCTAAGGGTACTTCCCGGTAGAACCATTTCAGTATTTGTGGTTTTCGTTTTATTTGTTTTTCCTTATAGCTTTTTATGGAAATCATTTTACAATTTTGAGATTGAGTGCAGCTGAAAAACTTATTATATTTACTAATTTATGTAGCAACCAAAAGGTAAAAGAAAATAAGACAAAACATATGTAGTAATTTTATGAATTTAAAAACTAGCCCTCGGGGAAAATCAGCACTTTATATTTTGTATCACTGCTGTGTTTAGGAAATCTAAAAACAGGAATTTCATATTCTCATATTTTGACAAGTACTTTCCATTTGCTTGAATAAATATTTTACTATGAAAGGATAGGATTAAAAAGGAAAGAACCCCGCACTATTAATGTCTCAGGAACATGGAAGCAGTCAAAGCACACATTCCATAAGCCCTGGGACACAGCAGCAGTCAGATGCTTCTAGCCTCAGATGAGATTTTCTGTTTTTCTTTATTATTTTTTAGCCTCTGGAGAAAGTCCGCATTGAAGAGGGGAGAGGTGTAATTCCACTGTCAGATCCACCCAGGAGAATTCAGCTCTTTTCTGAGGAGTTTCCACATACAAGAACCTAAAAACAATAGTTCACCCTATACAGAGCCCAGAAGTCAACCAGGTCTACAATCCAGAGCTCAGAAATCATATTTATTCTATTTTATGAAAACACAGCTTTAACTTGTAGCCATGCTTCCTACTGTTAAGGTCAGTATTTCACATGGAAATTATATTTAGTGAGTGATGAAATAAATCACTCATAAATACTGTAACGGGAAGAAAAGAGGCTCTTACTACTGTAAGAGAATGAGTTTGTTTTGTTTGTAATTATCTTCCTTTAGAGTAATTGAGATCTGAAACAGCAGCTAATAGCCTCACTGCTTCAAATTATTACCGCCTGTAACTTTACCTTGCCAAATATCAAAGAGCTTTTCAAATGCAACACTACCACTAAAACCTGGGTCATTTTCTAGCAATTAATTGGAAGAGGTGATTAATAGCTTAATAATGGGTTGATCTGTGTTTAAAAGTGCAGGGGATGTGCATACAGAACAATATGTGATTTCGTATTCCTGAAATATAACCTAATTGAAAAATCAGCAGTTGGTCTTATTTACTTTAGGCTTGTACTTCCAAACCCTTTTTTGAGTGATTCTGAGAAAATGTGTAAATCTGACTTTTTTTTCTAATTAACTCCTTGAACAGCGAACACACTGTGAATTTAAGGAGCACAAACTCTTTCTGAAACCAACTATGTCCAGTTGTCATCTCATGAGTCTGAGGGCAATATGTGTCAAGGATCAATCTAGATGTGTGGACAGTAGTGCCCTCTTGGTGAATCCCTACTAGAGAAACACCCATGGATCCATAGGGCATCTTGAACCATGTCATAGCCTCAATAGCCTTAATAATATGACTCCTGGGAGCGTTCGGTCAGTTCTGTGCATCCTTGTTACATTCACCATCGACTTATTGTCCCTAAAATCTAGCTATATACCAAACTGTCAGCCACAAAAATATGCAGAAATAACATTATACACACTGTATTTAGGAATACACACACACACACACACACACACACACACACACGTATTCCACAACAATTAAGAGGCCATGAGTTAGACAGGGAAATGAGTGGTATGTGGGAAAGTTCAGAGGGAGGAAAAGTAAGGGAGAAAAGATACAATTATGTTACAATTGTAAAAAAGTAAGAAATAATGAAAAATATCTATCTATAACTAACCATGGCACTCTCCCACAAAGGTCCTGGTCATTCTTGAAGTTCACAAACATAATGATCAAAATTTATACCCAAAGTCTCAATGAAACAGTAGTTAACTTGACAGAAGGTTTTGGTTCAATGGGGAAGTAGATAGTTTGGTAATCTAAAGAGATAGACTCATTTTTCCAAGCACTGTAGTGCCTTTGTAATCTATATCAAGATGTTTGGAAGTGATAAACACTGATGCTCATTTCTTGTTTACTATACATGTAGTATATGCCATATGTGTCTATTTTATGTGAAAGAAGTGAAACATGCCCCAGGCAATGATAAAGCATTCCTGGGCCGTCCAATTATATTGGGTTTTGTGATCTAAGTTGACGAGGATGACTGGCCAGTCATGGAACAGTTTCTGCCGATATATGAATTCATATTGCTGGATTCAGAGTCCAGAGCATTAACCATTACACCACTGGAGCTGGTTCTATTTTATGTAGCTAGAAAAAAATATCAAGAATAGGCTTTTTATTTTCCATAAATTCCATAAATGGGAAACCATTGTCTATTACTGCTTCTTCTTTTGTGCCAATTTTCTCTCAGATGAATCTATAGAAATACTCATCTATATTTCCATCATTATGTTTACAAGATGGCACAATGCTAGAGTATTAAGTACTACTTGTTGCTGTCTTCTTGGGATCACGCATGAAATAGCATATGAAGTGGTACATAAACTCCCTTAAAGTACAGTACAACTCCTTGCTTCTACAAACCTTAGGATCCAATTTTGAAACCTCCTATTCATTCAAAGTCAAGATATTGTGTGGAAATCGAGGTGATCACTGGATGTTGTTTCCAGCTCTTCCATTTATCAGAAAATATACAGGAATAGAGGAAAACCTTGAACATGTTAGTTACCTGGGCTATAGACTCTGAATCTAAATAAATTAGTTAAAATATGCACAGTTAAGTTCATTCTGCTGTAATAGCTATGTAATAGGATGTTACTGATGTGAACATTCAAATGGAAATGAAGACAACAGTGACTTTTAGGAATTTTCCAGTCTAATAGGACCTTTCCTGCTGTCAGTGGTCAAAAGGTAGAGAAACCAGAATGAACAGAGGTGCTTCCCGGAAGGAACTCAGAACTATTGCTGGTTAGGGAGCCCAAAGTTCTCATTGTCTTCCAGTTTGGGGTGGAGAGCTCTGCTTTCTAGATGGCATGGGAGATGGATGGGTGGAGACTTGATGTAGGAGGGTCATCTGTCTATGTGTTACTTTCATTGGTTAATAAAGAAAC
>LOEQ01000208.1:136744-165036 GCA_001685075.1 Bramus lutescens | reverse complement strand
CCGTGCGGGAGCCAGGCAGGACGAAAGCAGGCCCGCTCCCCTTACTACTACAGAGACTAATAAAGCTGAGGCAGCTCTCAGTTTATAATTTTGTGTCATTTTTCTTGAGAGTGCTGCTATTTTTAAGTTCCTTTTTTTTCTGTGCAGCTAAAACTAAATCATCCCATAACCTTTCATTTCTATGCATCAACTTGTTACATAACTTGCCAACTTGATTTCTTTGTTCTTTCAGAAAAGTTGGTCCTTATCCCAAGGCTGCTTGTTAACAGTTGAGGTTTCCTGATCTAATACTACAACTAATATTATCTCATCCTTTCGTTTTAAATACTTTTACCATCACTGTTTCCAGACACCTGACAGGGACAGCCTAATGGAAGGGTGTATTTGTCTTGCTCATGCTTTTAGTCATCTTGATTCATGGTCATTTTGGTAGGACTCACATGGCATGCAGTGGTAGAGTTCTGTGTTATTTCATTTCTGAGCAGTTAAGTACAGAGCAGAGATTGTAGATGTTGGCTGTCTTTCTCTCCTTCTCCCTTTATTCTGTCTGTGCCAGCAGACAGTATGGATGATGCCACTAGGTGCTTTCTGTCTATGAATTCAGATTCATTTCATTTGTTTGTCTTTATTTTAGTTCTCTTTTCCTCCAGAGAGTCTCATCCTGAGAGCTATGGAGAAAAGAAAAGGGTGGGGTTGAATAAGATGGTAACTAACAACATGACTTTTGTCAACGTTTCTTGCTCTAATCGGGTGCTTTGTCCTGTCATTCGTTTTAATGCAGAATATTTTCCATCATTGTTGATACATTTGAAATACCTAACCTTATTGAAAAAGCAGCTAAGAGATGGGCTTTTATTGAATCGCTGGGATCCAGGCGAGGCTAAGCTCTACAGTGATGCCATTACCATGGTTTTGTCACAGTGGCCATTAGGATTGTTAATGCTCGGAGGAATTTCTTTAGTAGTTCATGATTTTATAGCAAGTACTTAGCAGCACACTTATTTATGTACAAGCCTAAAGTCCTCTGGAGAACATTTCTTTGAAACAGGGTTTCTCTATGTGACCCAGTCTAAACATGTGATCCTAAAGCCTCTGCTTACTGTGTACATGTAACTACAGGAACAGACATTTGACCAGAAAATTTTTTGTTTATTTTTTTAAGAACACTGCATGCTAATGCCTCCATAACAAAAGAAATTTTGTAAATGGGTTTACAACCAATTCTAGCAGGAAAAGGTTTAATAAATTATGGAGCTAACCTCTCTCTCTCTCTCTTTCTCTCTGCATGTGTGTGTACTGATGCCCAATGATACAAGAAGAGGGTGTTCTGGGGTAGAGTTACAGATATTTGTGAGCCACCCTACAGGAGTGCTGGGAGATGAACTCTGGTCATCCTTGTCCGGGAGGCATTTTTAATTAGAACCATTTCCCTAGCTCCACAAATGGTAATATTTGCCTCAGATTTATTAAGCAACAGTAAAGGAGATGGTTCAATGGATAAAATGCTTGCATTGCAGGCCTAAAGACCTCAGTTGGACCCCAGAATCCATGCTAAAGACAGTATCCTTGGGCCCTATTTCTAATCCCAGCAATCCTACTGTGACATGGGAGGTGGTAAAAGATTTGCCTGGAAATAAACCAGACAGCTAGCCTGCAGTATGCAGAGCAACAGTAGAAACAAGAGTTACCATTTCAACAAGGTATATACACAGACACACACACAATAATAATGATGATAATAATAAAACATGTACAATGTTGAGTACATAGATATAAAGGTATAAAGGTGCGTGCAACACAGTAAGGATCATGATAGCAAAAAAAATAGTTCTAAAAACTTATTGAGCTGGACCAATGTTTTTCAGACACTTAATATGGCATAAATTTCTTCGTGTTTATCTGCTGTTAGAGTGTTTTACTTTGACATCCGTATAGATAGACTTCAACGAATGATTGACTCTACAGACATTATAGAAGAAAGACAGTGATGCATTTTCCTAGCTAAAGCACTGTCTCAGAGAGACAGAGCTTTCTAAGGCAACAGACATCACCCTCAGGTGATATTTTAGACAGCATAAACACAGTACCTGGGATGATGTTGAAGAAAAGAAGGTAAGAAAGAGCATATAATATACTGTTTGGGAAATTGCAGAAGAAGAAAGATAAATTGACTATTATTGCAATAAAAAATGTCTCATAAATTTCCCACTGAAAGTTTCTGTAGATCTTTCGCAGTTCTCCCAGTAAATAAGGAATTTGCACCTTTGTGGATCCATATACTCTGTAATAAGTGACAGCACATTGGCTATTTCATATTTTGCTTTCATTTGCT
The DNA here is from genome assembly GCA_001685075.1 of Bramus lutescens. NCBI lineage: Eukaryota > Metazoa > Chordata > Mammalia > Rodentia > Cricetidae > Bramus > Bramus lutescens. The sequence goes on along the minus strand of LOEQ01000208.1, from coordinate 162,704 downwards.
TAGAGATCTGATTAGTTGTGGCTTTCTAATAGCCTGGGCAAGCAGCCAATGCTTTTGTGTTTCATGTGTTCAAATGTGTGCTGGAAGATTAGTTAGCAACACAGAGAGTACTGTGGAAGGTCTGTGAAGTACACAGGATGTTTCACCTTCGTGTGTCTAGCTGTTTCTATGAGCAGATCAGGTTGAGCCTTGAGTGCCTGAGGAAAAACAGCCAGCCCCTCATAGATTTAGGGCCTACAGAAACATTTATTTATATTTTAAAATTTAAAGGAAAACTATTGAACTTTCTTTTTACTTTTCTCCCTTCATTCCTTTCTTGAAGCCATCTGAATTCTGTGCTCTTCGCTACAGTTGCAATCCTCTTGACTCAGCCTTCCAAGTGCTGGAATAACAGATGTTCTCTACCATGCATCAGCTTAACAGTGAGTCTTCAGTTCAAGATAACTTCTATATTGATTTTACGCCAATGCTATTAGAAGACAACTTTTTTATATCTTTTTTATGGAAAAGTGACTCTAAAAGCAAAAGAATAAAAGTTTTTAAGCCATTAACTCAAAGGCAAATGTCATTAATCCTGAGTAAGATGAAAAACATTATCTCTCGAGAAATGATTTCTAAAAGGATAGAGTAAAGGTGCCACAACCACAGTCCTAGCCAGCTCAGTTTGAATATTTATGACAAGGGAAGGGATTTTCTTTGGGCTTTAGAGAGACTGTGAAGATACTTAGTCTCTTTCCTTAGGTGTCTGTAAGTATCCTGTTGGGAGAAACCACTTTCATTATCTAGTCTTTTTTTTTTTTTAATCAAGGGCAGTGAAGGCTACCCTGACCATTCTTGACTCTTGATATTCTGTGGGGAAAGTATGAGATATTCCAAGGCTAGAACTGCCTCGTGACCTCTCAACTGGAAGTATCAGAAGAGAGACACATTCAGTGTTACAGAGACTGTGGAAAAATGACTGATGAAGGATATATGCAACTGCATTAGATCCACTAGGCCAGCATTTAATTTAAATAATGATATTTCTAAAAATGAAAAAGACTGATATGGCAGGAGCACAGAGGGGGAGATTGGAGATCATGAGAAGGGCCCATAGAGAGGTGTGCGTGGCCAGATTGTGCAGGACCCTGAACAATAGGGCAAAGAGCAGGATGCTATTGCACAGTACTCCAGGTGGCTCTGCATGAACTCACTTATGTCCCTTTTCACTCATGGTTTTAGATTGTTGGGAGTGCAGAATCTTGACCTGAGAGGCACAGAAGTCTAACTGTGGTCCAGTTACTGCTGTACATAAAATGCTGCTCAATGATTTCTTCTTGAAGGAGTCTTATGATCCCGAAGCTTATGGGTTCAGGATTTTGGGTGCTCCAGTTGTGGTATAAGTGGAGCAAGGACAGTAGAAATTTCACTTACCCTAGACAACTTTTCTGAGCCCTAGAGGACTTAGCTTTTGGTGTCCCTGAACTTCTGTCTGTATAATGTAAACCCATTTCATGTAGTCTGTACACATACGTTTATTGTCTCATGGGCCCCAGACAAGGAACCAGAACACAATGGCCTTGCTTCACTGACTTAGTGTGATAAGGTAGGTGGGAGGTATAAGCAGGAAAATTATGATAACATTCATAAGTCTTCAAAATTAAGAAGTTTGGCTTAGTAGGAAGTACAACAAATGCCATCTCAGAAGGATCCTCAGGGGAGTAGCAAGACAACTGAAAATACTGAAGTTAAGACAAGAAAGTATTTTGATAAAATTGGAAACATCAACTGTGAAAAGTGCTGATAATGGCTAAAATTTTATGAGAACAAAGACGGGATCATTGGGTTTAGAGGTAACTTGACCTTAACAAGACCAGGCTTTGGGATGTGGTGAGATCAGTGCTATGATTGTGCTGGACCCAAGTTGAATTGGTTGGAGAAGAAATGAACGAAGTGAATGCAGATAATCATTTCAGAAAAATCTGACTCAGAAGACAGCGTGTAGAAGGAGCTGAGCGCGAAAACAAAACCACTTTTCTCCCCTCCTCACCCTACTTCCGACTCATCTACTATCTGCCTCCCTCCTCCCTGGCGCTTCCTTTCCTCTCATTCTCCTTCTGTCCTTCCTCTTCTTTGGAAACGACAGGATTTTATTTCTCTTTGTGTCTTGACAGAGATCGTGTTGTAAAGATGGTGAAATTGACAATGTAAGAGTCACAGGCCATAATTAAGGAGTCGTTAGTGGATGGAAGATCTAGAATTGACACCCTTAGGATGCCGTAGTCTTAGAGATTGGCTAGATGAGAGTAACCTGTGATTCCACATGGCCATTTGGAGATAAAGCACAGATCCATCAAGAAAGATGGAAACCTGCTTTTTTGCTGACTTTTGTAAAACAGTTTGGAGTCTCTTAATTGGTAAATTTCTAAAGCTTTTATTCGTTAGAATATTAACAGTTTGGCAGCTATATTATTTTATGACAATTAACACGCCCCTTCTTTACATAGATGTAAAACGTAAATGATTTCTCTATAAAGTCTCTAAATCCTTGATATAGGTTTTATTGATTTTTTTTGTAAATAATTTTGTCACTAATTTAACTGTCTTAGTACTGCATTTTTCTGTTTTAGGATTTCTTCTAGAATCTAACAACCTTCCATTAACACCTCTCCAAATACCCACCTATCAGACTATACTAAATTTATTTATGTTTCCTCACAAATGCTGTGTAATAATTTCATGCAGAACTATGTAAATCCAGATCTGATTGTGGGTGGTCTTTCCTCAAAATCAATTCATCATATGAACATCGTAGTGAGTCTTATTTATTTTAAGGTCAAGGAGCTGGTCATTGACAATTCTTTTCCCCATTGTTAGTGCCTTACCTGTTCTACTGTTCTAGCTGACTGTTTCAGAAAGGCAGGTAGAAAATGTCTCTCAAACCCAGCTCTAGATGAACTAATTAAATATTTTGAGGCTTTTAAATATAAACATCTCCACATATTTTAAAGTCAATAAAAATAAAGTAAAAGTCGTGGCAAATATAGCTTCCTGTCCCCACAGGCCAGAGTCCCTGGGAGCAGGCAGATTCACTTGCCATGTCTTGTTCCCACTCTGTGGCACACTTGGTTGGCAGGAAAACCTCTTACTTACAACAGGGAAACTTCTCTTTGACTTGAGAGAATGGTTGCTTTTTTGTTTTTATTTTAACTTCTGTGAAATAATTAAAAATGAATGGATATGATTGAATTGTAGGAAGCATATTTATTATTTGGAGTAGTTATAAAAGAATTCCCTGAAATTAAAAATCACACCCTGAACAGGTCGATTAGTCAGATTTAATTTTTCTTTCACTCTCTTATATTGATGTAAATATTTTCATCTGTTATGCATAACCAAAAAGTATATTAAACTGTCAAAACATAAATGATTTCCTTTGGCCACCATGGCTTGAGGGATTTATTTCAAGTCTGTTGTGTTACTATTTGCCCTTAGGATGTGTAATCTATATTTTTAGGGGAATGTGGCTTACTGTAAGACACCTGTATTATTTATGTGTGATTAATATTTCCGTTATGGTGAATGTGGTTTTTGGCCTTACTTTTCTCTTGTAGTGACTTAATCATTTCTCAGAAGAATGTAGTCATTGTAATAAAACATTCCACATCCTAGTTTGTTTTTCAGCAGTGACAAATGCAATTGTAGTAAAATGTGAATTTTCAGTTATTAAATATGGCATTATGAATGTAATTTACTGGGCTACATCTGCAAGATACTGCTGTTCAGTACGGCTAAAACTAAACCAAAGCCAATATTTGTTTATATAAATTTAAATGTAAACATTGCTGAGCCATTTTTAAATCACAGTGCTTAGGCCACTAGAACTAATTTTGTGTCCTTAGATATAAACCTGTAAATTGTTGATTGCATGGACGCCTATTAAGATGATTTCACTGTAATCTGCAAACTTGCCACAAATCATGAAGATCCTCGATCATCTCTGACAGATAATATTATGCTTTATATTATGACATATGTCAACGTTCTTTACTGTGGCTCACAGAGAATGTGAGTTCTTTCACAACTTCCCTTCCAGGAAAAGCAGCAATGGCAGAAGACTGAGAAATATGCAAACCTCCAAAATCTGCAATGCTAAATTCAATTAGTCATTAATGCTACCACTCAGAACAGTCTTCTTTCATAATGGCGACAGAAGAAATGCTGATTTTAGCAATTATTGTACGGCTGTGGTGTCCTGTGGACTATTGAACATAAAGTAATTCATATTAAAATGGCCACATAGTCTTTGAATCTTGACTTACCGTGCTTTTTCAAAGGTAACGGAAGACTGTATAAGTGACATCCAAATAAACACATACACATCTTTCTTTCATGAATAAATGAAAGGAATATATATGCACAACTATATACATACATGTATAAGAATATATATATATATACATATATATACAAACAGTCATGTTTATAATGACTTAATGAAGGATCATTTCACAATTGAAGATATATATATGTATATATATATATAAAAATCTGGAATTCACCATTTTTTTAAAAGAATAGTTTGTTCAACATTAAAGGCTTTATTTTTATGCTACAGTGTTCCAAAACAATCAGCTAGTATTTCATATAAAGGATTAGATTATGAAGGTGTGGCTGAAGAATATTACATGTAAATATTGGCATAGTGACAGATGAAATGCTTTTTGGGTATTATTAAAATTGTACAAGTGGCTCAAACTTACCAAGCTTGCCAAGAAAGTCATCAGGAGTGTTAAAGAATCATGTTGATAATTATACTAAATTCAACCATGGTACACTGGACAAGGGCTTTAAAACTTCAGAAACATCAATTAAAGCCCAAGTTGTGTGCAATAAGCATCAAAAATTGCTAAAAAAAAAACCCCTCAAATTTAGGGTTTTAGATTTAGTGTTTAAATCAATCAACTGCAAACAAGATTTAATTAAAGAATATTATTTCAAAGTGTAATTACCTACTGGGATTAGAATGAACCTCTATTGCCCATAATGTTCTCCTACTGTGATCCCACACTGAAAAATGTTGAGTTTTAGATTAATATGCATCTTGTAAGTACAAGTCCTAATCTCAATCTTAAAGGACATTTAAAACACACTTGGAGCCTTCTATGCAATCAAGCCCAGTGTGACTACCCTGTCCACCATGCTAAATTTGTGATTACATTTTTTATGTGCATGATTTAAATCGCTTTAGCGGGAGTCCAGGGAGCATTTTACCCTGCATATTAATTACACAAAGGCTTTGTCATGTGAGGGTCTCAGTGGTCATGGTCTGTAATCCAGCTCATTTGAACTGGGCGTACAGGTTTAGAGCATGCTGTGCACATCAAGCCTAGCTTTAAAGAGAGAATAGGCTGAGATGGTTAACAGGTACGCTTCCTGCTCCAGGAATAGATGCCATTTATTTAGTGACATCTGCAAACTCATTACTTTAAAAATCTAAAAGTGGATATGTGTGTTCAGAAGGCCGCTATTAATACATTCGAACAAGATTCCATACCACAGCACTCAGCTTTTATTGTCTCAAGCTAGCATTATCAATATAGTCACACAATCCCTCCATAAAATTCTTATTCTGGGGAAAGGATTAATCCTTTAAATTTCAGTGATTTTAGCATTGTTGGTTTATTTATATGTTTGGAGTTGTGTTTCCAATTTTATTTTACACAATTTAGTCATATTTTGTTCAAATTGTTAGCATTTAAAGAATGGCACATACTGTGCTTTCATATATCTTCAATTCCGGGAGAGAAAACAAAAGTGAATGACCAGTAAACACCAAGGAAACACCATTGGAAAATTTTTCAGATATTAAGAACATTTAAATATGTTACTTCATTACAGAAGTTTGGTCCTGAGTGGCCACAAATATCATATAGTCTTTGCTTATACATTTTAGGGTTTCATCATATAATATTAGTATAGTATACATTGTTAAAAGAGGAAGTTGCTATATGATACGGAAGGCTTGAAGTCATAGAAACCAGATATAGCTCTAGACCATGAGGAGAGCCAGAATCTCAGAGACTGTCACATGGAGATACCCACAATTCGTATTTTATACCCATATCACAAACCCAGAATTTAAAATTTTAAAGTTATAATGACAGGACAGGAACATAGGCATCTTCATACTGAACAAACACCAAAGGTTCTCAATTACTGATGCTTAGTTGATCAGCTTAATGCAATGTGGCTGTGCCTTAATTTCTGTACAAAAGAAGTGTGACTGAAACACAGAAAAAAATTCTATAATAAAGGAATGACAAAAGCTTCATCCCCGGTTCAGTTTGCTGAAACCCTCTTTTATGTTTTTCCTAACTAATGATGTGATAAGCAATGTAATTGACGTATATCACTTTTTTTTTTTTTACATTTCTGAGAGCTATTACTTCCCTTTAAACTTAAAAGGGACTACAAGGTCAGAGATATTAGAATACTTTATAGAGCCTAAGTGGAAACAAAGTCAAGATTGGTTCTTGTTAAAAATATATGGTTATCTCTCTTAACTATCAATATTTGAAGAAAACAAAATCTCTCAAAAATGATCGTCTATTCATAATATTTTTATTATTTGCATAGACCTCATCATATTCAAAGCAATTTTCCTTTTATGTCATAGTCTCAAAAATTCATTGTGTAGCTAAATTATTCTCAAAGAGGCCTATGAAAAGTTTTATTTCTTCAATATTCAACATAAGTGACAATAGAAAAGATGCTAGCAAGTGACCAGTAGTTGAATTTACTGTAATAAATTGGAAACTGACAAAAATAGGCCAAGATTTTGAAATATTATACAGAACATTATAGTAATAGAGAGACATTTTCCACATTCTTTTTGGTTTGTTTGTTTGTTTTGTTTTGTTTTTGAGACGTGTCTTAATATGTGACTTTGTGGGTCCTAGAACTTGCTATATAGACTGGTTTTGAAATTATAGAGATTTATTTGCTTCTGCCTCCTCTTTAATGCTGGGATTAAAGGTATATGCCACCATTCCCCGATTCACATCATTTTGTTTTTTATAGAAAAATATATTTGTGATTATGCATTAAGTATTTTGTAAATAACTTAATTCTCAGATTTATGAATATATATCTTGGAAAGAAAACAGAAGAAACACATCCTTTACATTTATAAAAATATCCAGTTTGCAGACTTCTTTTCACTTAGTCCTGGCTAAACTCATGATGGAATTAAGTAAATTACAAAGGTAGAAAATTCTAACTTGAGTTCTTGTTTCAGTGAGAACGGTGTGGAAGTTTAACACCAGGTTACAATACGCAAAGAAAATGCGAGGTTGCAGACACTTTTCACAGAATTGGCTCAGATTCATCCAATGGCGTGAGTTGCATATTTTGAGGACTTTTTAGTGTGGTATTTGAAGAGTCAAATGCTACGTTGACTTACACTTATGCATCATTGTATTATAAAAAGATTCCAGAGAAATTTGGCTGTGCCATTTAGCGGGTCTGACGGCCTCTGTGGGAGTGTGAACACTCAAGATGCCATGAAAAAAATGCAGCGTCTCTGTCTGAACATTTGTTCTAGCCTACTGTTGGTTTAGGTTACAAAGTTCAGGCTGTTTATTGAAAGGAGTAGCAACAATTCAGCTAATTCTCAATATTTTAATATTAGCTTGAATTTTACTAAAACGAAGCACAGTTGTAGGATAAATATGAAGCTAATTCAACTGCTATAGGCAACCTTTGCAATTCTATGAATATCTTATTCAAGAAAAAGTGTTGTTATCCACTAGGGTAAACCTTTCATTTCTTTATTGCCACATTGATGCCAGAAATTTAAGAATCTTTGAAAAACAACCCTGGTGATTGATATTCCTACTTTTCTCAAAATCATGTTGGCACAGCCTTCATGGAATTGTTTGTTCCCTTCACAATGACTTCCTAGCAGACGGTCTCGTCCATATGAGGAATATTTTAAGAGCTGATTGCTTAAATCAGTTTGGATACTAGAACTTGATGTCGTTGGATTTAAATTCTATCAAGGAAACTGAGAGTTTTCTTAAAATAATCTGCCTTCTAGTAACTGCTGAGTAGCATTCATCACACAGGATAGCTCTTCCCAGAGAAATTCACTATGAATTATGCTTTTTTCATCATTTATTTAAACTCCCTGCTTCTGAAGGAAACATCCTTGCTCTCTTCGAACTGGTCAGAAAGTCTGGTAATTGGAAGTTAAAGTGCCCTTTCAGAGTTGATGACTTTTCCCTTAATAAACTTTCTGCTGTTCACTTAATAGGGTTGCACATTAATAAAAACTCACAAATTAAAGCTATGGAGTTATTTTTCAAATAAAAATGGCTCCATAAATAGCTGGCATTTTACATCAAATTTTAATGCTTCCAATTTTGAAATTTCAGCAAAAAACTGTTGATGTGGGTCCTTTTTGATAAATTATAAAGGTAAACTTTAATGACCATTGAATAGAATCACCTTTGCTACTTGGGGTAATAGAATAAAATAAAACAAGCAAACACATTTTTCTTACTGCCACATGCCTCTCCTTAATAATAACTTTTGTCTCTTCTGCAGAAATAGATGCTGTGTGAGTCTCATTAAATTACCTGACTGATGAAATAATACACTGCCCATTGCTCAGCAGTACAGAGTCAACTGAGCAAGGGTCTTGATATCTCAGAGTTCTGCTTATTTACACACGCCTTGGACTCTTCTCACAGATATGTAAATTATTCCCGTTAAAACCGAATGCTAAAGTCTACACCATTAGTCCTCCACTTCATGATCTCCACATGGGGCTGTTAGAGGGATAATGTACCATAGAATACACGGTTTACTTTTAATTAATAGAAAAAATGTGAAATGAATTTTAAATGTAGTTTAATGTGAAAGAAAGCTCAAAGCAGTTTGGGTGTTATTTATTTTTTTTGAAGATATTCAGTCCCGCTTCATGATTAGAAATCCTGGAAAGAAAAAAAAGGGTGTGTAGAGGCCTTTGCAAGCCAGACAGAAGTCCTGGGCTGGATACAAAGGCCATGAAGAGCTCTGCTTGGTGCCTTTTGCATTCTAACTGAGCTTGTCGCTTTGAGCCTCTATATTCCCTGCTGAGATTGTCCTGTGCTCTATACTATACGGATTCTAGATCTGCTATTGAATCTTAAAGCAAAAAAGCTCATCAAATAGAGCATTTAATTAAAACCCAAGATCTGTTTGTCTGTGTTATAATTCAATGTGTCAAAATTAATGCTTCTGTTTTTAATAAATAGAATTACCAATTCACAAACAGTTTATCACACGGCTCACAATCACAGAATGGAATTTTAATTATATAGTTTTATTTATGAAACGATTGTGTTTGTGCTATTTGCCAACAATACAAGTTAGGGTTTGAAAAGCAAAGCTTTATTGAATAATCCCTCCCTTGGTGGAATCCCCTTTGTCTCATTTGGCTCACCTAGGATAAGGTAAGGACCTTGGGAGTAGACAACGATCAGGAGCAATTCTAGCATGGCTTTAGGAGATAAGAAAGTCCTCAACCAAGGCACTTATTTGCAAGATTAAAGGGTTTGAAGTAAAGCCTGAAATTAGTAACTTTTCATCTCCTTTACCCAGACAGCCAGTGTTTTGTAATAAAATAAAGGCCCTGCACTTTCTAACCTTCATGCCAGACAGACTCTGAAACTGAACGCTCCTCAATTTTAAATTACTCATACATTCTTAATTGTGATGTTATCCTTATAAATGATAGTAATGGTACCATTTAAATCCTAAAAACCAGCAGGCACCTGCCAGTGAAACAGGTTCATTTGAAACATATCCATTGAATCCTTAATATGAGAGGCTATTCAAAAACATTAGACTAGGAGAAAGCCAGTAAGACGTTTGATTTTACAGTTAGGAATTAGGTAGCTAGTCATGATTAGCAGAAGGGAAGTGAAATGCCAGTACTTAATTTAAGGAGAATTTATGGACCATTGGAAAAAAAAAATCACCCGGGGCTTGTAGAACACTCAGAAAATTCTGCTAACCGCCTTAAAAGAGTCGAAGCACAAACAATTGTTTTCAAATTATTTAGCAGGAATGAAGGAAAAGTGATGCATGAGACCATGAATAAATGGATTGTTCACATTAAGAAATGTGCAGATTTACTACTATGAGCTGTACTTGTGTGTAAAAGTGAGTTTCAAAATGAGTTTTTGAGGGAGATCCGCCCAAGCCCCAGTAGTTCTTGATTATTAAGAACTAAGTTAGATCGTGTGCAAACGAAGATCTTTATATTACATACCATACTAGTCTTTTTATTTTCTCCAACATTTGAAAAAAATAATGTTACTTGAATTCATTTTCAGACTCGTTTTAGTGATACCAACACTTGTCATGGTGTTGGGAGAAGAAATGTCTCTCTGAAACGTGGCCATATTCTTTTGAAATATACTTGTTAAAAAAACCCAGCAACTTTTTGAGGTTGTGTCATTTTTAGATGGACATTTTTACATGCATCAATTTCTGTAACCTTTTGAGCAATTTTTTTCAGTTTGCAATTTCACATTAAAAGTCCTTAATGAAAAAAAGAAAGAAGTTAGTTGCTAGGTATTTTATTCAGCTATCAGTTTCTACAAGACGGAAGTTAATAACAGATGTCTATGTATCTAACTTTGGTCTGACAACAAAATTCTTCCAGGACTCTCAAGACAGTGTTGGCAATATTGTCTGATACACAGTTCCAGTCTGCATGCATTCCTGCCTTTTGAGTACACGTGTGAGTGAGCTGTCTTTCAAAGCACATTGGTCCTGAGTTCTTTATTCTATCCACCAAATAAGATATTTGAACGACTATTAAGTATTAAGCAGATTAATATGGCATTTTGATTCTACTTCCCACAAGAAATCCTTCAAAATGGTAACCATTGTTGCTAGATTGTTTATGTGATTGCATATGCTGACATTATGAGTTCATTGTGTGTTCAACATGCATGCATGCTGCTAGGAAACATTTATTTTTCCTTTAGGATAATGAATACAATGGTCAGATACAGAGTCTAATATGATGATAATGTTAAAATGTGTCTCAGTCTCGAGACATGTGATAGTTATTCACTTCTGTGACAAAAACATGTGAGAAGAGAAACCTCAAAGGAGACAACATTTATTTGGTTTGTGGGTTCAGTGGTCCCAGTCCAAAGTGATGTGGTTCAATCAATTTCAGTTTATTGGAGGCCAAACATCATATCCGGAAGAATGTAACAATGCAACAGAGCAAGGTCCAAAATCTTATGGTGACAAAGTAGAGAAGAAGGAGTAGGGGAGGGGAGGGGAGGGGAGGGGAGAGGTAAACTGCTGTACTTCCCATATTGTCTTAAGGGAATTCTCCAAATGACCTATTCCTCTTCCCTAGGCAGATCTCTTAACTGTGTAGGTAGAAGAGTAAAGGCCTAAGTCACTGACCACTCGCTGCCTTCATGTAACCTTTGGTCCCTTCAGAAAAATGCTCTTGGTGAATTCGAAGGACTTAACTCTGTTTTTAAATCACAGACCATTTGATGTCACCTGTTGCATGTTTAGATGTAATGATCCTCTCCAGTGCAGTTGTGTCTTGTGCCACTGTAGTTACCACGAGGTGTTGGATGCTTCATTGTTAGTGCACATACCACCTAGCACCACATAGGAAATAAGTCTACAGCTTGTGAATAGAAAGAATACTAGGGGCTGTCTCTTCATCACAGCGTAACTTCTAGAATGTAAAAGGGAATGGCTAAATGTACTTTTTTAAAATGTCATGTGGACAGCCTGGATTTCTACTTATGTTTGGCAAACATATAAACAAGACAACTATAAATTTACATTAGAATTTCCCTTCTGGCAATCAAGGGAAAACAAAACAGAATCCGGCCAGAGATGCCTGTGCTTTAGGTTTGCTACTCTTGAGTCATGTGCATAGTTCGCTTAGGAACCAACCATCAATCAATGAATAGGTCTATATGCATTGTGGAATACTGTTCAGGCACAGAGAGTTCAACAATACTGTCATTTAAGACACCATGGATTAATTCACAGAATAGTATGACAAATGAAATAAATTTGCCATGGAAAAGCAAGTACATTGTAGTTTCATGTCACGTGGACACAGAATTAAAGGAATGTTGAATGCACAGAGCAGAGAGTATTACGGTATCTGTTAGCACCTGGAAGGCAATAGGTCCCAGGAAGACATTAGTCAGAGGATATAAGTTATCAGAAAGGATGAAGAAGTCTGTAGATAATACAATATGGAGAATGTATATGACATTACATACTAAAAAATTTAAGATAGTAGAACTTGACTACTAAAAGTAGATAAAAAAGTTCTGAAAACTATCGATATATTATTTTGTGTGATGCCATCATTCCATAATATATAAACATATTAAAACATTTTTATAGTTAATTTCAACTGTTAGTTTTAATTTTAGTAATAGAAATCCCCATTTAAGTAAATCTTCCTGAAATAAAGAATAAGTATTTATTTTGTAAATTCTGGTGCTGACCTAAAATTTTAAACTATTTAATATGCCATTTACATTAGTTCAAAAACTAGAATAAGAAAACATTTTATAATTAAATAATCCATAATTCAATTTCTCACAAAGGAGTAGGAAACATTTAAATAGACTTTTAATTTTGACATATATATAAGGGTTTGAACATATTGAGGAGGATGTCCGGTCCACATCTGGTTTTGATCCTTGTCACAGACTAGCACAATCTACTTCTATACACATGTAAATTCAAATATGTGAGGCTCTCAACCCGATTGTGTTATTAATCATGAAAGACTGTTTTTCTCTGCATACACTGTCTATGGCATTATGGTCAAGTTGCTAAAGAAGACTAATACAGCCATGAAAGTCATGCTGTCATGGAAAGAATGATTTACATTGTTCTCCCCACTCTGTCTGATTTCACAATTTCTATACTGTTTCCATTACAAGCGTATTGTATCAATGAAATCCTGCGCTATGCAACCTTTGGGGATTTAGCTTTCCACTCAGCATGATTCCCAGATTCATCCAAGTTTCGTGTGACAAATGTATTGCTAAGTAGCATTCCATCATATGGATGAACTGTGCTTTATTTACTTTCCTAAAATGTCTAAATGCTTAATTTTTAATGTTATAAGTAAATTGCTGTGAATGCTTATATACAGATATTTTATGTAAATATAATTAAAAATGGAGAGTACTGCCTAGGATTTCTATTATTAATAGTAATATCTGGAGCTACCTCTACCCATTAGAACCATACTTGAGAGAAGGGAGTCCAAGCAAGTATGGTGGTATAGACTTATAAGAAAGCATATTCTTGAAGACCATTTAAATTGATTAGCATCTGGGATGCATTATGTAAATGTTACTTTTAAGTCACCCTCATGACAGATGAGGATGTGTCATGTTTATACATGTACATGGTCCCCGATTAATGATGAATCATCATGAATTTTCTATTTGTAGATGGTTTGAGAATATGTTCAAACAACAATTCTGATATTCACTCTCAGTAGTACATTCCATAAGCTATATGAGACATTCAATATTTTATTATAAGATGTGTTTGGGTTTAGGCAATTTTGTCTAGTTGTGAACTAATGTTAGAATATTGAACATGCTAAAGGTAGATGAGCGTTTTTTTTAACATTTCACAGGTTACTTGTCTCAAATTAATTCCTGATATTTTCAACTTGATGAGTCCATCATGATAAACCCACTGTTACTGATGAACACCTTTAAAATATGTATATAATAACACTGTTGTAGCCTGTACATAATGAAACAGGCAAAAACCCACCTCACAATGTTCATGTAATAAGTAGATAGAATTATAAAATCTTATCTTCACCTCACATGATAATCTTACTTGTCAAGCTATATACATTACATTTTTGACACCTCAGATTTAACAACCACATTCAAAGGGTGGTAAAAACTAACAGGAGGTCTCAAAGATGTGGTTTAAGCTTAATTCTGCTCAATATTTGTATCAATGACTTTTCACTTCCTCTGTTAATGGTTAATCTATAGTGCATGAATGAAGTGAAGTGATTTATATGACATTTAAACCATATTTTTCCCATGACTTCTGGTATCTTCCTAAAGTGCTTAACATAGAGAAAATTCCCACAAGCTTTACAAGAGCATACAAAATCTAGACCAGCATCACTCTCTAAACTTATTTCTTCCTAATGCTACTTAGGTCGCTGTTGTCAGAATTCATTCCGCCAATAGCTTTGGGGTACCAGCCTTAAGGCGTGGCTTCTTGTCAGCAGACGTCGTGATCACTTGTAAGGAGAGAGTGAAGTCCTACTAGCTTTCTTGGATTGTGAAGAACGATTAAGGCAGCATGTAGCAGCATGTGGCTTGTTCCTAGTTATTGGTGGAATAAATTCTACCGGCGGAATGAATTCCCAGAACAGGTCACTTTCATAATTCAGTGCTGGTCTTCAGTCTTTTTCTCAAATACATTAAACTCCGTTTCCTTGGGTTGACTGTGATTCTTTTTTTTTTTTGCGTCATCTTGATTTTTCTTTTGTGACTTTTCTCAAGATATGAGATTAATAATTGTAAATTCCTTTATATATTTTAACTTAAACTTTGATTCCGGTTTGGTTTGCCTATCCCTCTATTTCTTACACCTGGCATTTGCTAACACAGCAAAATCTTTCCTTTCTTTTTTTTTTCTGCCTAGTTATTGGTTGTTTAGCTTTTTATTAAGCCTTTCTGCGTGACAAATCTTCACAGTGTACAAAAAGAATATTCCACAACACCACTGGAATGTTAAGTCTCCATCCAGACCAAAGAGTCTCTTATTTTTAAAAAAATAAAACTTATTTATTTACTTGTGTTTCATCATCAGTGTTTTTCCAGCATGTATGTCTGTGTAAGGGTGTTGGATCCCCTGGAATAGGAGTTATATACAGTTGTGAGTGCTGAGAACTGAACCCAGATCATTTGGAACAGTAGCCAGTGCTCTTAACTACTGAGCCAGCTCTCCAGCCACAAGGATTCTATTATTTGGCCAGAAGTTTGTTGCTCTAACAGTGTTTATAAAATAGAGACATAAATGAAATTCCTTCCATTTAAAAACAATTTTTTTCAGCATTTGAGTTGGAACCCAGGGCCATAAGCACGTTAGTAAGTGCTCTATCATGGAACTCTACTCATATTTCTTATAATAGAGTTCTTAAATAATTATGCAAACTTTATTATAGAAACAAAGATATTCCTAAATAGTGGCTAAGGCAGTGTCCCATGGGAGAACATGATCCATCAAAGTCCAACTTTAGTGTATAGACGATACTTGGTCTACAGTGTGAAAATATAAGTTGGCTAACAGTGAACACTGAATGGTTAGGCACATTCTTAGTTTTTGCATGTTTTTCAGTGTTTACTGGCAACATATAACAAAAACTTTAAGACAACTCTTTATCTTGAATTCCCATCTGACATAGTGCAGTCAAATATAAAACATACACCCTGTGCCATTCTAAACATAGAGGGACAACAGATATGCAGGCCCTGATAACTTCCAGAGTGACACAAAAGAAGCAGAGTGGACAGAAACTAAGCAGGGATCCAGACTTAGAGAAGATATGGAGATCTAGAGAGATGAACTCCGTACCTTCCCGGACCTACTCAACAAATGCCTCTGAGAGATCTTTAGCATTATCATCTTCATCTTTAGTTCTCTCCTGTAGTCCAGCTATCAAAAGGCTTTTGTGGTGAGCTGAGGGCCTTTCATTTTCTCTTAGGTTCTATGGAAACATGGGAAGGACTTAAGCAGGAAAGTGGCACCTTTATCTCTTAAGCAACTCCTTGCCCTATGGAGGAGTCAGCCTGAATGGCACCAGAAGCTCGGTACAATCATCTGGCAGGTTATTAACAGAAGACAGTAAACAGGAAAAAAGGTTCTGACTCCACTTACTTCTTTACCATGGCTGTTCAACGGTGGCTATCTCCTAAACTAACACTGTACTCCTACTCTGGAGAAGCTGTGTGAAATTGAAAACTGGCAATGTAGAGGTACTCTTAGCATCTGGCACATAATACACAATCAACAAATATTATTAATTTTTGTTCAGTCTCTATGTTGGCTATATAATAGCAAGAGGAGCCTAATAAAGCAACACAGGATAAGGCTCCACTGTGAGTCACAAGCAAATTTTATTCTTGCCATGGGGAAGGTTCACAGGGATGAAACTGGAGCCACAAGAGAAAAATAGCATTTTGGGAAACAGCGAATTTAGACTAGAATCTCAGTCATTCCAAAGCAAAAGCTCCCCACCAATTCTTTTAGGGTGAGGGCATGGCCAAGGAGAGGAAGAGTTGGTGGCCAGAAAGATGAGGACTTTCCTTTCAATTAAAAACAATATTAATAATATTTTGCTTTCTTGTTTTTCTAATTGTTTCCACCAAATACTGGTAGGGTACAAAAGACAAAAATATATACTTCTGGACAGATATATAAACTTGGTAAATCTTTTTTAGATGAATGAAAGAATGACTATGGAAATAAATACACATTAAAAGGATAAAATCTATGGAATATGTTTTTCCATATATTTGACTTAAAATCTATCATGTATAATTTCCCACAAACAAGAGACAATAATTACAGTTTTTCCTGATTGAATATTTGAGCATTGTGATATGATTAGAGAGTGTCTGATGTGCTGTGGTATATGTGATTTTCTTTACCTCGGTTTTATCTGCTTCTCACTGTGCAATCACACATTAGACCCATTTTAAGAATAATTTGATATTCTGGTAACTGTAAAAAAAACCATATAAACAGTATAGCCAACAAGATGGACAATTATTATCACTGTGATATTTAAAAAGTAACACAAGTTACTTTTTAACTTGCTTTTAACACATTACTGAAGAGAAGATAAAAATTAAAGAAGGAATACAACTTACATGCAAGAGAGATGGAAAGAAAGAATGTTGTATTTTAACTTTGATAAAGAAAAGAACTGAAACATGACATTTAAAAAAATACTTGAAAATATCTTTACATGAAAAATAATTGAGTTCAATTATCCTCAAGAAACAAAATAGGCTAATAAGGAAGATGGTAGTCAGTTAGAGATTACCCTAACCATGGGGAACATGTTTAAGATATTGGTGCCCCACTAAGTATTGAGCTCCCCATAAAATGCAAGAATTTAGTCAAGAGTTAAATGCATTTTTATTCTGTACCATATTTCCCTAATGTGGAAGGAGAGCAAAGATTATGACTTCAAGTTCATGATCCAAAAATACTCGTTGAACTGGTGCGGTCACTGTATTTGGAACCACAATGGGCAAAACATTTATAGCAGAAGTGAGATTTGAGTCAAAAGCAGAACTCTTTGGATGTTTCTGTCAGGAATTATGCAGGAGAAAAGGCCTAGGAGAGGGGAAGCTGTGTATCAACATATATCCACTCATGTTGCACTGCTTTAAGCAGACATATTTTATGGATCACAGAGCAGTGAAATAGGAATGAAAGGGAGCTTAGTCACATTGATGTTTTTAAAATTCTTCACTCTAGCCCTAAAGTAGATTTAAAGGGAAGGGAAGGGCTTTTTATTTACTTGCTCAAACTCCTTGTTCAATAAAGCAAGACTAATGACCTTAAGTTTACAAACAGCAAACAACTATAAACAAATACATATAAATATATTTCATTTTAAATACTATGTAGATTTACTTTTCTTCCAGGAAAATAGTGGGGCCCTTCCCTCACAGTGCAGCTGACACAGAGCTGGTGGATTTTCTCTATAATTTGCTATTATCCTAAAACTCAAAAGCAAACCCAAATGCCATCAGTGGTTATAAGCTGTGATATGTTTGAAAATGGAAATTTGACCACTTCAAATAGCAAAATCTTCATTTCCATTAGAGTTTTATGAGCTGACTGTAGATCAGGATAAAACGTACACTATTCTGTGGCCTGCTACGATGCACCCAGAAAGATGATGAAAATAAAGACAATTATTTGTACTAGAAATAGCATATTTCATTAAGAATATCATGCATGGGTATAACCATACTAGCACACACTGCCTTTGTTGGATTTATACCTTCCAAGCTATAAACGGTCTTCTCTTTTAGTTAGGATGCTGTAATGTGGATATTTAAATATGTATTTACAATGTAGTATTTTACAAACCAATGGCATTCAATAAACTAAGCAGTTGATTGACTTTGCAGTCATCTTCTGAGTGAAAGCATGAAGAGATTACTTATTTAAAATTGATAAAGTATTTCCATTATTTTAGCATCAGAAAGTCAGGGTAGAGCTTAAATAAGTTACTTCTGTTGGCCTGAATATTGGTAAAAGGCAAACTTTCAAATGTCTTTTATGGTTCATGTAAATAATAAAATGTTTCACCAGAAATAAAATGAACTAGGTATCATCTTTAAAAAAGTAAGAAGATTTTGCAAATAACCTTACTTTTTAAAGTGTAATCAGGAAGCTGCAAGGTCATGACTCAAAATCTTCAATTTAGAAATGCTTCACACAAAATTTGGGATATTTTATTCTTCATATTGGAATGAAAGCAATATAAACTATTCTTGAGGAAAATAACAATAAGTATTCCTGATCAGAACTGACTGTCTAACATAGATGACAATTTCTGAGTTTTCTAAAACATTTCTTTTGTCTATGTATCAGGCATATAGATGCTAAAGGAAAATCTCTCTTCCTAGGTTCAAGGTCTTTAAACACTTGTGTCATGGTTGCAAAGGCAGCCTCATGATGATTTGTGCTGTCTAGGATTATTTAGATGTCAATCATTTTGACCTTCCAACGTGTTTTGTTATTATTATTTACACATGCCTCATAATCCTTGCTGTGTTTCTAATGAAGAACAGCTATGTCTATTTGGGTTATACTCAGACATTCAAATTACTGTTTTTAGTTGTCTGACTTAGGACAGGGTGGTTGATATTTTGAGATTTTGTTTTTCTTTTGTTTTCATAGCTTAGAATGGGAGCTGTACAGACAAAAGACAAACCATGAAACACAACACTGTAGTGTCAGGTCTGATGAAATGAAATAAGTATAGTCCATTACATTTGTTGCATTACATAAATAGAAGGTAATATTCTTCTTGGAATAAAGCAAAGTGAGTCATTTATTGATTATTTGGAAAGTCTTATGGGTGCCAGACTGGTTATTGGAGTCTTCTAGACTCTTGGCTCCAAATATTACTGTCTGGTTTTAGGCATTCATTCATTCAACGGGCATCTATTTAGTGTCCCCAGACTTGGTCCCTTTCCTAAGCCCTCAGTAAATAATGATGAAAAGCATAGAACTTTTGCAACTCTCACTGTACTCTCATGTCAGTAAGAAACATAATCTTTAACAAACAAAAATACATTAAGTGCATCTATGGAAGAACAGACAAGAGAGTTTAAGGGCTTAGGGAACATGTACTAAATTCTCTTGTAAGAGGAACAGAAGTACTCAAGGGTGATACTCAGGTGAAATTTTGAAAGACAAGTGGTGTTTTCCCAGGAAGATAAGGTGGAGGAGGACACTCAGCAGAAAACAAGTGAGAGCAGGAAGTTGAGGACACACTTAGTGAAAAAGCGGAAATATATGTAATTGAGTTTATTTTTTTTATAATCTAATGAAAGCAATAGAAAATGAAACTGAATAAGTTGATAAAGGTTCTGATATCATGCCATGATATCATGGAAGTGATAGTCAAATATCTAACTTCATTCTATAAATGTTCACTGGCATCAGTGTTGAGAATTTTTCCAATCCACAGTGAGTAAGCATGAAGAGACTGAAGATGTACTTGTAGATTCTAACTAGCAATTTAATACTGCCTTGTTAATGCAATCTAGTTTAGTACCTTGCTATTCCTTATAGCTCTCTATCAATAAGAATGGTCAACATTGCTTTAGAATGCTTATAAAAATTGTGTATCTTCTCTCAGTGTCTTTTGTAATGTACTGCGAGGGAAAAATATGTTTTTTGACAGAGTCAAAATTGGATGATCAGTTTTACCCCTCAATAAATGTAATTCTTCTGGTTTTAAACTATGTAAACACATACATATACTATGGATACATTTAAAAAGCTAAAACTGTTATGGGGAATGCTTGTTTGTCCCAGCCGCCCAGAACCAAAACAATCCCACAGAAACTGTATTAATTAAATCACTGCTTGGCCCATTAGCTCTAGCTTCTTATTGGCTAACTCTTACATATGAATTTAACCAATTTTTATTAATCTCTGAATCGCCATGTGGCTGTGGCTTACCAACTAAAGTTCAGTCTGGCTCTGGTGGGGCTACATGGCTTCTCTCTGACTCTGCCTTCTCTTACTCAGCATTCAGCTTAGTTTTCCCCACCTAACTCTGTTCCCTTATAGCTCAGCTATAGGCCCAAAGCAGTTCCTTTATTTATCAATGGTAATCACAACATTCAGAGGGAAACCCCACATTATAAAACCAACACTCATGTACCCCAAATCCTCATTTTTAGGTAAATTCATCAGTAATTTGAAAGTCATTTGTGCATCTCAATGCCATTTTCATTGTTTCACTGTCCAGAGTTTGAATACCTCTTCCCTTTTGTTCCACAAAAGTGTGGATAGTCATGTGATTTCTTTGTTTAAGTCCTTCCTTTTACCCTCATGCCAAAAACTAGGATTAAGATTTCTAGAATCTACTCTATATCTGATTGACACACATGAGAATATTCCCCAGTTGGCATCATTGCTCAAAGTTGGGGAGGTGAAAGCACATTTTATGTTAGCACAGACTCAAAAATCCTTGGAGAACTGAAATGCACATATGTTATCTTTGAACTGCTGCCAAATCATAAGGAAATGTAAAGAAATATGAAAACGAGCATATAGAATGATATGTTACCATTATATCATATGTTGCTAGGTGTCAGTCATTTCTGTTCTTTGATCTCATTTTGATTGTGTTAATTATTATTCGAAGATTCCAAATGCATCTTCCTAGGTCAATAACAACTGTTAGCTAGATCTCTTTTGAGTAAGACATCTTACACAGCACTTCCTTAAAGCACTTCACTGTTTAGTAAAAAACAAGGACTCGATGAATATTCAGTATGGCTTTGCTGTGTTTTCTCTTTCTATTGTTGTTAACTCCTGCCTTCCAGGAATGACCCATTGTTTTACTGAAAGAAATGCAGCACTGCAGGCTCTTAATGTGTAATTTGCAAGCAATGTACTGAATTAATTGAAAGTACTTGTTTCATTAACTTTTTTGCATACAAGTAGGAATTCGTGTTTCAATTGATGGGCCATCTTTTGTTAATCAGTCCTTCTCGTGGTTTTCACAACATGTAGAGGTTACATTACAGAAGTCCCTTCTACTCATTCTGATGTCTTTTCTTCCTGTGCAGTCTCCTGTGGGAGCACATGACTAGTTGGCCAGTAGATGTATCATTTCCAGGAGGAGACCATGCAAAGCCATGTAGGAATGGTCTCTAGGCTCTGTCTATTCAAAACATCATGAAGATGGAGACAGAAGTGGTGACACAGCCACCTGGGACATGACTTGATCCATGCTCTGCAAGAAGCCAAATTAAATTACAAGTTCTAATCCACTGTGAATCAAGGTTATATTTTACCAAGTCTGTCCTGATTGATGTGATACTATTTTATTTTTCATGAAGATTAACACCGGCATTCTCTCCTGAACAGAAATCGCACAGCATTACTCATTTTCATGAACTATCATTATGCTAGTCCTAGAAAGATGACAGTTTGTGAGATAGTATTTATTGCTGTTGGAATTAAATTGTTTTTATTCAGTATTCTTATGGTTGTTTCATAATGTTAAAGTAAGAAGATAAACCAGTCTCAATATTTTATAAATTTGATATATTTATATTAAATTTATGAATATGAATCATCACATTACATTTTCATGTAGCGATTAGTGTTAGCTATGAATGCAGACAAACATATTCATCTGAACTCATTCAGACACCATCAAAGAAAAGATCTAAGTTGATGATCACTGTGTTGTTTTTTGTAATAACGGAGGACACATTGCATGTAAGCTTCATCAGGCTAATTTGTGGATGGTGGATTGGCCAAAGAAAGAAACCCTTTGTCTAGGACTGATGTAACCATGAAAAATACTGAGAAAATGTGTATTGAGTAGTTAAGACTAGATTATGGTGCAGTAACAAATAACTTCAAATAAGAGACTTAAAAAGTTCAATATTCATGAGGTTTGGGTGTTATTCTGTGCTAATCATATATTTGGGAGGAGGAGGATCCATATCGAAGGGAGCACCTTGTGGTAGGAGTACAGAACTATTATAGTCGGGCAATAACTATTCTGAGAGTCACTCATAGCCTTCTTTCCATTCCATTGGACAGAGCAATGTATGTCATCAAATGGGATGACAGTGGGGTAGGATAGGTCATTCTCTCACATGAAAGGGCAACAAACATTTCGAATCATGATACAATCTCACTGAAGGTTAAGCAGGAGCTTGTGAGGCAAGGGGCAGGATCAGAAAGTTAAGCCCTTTGACATTTCCAAGGATAGGCTCATTGTCAGCAATGTTTGAGGCAAACTGAGCAGAGGGGGAACAGTGATGAATATAAATAACAGGAGAGTCTGAGCGGCCAATCTGGAAGTGGAAGTAAGATGCTCAAGATAAGACAAGGAAAAACAAGGCACCAGGTAAATGTCGGTAGGATTTAGACCTGAAAGTTTTGGGGTGATTTACAGTAAAAAAGTAGGAGTGAAAGAAGAAGAAAAACCCAAAAAACTTTTTTGTTGGAGGTGTTGGAGTTGAAGTTTCTGTTTGTTTAAGAAAGGGTCTCCTGTAGCCCTGGCTTTCTCAAACTCAGTATACACCTAAAATTAGCCTTGACATTGTGATCCCTTTGTCTCCATGTTGCAAGTGTTACATTTGCATATATACCACTGCACCATGCTCCCCAGCAACTGTTTATAATAAAATATATTAAAATAGGAAAAAATGAAATCCTCCTATGCCCATCATCCATAAACAACAGGTATTAAGACAGATGGTTTTCTCTTATCCATAGACTTCTATTTCATCAATTGCTCTATTTTTAAAAGTCCACATATTAAGTAATGTAAGTATTAGCTATCTCTTTAGAGATAGCACTAGGTCCTCATAATTAAATATATTAACTATATATCAACTATTAAATATATTAACATATTGAGATTAAATATGTTAAATAATATAATTAAAATGTAAAATACCAATATTTTATATATAAGAATATGTTTCAAATTGTTCAATATTGAATCAATTTATTATTTTAACTTATATAACTTTTTTCTGAAAAGTTTATTTTATTTCTTGTGAAAAATTAAAAAAATATGTTTCATTATTAAATATTGTAGAGAGGTATATTTTGCCTATTCTTTTGATTTTGCTTTTACATACTTTTTCTCTATTTTCAATTGAAAACAGAGTATTCTCTCATATCATACATCCCGAACACAGTTTCCCCTTCCTCCACTCCTACTACCTCCTCTCTCCCCAGATCCACTCCCCCACCCACTGCTTCCTCTTCAGAAAAGAGCAGGCATCCGAAAGACAATAGCCAAACAAGACAAAACTAAATACAAGACCAGTCGAAAGCCCTCTAATTGAGGTTGTACAATGCAATCCAATAGGAGGAAAACAGATTTAAGTAAAAGCAGAAGAGTCAGAGACACACTCACTCCCACTGTGAGTGTCCCATAAAATCACCAAACTACGGTAGGTGTCAGAGGAAAGATTCTACATACTTTTAATGTGTGTGTGTGTGTGTGTGTGTGTGTGTGTGTGTGCGCGCGCGCGCGTGTGTATGTATGTGTGTGTGTTTATTTATTTATATTGTTTTCTCTGTGTAACAGTTCTGGTTGTCCTATAACTCTCTTTGTAGACCAGCCTACCTTCCAACTCATTGAGATCCACCTGCCTCTGCTTCGCAAGTGCTGCTATTGAAGGCTTGCACCTGCATTGCCTGGCTAAGACTGCACGTTTTTAACTAAAATAGAATTACAACATTTTCCTCTTTTTTCCACCAGCCTCTCCAAGGAACTTCTACTCTAACTGCTCCCACTCCCTTCTTATTCTCAAATGGATAGCATCTTTTTTCTTTGATTACTACTGTTATGTGCATATATATGTACCTAAGTATAACAAATATATAAATATATCCTGGTGAGCCCATTTTTGTTGTTTGTGTGTATACAGTTTCAGGGACGACCACTTTATATTGGATCACCAATAATGGGGTTTTATACCCAGGAGAGGATAATTATTCCTATTCCTGCTGTCAGTTGCCTTCAGTCCTTGGAAAGGAGTGGAAACCCTATGAGATTCTCCCTTTCTACATTAGCATGTCTTTCTGGTTTCCTTTTCTTTCTTTTATTTTTAATTTGCTCTCTCTCTCTCTCTCTCTCTCTCTCTCCATCATCTGTCTATTTATTTTGTGCATGGGGGAGTTGCCATGGGATTCCTTTATGTAAGTAACAGCTATAGCTGTCCTGGAATTCAGATTGCAGACCAGGCCGGTCTCAAACTCACAGAAATCCTCCTGACTCTGCCTCCTGAGTTCTGGGAATAAAGCCGTGGGTCACCAAACCCGGCTGTTTTGACTTTCTTTTTTATGCATTCACTTCTAAGATGTCCTAGTACTTTGGCTCTTGCAATCTTTAGTATTAAGTATACTGCTTTTTTGTCTTTTGCTTTTCAAGTCAAACTCTTAGCTATGTTCATTAATTAAAACAGTTCCTATGATTCCTGAGAATCTTCAAAATACAGGCATGCCAATCTTATTTTTTTCCTTTTCACTTTGTTGTTGCTGTGATTGTGGAATAAATAATTTAGTTTAGGGAATGAATTGTATCTGTAGTAGTAGGTGGTCATTGTAGTAGAGGCTTCAGGTGAAAGTCTCTAATAAAGGAACTTATCCCTCTTGACCTATCTTTCTCTATCTGGCTTCAGTGGTATCAGAGTATGATAATAATCTGTTTTGTAGATTTTCCCTCCCTGTACTTGTGACCGGCTTTCTCAGTTTCACCTCAAAATCTGGTCAACCCTCATGACCATTTCTCTCCTTCATTGCCTGTGCCTTTATAAGCAGAATAGGTGTATTACTTCAACCACAGGACTACAATGCACATTAAATTTATCTCTAATGCTAACTTACCATCCATATGGGCATGACTTTGAAGCTCTGTATGTGAGCATTCTAGAGACACACAGTGGTAGACTTTGTAGCTGTGGATGTGGAGAGATTGACAGATTGATATAGAAATGCCGTATCTGAAGATGGTTGATAGAATATTTGATTTGTAAGTTTTTGTAGACTTAGAAATCCTACAGTGGGACATATGTAAGTCCTTCATCATGGAATGCTGGAGGTCTGGGCAGTCCTTGACTAAAGACCTCAAAACTTAGGGAAGTCATGGGTGTAAGTCCTATAGCCTAAAGTCTAGACAACATGCAGATCTTAAACCTGGGGTCTGAAGGGCAAAACTGCATCTTGGCTCCATGTTGAGGTGCAGACTGGATTTTACCCTGAGATTTTTTTTTTAGTCAACTGCTAATGGGACAATCCTTGCACCCATATCTTCTCCATTCAAGATAGTTACATGTTCAAGTCAGAATTGCCTGGGGGAAAAAAAAACCCTTCACAGTAACATTTTATTAATTGTCTAGTGGTGCAGGAGAATCGTCTGTATTCTGTCAATCATGTTTTAAATAAACGCTGATTGATCTGGCAGGAAGTATAGGTGGGTCAAGCAGACAGGAAGTAGATGTGGGGAGATGAGAACAGGAGAATGCTGGAAAGGAGGAAGCCCATCCCTTCCATTCCAGCCCAGACTCCAAAGAAGCAACATGTGATCTACTCCACTGTGAAAGGTACTGAGCCACATGGCTAA
>LOEQ01000208.1:117599-135441 GCA_001685075.1 Bramus lutescens | reverse complement strand
GAAAGAAAGAAAGAAAGAAAGAAAGAAAGAAAGAAAGAAAGAAAGAAAGGTTTTTAGCAGCACAGTGTAGAAGCAGGGAAGAGGAAATACCTAGCTGGCTAATGCAGTCCAGATATTCAATCAATATATTTGAAGTCAGGTACCCAAATCCCACCAAACTCTTAAAATTTGCATTTTATCCACAAAATTAATCAGCTAAATATTTAAGAATTGGTTATAAGTTTGGTTTGTTATACATTATTTTGGGGTTTTATATATTCTGCTTGCTGTCTACCTGTGAAATTGCTGTACCAAGAAAGAAAGAATTTGCTCTAAGCAACAGGAAGTCTTCATTCCATGCCAGACATGACTTATCATGACTCAGTTGAGCTACTCATGACTCAGTCTTGACACACTTTCTTAGCCAAGTGTCCACTTAAAGCAAAAAGGCAAACAGTAAGGTCTGGAAAGCCTGATAGAATATAACAACTCCCCAACATTCCTCCAAGAAACAGCTGAGTCCTTCATCTCTAATAGTAATAAATGAGCCAGTTCTCACAACAGTCAGATGGCTCTTCACTGTCAGGATCACAGTAGCAATGCCCAGGAAGGAGTAAACACAGGGTTATTACCTGTTGGGAACTGAGTCCTGAGTTTGAGAACAGAGAAAGTTTCTACTTCAAAATGGCTGTGGTTTGAATTCCTTGTAGACATTTTGTTGCCTTTGACTGAAAGGCACTTTGGGACATTGCTGTCCTCCTTCTCTGGTGTCTTCTCATGAGACGGTTACTTAATTGGTTCCTGTACATTCTTTCTGAGTTCTCTTTGTACTGTACAGCCTTGTGTTTTGTGCAATACCCCAAACCCACAGCAATTTCAAAGTGGTAAATGACCCTGCAAAATAGTCATACTAGTAGGTCTGTACTGTATCTTCTGGAAAAGTGTATGGATAAATGAGTTTCCCGACATGTATTAAGAAGTATATACATTGGTCTTTACTCAAGCTTGGAATATGTAGCAAACAAATAAGGTAAATTTCATCATCCCTGTTGCATTAGTACACACCTAATATGAAGAAATTCATAGGCAAAGTTTTCTCTTTGCCATGACTACAAACTTCCTTCCAATGACGTCAACATTATACTTTATTTTATTTTTTATAAAAGAAAACAAACTATTATTTTTCATTTGACATACCAATCTCAGTTTCCACTCCCCCTCCTCCCATTCCCTCCATCTTCCCCTGCACCCCACCCCCATTCACTCCTCAGAGAGGGTAAAGCACATTGCTTTGAGGAAGGTCCAAGGCCCTCTGTATTATATCAAGGATGAGCAAGATATCCAATCAAAGAGAATGGGTTTTACAAAACCAGTACAAGCAGTAGGATTCATCCTGGTGCCACTGCCAGTGGCCCTGCAGTCTGTCCCAGCCAGACAACTTCCACCCACATTCAGAGGGTCTAGTTCTGTCCTAGGCTTGTTTCTTCCATGTCCAGCTGGAGTTTGTGAGCTTCCATTAGCTCAGGTAAACTGTTTCAGTGGGTGTCCCCATCGTGGTCTTGACCTTTGCTCATGGGAAGAAGAGGAGAGAAAAGCAGAACTTGAAGGAATGGGATAGTTGAGATGGAGGAAGGACAGGGATGGAGAGCAAGGAAAGAGATTTTTGGTTGAGGGAGCCTTATGGGGCTAGTAAGAAATCTGGCACTGGACAAACTCTCAGGAATCCACAAGGATGGCCCCAGCTAAGACCCTAAGCAATAGGGGAGAGGGGGCCCAAACTGGCCTTGCCCTGTAGTCAGGTTGATGACTATCTTAAATGTCACCATAGAACTTTCATCCAGCAACTGATGAAAAAAGAGGCAGAGAGCCACAGCAGAGCACTGGACTCAGTTCAAAAACTCCAGTTGAAGGGTGGGATGAGTGAGAATATGATCAAAGAGAACATTATACTTTTAATTGAGTTTATAGTGATTGAATTCTGATGGTTCAATAAAGCAGTGATATCTTAGTCAAATTAAGGAAAGAAGAAGGAAGATTTTTTTTCCTACCACTGCTCTGAAGCCAGCCTTAATAGTAAGCATGTAGTCTTCTCAACAATTCAATGTAATGACTTTTTGTAACCCTCTATAAAAATTCAACAGCATAATGTCAGCACTGATCAAACTTACAAACCACTGGCATTTGCATTGTACTCACTGGAAGCTTGAAGTGACTGAAGCTTTGAAATCTCTCTCTGTAATCCATACAGTTGTCAAAGACTGAAAACAATAGTAAAATGATAGCTGTGAGGCTGAGAAAGGTCAGTAATAGAGCACTTGCCCCAATGTGTAGGAAACCCTGAGTTCAATACTTAGCAGTTAAAGGAAAAAAAAATAAAGAAAACCCTTTATATTTGATGAAGACATGTTACGGCTTCTGCATGCTTTAGTGGGTTTGAAAATTCCAAACCAACAAAAGTTTATAAACTATATAGTAATTCAAATTCTCAGCATTTCCATGACATGCATAGCATGTAATGGTTTGAGTGTGCAATGTTCGCTTCCAGTTCGTGTGCTTGCACAGTTGGTGGTGCTTCAGCTCCGTTGGACACTCTTTAAAATGGGAACTAGGAGAAAGAGTCATGTCCCTGGGGGTACATCTTGTGGTATGTCATTGCTCATTTCATCCTGTAATGCATTTGGCTTTCTGGTTTGTTGGTGACATGCAGAGGGTTCTGCCACATGCTTCTTCTACTACTGGGGCTGGGTTCTGGGCAGCTTCTTACCATGATGTTCTCTATAGTGTGAAAAGTGAGCCCAAATCACTCTTCCTCTCTTAAATTGTGTTTGTCACAGACTTGCTCACAGTGGTAGAAGAATAATAGAAATGATCTCTGTTCTTAGTTTTGAAGTTAGTGCACAAGTTAAGTGATTGGAAGCGTCACCCCAGACCCTGGCATCCATCTTAAGGCGTCTCCCCTGGGATATTTGGTTTGAAGTGTCACCCCAGCCCCAATCCCTGGGAGTTGTCTTGATCACAACTACCACTGGGAAGGCCTCCAAGTGCTGACCCCTCCCCAGGGAGGGTCAGGACTACTCCCATAGGCTATTTAGGCTCATGCTGGAAAAAGGAACACAGTCTCAGATTTTGTGTGCCCCACCCCCATCTCTCCCTTCTCCTCTTCATGCTTTCCTTGTCATCAGGGACCACTGCATTTATTAAATGTGGGCATCTTTGATTTGGTCTAATCTGGTTTATTTGGAATTATTTGCATCGGTGGAGAGGCTCCTCTTAAGATTATGCCTAACAGATGGAGATTTCGGCTGAGAGGTCTGTTTTTCCCACGGGCTCAGTGCCTCATGCCCGAAAACGCCCTTCATGTACTCTCCACCAGGCAAGATCAGTTACGACTTGGTGAGTTCCCCTTTTAAAGTACATGGCTGGTAGGGACCCTAAGGGGACCCATTCAATTTTCTGGTTTTCTGTTGAATTCACAGCTGCATCAGAAGCCTGACCTACGTGGCAAAAGGCGGGCTTTCACTGAGATGAAATCTGGGTGTTTAGAGATTGTTATGGTTTTCCTCTCTTTAAGAGACAAGCCACGCCCACTCCTGGCGGGGCCCTGCCCTCCTCTCGCCATCTTAGATTCTCACTGTTCTGTCTTGGTGCACCTGCTGCCTCTCTTTCCCACTTCCCTTCTCTGTCTCTCTCCTTTCTCTTCTCCTGCTTTCCCCACTCTTTCTCTCCTCTAAGTAATAAATATCCAATTCTATTCCATACNGCCGCTGGGAATCTGCACCTTCAAGGGACTCAGTGTTGCCGGGACCGCCCAGTGCCGCATGGCTGGGCCCTGCCCAGGGCTGGAGGCTCTCGGACCCGCTGTCCGTGCTGCTCATGACCAGGCACCAGGACCCACTGCCAGCTACACGGGAACGGCCAGCATTTTTTTTTTTTAAAAAACTTTTCATAACAAAAAGAGACAGTTTCTGCTTCCTCCAAAGAAGACAGAAGACAAATGGGCGCAGAACGACATCCATCCTCAGTTGGCTTGACTGCCAAGCGCTGATCTTTGGGCAAAACTGCCTTTCATCTAAACTAAAGCTCTCCTGACATGGACAGAATCACTGGAATCGACAGCCTAGCGCCATGGTCAAGGTAGGCCTATCTTCCTACAGATTTCTTAGCCCACAGGATCTCCTCGGGCCTGACAGGCCCTGTGCTAAACAGCAAAGGTCATGTGCAACCTTCAGTGACCATGGAGGACACAAAAAAGAGTAGCTCTGGGTGCCAGCCAAGTAAGTTCCCTGTCATTTTTTAATCAGTAACTCAAGTAAAATCTTATCCCTCTCAAAGATCTCTGAGCCGTTGAAGGCTGTTCATTAGGTATAGCTGCAGTATAGAATCTTCCTGGAAGGCTGGGTCTGAGCCTGACTCTACTGGCTCTTAACAGGTAAGATTTACACTCATAAAAAGGCAGAAAGAAGAAAAAAAAACCTGCTTTCAATATAAGGTTAATGGCAGAACTGACAATAGTAGAGAAAATTTTAAGGCATTTTTATGAGAGACTTAAAAGTACATAATACCTGTTAAAACATGAGACATGATTTTGTAGTCTGAAATGAGATGTAATGAACAATTATTATACACAGAAAAAGTGAACAGGATTTGGGCAATGTGGATGCTTTTAAGAGATACTTTTGATGGGCCCTAGATGCTTTTGAGAGACAGAGAAGGGAAGCGGGAGAGAGAGGCAAGGCACATGCCAAGAGGGGACAATGAGAGTCAAGATGGCAAGAGGAGGACAGGGGTCACGGGAGTGTGCATGGCTTGTCTCTTAAAGAGACGAAAACCATAACAGAGATGTCATGCTCATTTCTCATGCACCCCCATTTTGACTCAAGAGTTCTGTTGTGAGATCCTCACACCTTATTCTCAAAGGGACGAAAAGGGATTTTTTTAGCAAAATGTTTTAAAATCAGAAACCCAGACTAGCTTCATGTTCCCAGAAAGATAGTGCTTTCCTTCCCTCCTCCCACCCAGGAAACTCCAAAGCACAAGGACTCTGGCCACCTGGTGATTAAGACAGCAGGGTAACCTTGCTCTGAAAACAAAGAGCAAAAGACCTTGCACCCATGCCAAAGTGGCTCTGAAAGGCTTGCTTGTCGTTTTACCTTTAAAACTACACAGACTCCACAGAGGAACTTTTTTAAACTTCTCTTTCTATCTTGCTGTTACAGAGTTACGGAGATGGAAGTACCTGGCTAGCCTGTACTTGCAATAAAGAAGTAACCTTGCTTTTGCAGTCTGGTCTTCTCTG
Organism: Bramus lutescens; assembly: GCA_001685075.1. Taxonomy (NCBI): domain Eukaryota; kingdom Metazoa; phylum Chordata; class Mammalia; order Rodentia; family Cricetidae; genus Bramus; species Bramus lutescens. Next base: position 130,166 of record LOEQ01000208.1, on the reverse strand, counting down.
GTTCCTGGTGGTTTCTCTGAGGGTCATTAACTGGGCACAACACTGTCTGGTGGACTCATTGCAACAGCCTTGATTTCCAATAAGCATGTACTTCCAAATGGATCCTTGCAATTCAAAGCCAATTACTCAAACGCCCTTGGGCAGCCTTTTATAAAAGAATCTTTTAAGTTGGGACTATCTAACATCTAAAGTAAACAAGGCTCCAAAAGCCCATGGTTTCTGCCATGTGATCCTCTCTTGCTCCCTTGCTTCCCCCCACCACTCTATAGGTATTTGCTATTTGTCTCACTCTGGGCCCCCNAGCTGTTTGCTGTGCTTTCCTGGCTTCTGCTGTCTGTGCCAGGATCACTCTGAGCCCCTTCCCCCCCTTTTCTTCTCTAACCTTTTTGCTGGTTAGTCTCACTCTGGATGCCTCCCTCCCAACTGTTTGTTGTTTGTCTGACTCTGGACCTCTTCCCCCTCCCCCCTCTAGCTGTTTGCTGTTTGTCTCACTCTGCTAAACTACACTGGGATTTTAATTTGGTCAGCCAACACAGTTTTTTAAAAGTGTTTTATTTGTCTGTCTGTCAGAATGATGTGGCCACAGTATGTCTGTGTAAGTATGCTTGATTTATGTTTTTGTGTGCATGTGTGCTCATCAAAGATCAGTAAAACTTATAACTCCAGACTATAACAACTCTGAAACAATAAAAACACATGGGTAGCTGCCATTTTAACCTCAGCACCATCTTGGGGCAAAAGTTCCCCTGTGTGCTAGCATTCTTTGACGTATTAAAATATTCCCTAACCTTCTTACATTTACTAGCATTGGTAAATTGTAATTAATTGAATAAAATATACTTCTAAATTTAGCTTATATGTCCAGTTTAAATAACAGGTAATGATACCAAATTCTCAATTCTTACAGATCTGAGGATATGGCATTTAACAAAAGAGCTTCTAACACAGAGATATGCCAGCTTCCACAGCACCCTATAGCTCCTCTAAAAAATAGTGCGTGGTTACAGAAGGACTTTCTGCCTACAGGCTTGTCCTTGGCTTTGGCAAAGCCACCCACATAGCAAAAAGAGGCCTTCTATTTCTTCAGTTTCCTGGATGGTTTACCTGGGAAATCGATCTTCTCATCCTGCCAAGACAGGTAGACTAAATCTTCCCCCCACAGGAAAAATCTTTGGGCCTCTCATACTCAATAGTTAATGGCAAGCACTAAGACCGGTGTTCTCCAAGGACCAAGGAGAGACTCAGGATTGCCTGCATAGCAAGAAAGCTGTCTCATATCTGCTCATTTGTCCCTCCCAGATCTGTCTAATGGCATTTGATGATTTAAGGTCCTATTAACTTATTACTTCATCCATGGCATTTGATGAGTTAAGGTGTTGGTAGCTCATTACTTTATTTGTTAACTTTCCAGCTAAAACACAGACAGGTGCCTCTTTCACAAGCTTTATAGTTCAGGTTTTAGGTACATCTTAAAAATCCAGAGTTCCCAATTATTTTTAATTGTCTTTTAAAATATTCATGGCTTTTAATCTAAAGCAATAGCCTTTTGCTATGAAACCAAGATGTAAATCTGTTACAGATACCTACAGGTTCCTGGAAAAATTCTGCTGCTGTATCAAAAATCAGGTCTGATTAAAAAAAAAAAAACTAACAGTCTCCAGAATCTATTTTAATCCCAGTCAGTTTCAAGTATATTTTACAGGCCACTCCTGCTGCCTGAGCCAAGACCAACTAACAAAGTACTCTGCAGATAATGTCAAACACCTGCAACAGCTCCTGGAAAATCACCATTGGTACCAACTCTCCTGGATCAAGGATACCTACCAACAAAAATCTGGTTTTATATGCTATTGTGTCCCAATTATACACCTGAGCCTCACCTATACAACCAGGGCACCCCTTTTTCCCATTCTTGGTGGCAGTTAATGACTTCCCATGGCTAACCCCATTTTATAGAGCCAATAATAACAATATTTCCTTTTCTCCTAGCCACCTACCTTCTTATCTCCCTCAAAAAAGCTGCTGCCTGAGGACTCCAGGATGACAGTAAACCAGATGCCACTCCAGCCACAACTCTCATTGAGCGTGAACCCACCAACTCCCAGCTCTCACCTCTCCCATGTCGCCCCATGCCTGCAGGAAGTCATCCAGACTTGAGCCAATGCCCCTATATCCAAAATGTATGGGGTGTTTGATAGGAAGTGAGAACCCAGACCTCTAATACCCCTATATCCAAGGAGTCTGGGATGATTGGAGCATCACCCCAGTCCCTGGCATCCATATTAAGCCCCCTCTCCTGAGATATTTGGTTTGAAGCATCACCCCAGCCCCTCCCCTTGGTCCAGACTCCACCTCCAGAAGGTCCTCCTAGCACTGACTCCTCCCCAGGCTATTTAGGCTCATGGTAGAAAAAGGAACACATGGTTTCAGGTTTTGCATGTTCCCCCCTCCCTTATGTCTCTCCCTTCTCCTTGCCATGCTCTCCCTGGCCACCCGAGAGTGCTGCATTTTATTAAAGGTGGGCATCTTTGATTCGGTCTAATCTGGTCTGATTGGAATTATTTGCACCAGCGGAGAGGCTCGTTTTAAGATTATTACTAACATTAAGAGTCAAGAACATAAGATACAACATATCTTTAAAACAATTTAGAGAGGAAAATAAAAGAGGGACTATGGTGAAGAAAAAAGTATATATAGGTAAAAAGTAAGACAGAAAGAAGGAAGAAGTAACTGAATCAGGATATCTTTAAGTATACATATTAATTGTAAATGCATTTTTTCAGAATAATCAACATATCAAAATATAAATAGAAAGTATATTAGAATAGGGAAAACAGGTTATGACTACTTGTACCCACCCCTACCACTTATCTGCCTCTTGAAACCAGTGACAACTAATGAGTCAAATGACAATTTAATTTGTCTGGACTTGAGTTTCATCACGTAAAGATGAGGACAAAGCATCAGACAACAAATTTTAACTTGGTTTTTTGTTTTATATAGGCAATCTCGTTCTGCATGCAAAGAGAATAGATTCTATCCATTTTGAAACCCCCAGAAAGAAACAAAATTAGATTTTGGGGTTCACTAACAGATAGCTTTTTTCTATTTGGTGATAACAATTGAAAAATGCCAAAAAAAACAAACAAACCACACACACACACACACACACACATACACGGGTGGGGGTAGGAAGACAGAGAGAGAGAGAGAGAGAGAGAGAGAGAGAGAGAGATTTCTGAAACATGGAACACAAGTTCTCTTGCTCTCTCCCTTCCCTGTCACACACACACACACACACACACACACACACACACACACGGGGTGGGGGTAGGAAGACAGAGAGAGAGAGAGAGAGAGAGAGAGAGATTTCTGAAACATGAAACACAAGTTCTCTTGCTCTCTCCCTTCCCGTCTCTGCTCACAGAGGTCCTTGGCTGTAGTTTCAATGTGCTGCTGCCATCAAAGTTCAGTTTGCTTTCAGGCTGCCTGGCAAGTGTTTCCCAGCCCTCAGCAGTATCTCCTCTCACAGAAATTGTCTTGAGTTTTCCTTACTTAGTCACCCATGCTTTGGCGACAAACTCTCCTACAGAATAGATTTCAACTTTGATTCTTTTGTAATCTAGAAGTTAGCTTTTTTATATTCTTTCTTTTTTCTTCTTTCTTTAAGATTCTGTTATGGTTCCATCATGAGACACGTTCCCTCACCCTCTCCCCCTGCCGATCCCTGAATGAGTTGCCACCCAGAAGAGTCAAGAATTGTATTATTTGACTCTCTTCTCATCATCACCATTGCATTCTACAACATTTTTCTTTATTTCAAAAAAATAACCCACACATTGTCCTTCTCTGCTCAAAGTGTGGCATTCTGAACTCTGAGCAATATTTCAAAAAGGATAAAATGAGGTAGTGGGCCACGCTGCGCTAGAATGAAATGCTTGTCTCTTCTGATCATGGCAGATAAATAAGACAGAGTCTATTGAATATCTCATTATAAAACATTTCTAAGTACACACTTTACATGTGGCTCAGTGAGTCAACAATTGAAGTATTATAACTTCTTCACAGCACAAAGCAGGGTAAGGAACAAACTTCAAGTACAATTCTCTTTTAATGTTTTCTTCATTACAGAAATCTTGATACCTTACAACTAAGGAAAGGAAATCTTAACTTCTTTTCTATTTGATACTTACTGCCCCTTTCTTTCGTTTGACAACCATAATATCACCTACAGTAGCACAAACAGGCTTCTCTCAGCCTTGATAATCATGCAAATATCCTTCTCAAAGCAACCGTGCATTTTAAATAACAATTTGCCCTTATAAGAATGTGGGGTGGCTGGGGCCAGGGAGAGAAAGAAAATTATTATAATAAAGTAAGTTTAATGACCTAGTTCATTGGCTAGCTTCCTATTCAGGAGACACAAGACCTGTGAATATGCAGTAACTCACCTACCAGAGGAATTCCCCAAATGTTTGACTGACCTGTGCTAGATTAGCAATCAACAGTGAGTCAATCAACTTCTCTAAGGCAGAGATTTACTTTTCTACAGTGGGGTAGTAAATCTCTGCTTTCCAAGATCCAGTCATTTAAATATTGTTTGATTTTAGTATTTGTTTAAACTTACAAACACCTCCTAACAGTTATTTCTGTCACCAATGCTATCTATTCAAAATTAGACATACATTTATCATACACACACACACACACACACACATACACATATATATATGTGATTAAAAAAAGAGAGGGGTAGTTGTGGTGTTTCAGCCAAGTCCAAACTGCCAGGCAGCTATTTTGACTGACGGCATTACTTAGAAAGAAATGCATTATGTATATATTGATTATATTTATACAGCATACCTTTGCTTGTTACATAGTTTCTTATTTTTCCAGTTTATATAAAAATGTAAAGAACCTCTAGATTGATAATATTATTCCCAGAAAAAAATGAACATAAAAGGAAAATTCAGGATTTTCAGAGAAAAGTTTAAAAAATATAAATTTCTAATGTTGACTAAATTTACCTTTTTTTGGTTTTCATTCATTTGCTCATCGAAGAAAAGAAGTGCATTGTTTTCTTGTTTTGTATTTTGCCTTTTGGGTGGAACTGTTCTAAATAGAATGGAACAGCAGTTTTTCCCCACTGGGGTTCAAGAGTTTATTTCTTCTGACACAACAATAAATCAACTGACAAAATGGAATTTCTCTGCTCACACACTCAACATTCAGGCTGAATGGACAAGTTGGCTTTATTTTATGGATGGAAATTCTGGGCCATTTTGTTATATAGCAGTAGTGCTGAAAGGCTACTTGGAGAAGAAACGAGACGAATAGCTAGAGGAGACATGGGTACCCTAGTGGAACTCGTATCTGACTTGTATGGTTTGCACTCTTCTGTCTACTGCATCAAACAGCAATGCACACTGGGTGAGTAGAAAACAATGATTATTTAATTAATCCTAACACTGCTAATTTTCTTTGAGAGAACAGGGCAGTGGAAATTTTACATCAATTGGTGTAGTTTAGCATTATTTCCAATGCAAATTGGACTTTTGACTGAGAATCTGTGCTCAGTATCACATGTACTACATTTCTATGTCATCACAGGTTTGGAAAACCCCATAACCAGATCTGTTTCTTCAAGAAACAAAAGCCAACTTTGTAGTTATAGACAAGACACACACGTTAAGCCAGCTCATATTTTCCTATAGCTTCTCTTTCTAGTTAAGTCTGCAAACTAATTTGGATTAAACTAAAACAGGCTTTTGCTCCAAGCATTTTGAAAGTTTAAAGAGTTTGACTAATTTTGGTTGTCTTTTCAAAATATTTCTTATATGGTTTCATGTCTGCATCCTGGAAGGGGACCAATATGTGCTTAAATCTTTCAAGGAGTTGCTCTTTTCTTCTGCCCAGGCTTCTGAAAAGCAGCAAATGCATGAAAGTCATAAGGCTTTCTGTCTGCTTTTATCTAATGAGATGCAGAACAAAGTTCATTGCCACCAGGAGTCAGAGTCACCAGGATAGAATGCACAGTATGCATTTAAAACATATTGTCATTCTTATGATATTCTAAGTGTGGTGGTCTTTCAATCATTTAAAGAAAAAGAAAGACATCTAGTAATCTTACTAATTCCCTACTCACTGTGGCATTATTTCTTGACACTTATAAAGGCAGCTATTGTGATTTCTGGTTTAGAGCCCTTATTATCACTGGTACATAGGAATACACAGTGATGCTGCTTAAATGTAGAAATCTTCCCTACTAAAAAATCTTTGCCACTGATGCCACATACAAATACCGTATGGACTAGCTCTCTGAGCCAAAGCAGGAAAAATCGCCAAAGGGTAAAAATAGTTCTTGATATGATGATATGCTGCTAAAAGCCACATGGTGTTTGGGTGCAGCATTTCACAGTCAAACAATCATAATTTCATGCCTAAAATGTGCATGTTATTTCAGGAAAATATAAAATCTGAACATTGCACATTTGCTACAGAATGACCAGTGAGTGTTGCTATAATGATTTGTTTTTCTTTTACAAATGAATATTTCTCTCTGAGCCTTTTCATGCCATATTGCCTGGGGCAGCAATGGAAGTAAGGACAGGATCAGGTTACAGAAGGAAGGAATATTGAGAATATTTGGTCTTAATTCCTCAAATTAGGTAACAAATGAAACAAACTTTTTTTCATTTTTCCACACTTGAAATCTAATATTATAGTCCTTGCCTTAGAAGAGCTGTGTTTTGTGTGGCCAGTTTTTTGATATAGCACTTACATTTTGTTGCTAATAGTCTTTAATATTTCTATGTCATCTTCAGTAAATCTTTATATAAAAAGCTCTCCGTTTCTTAAAACTAAGACGGATTTGAGGTCATAGACATTACAGGAGAGATAAAAGAACACAAGTGTTTGTTTCCCTAAAACATTCATTGTATTTTATTTGATCCACATAATGGTAAAGGGGGAGAAGGATAGTAAGGTATAATAAAAGGGAATTTGCAGGAGACACAAAACATAAATCAAAACTAATTAGGTTATGTTTTTGCTGTATTTGGTAACAAGAACCTGGCTTACTCAAAAGATGTCCCAAACCCATTAAACAATGGTAGATGTGTTATGGTATATTTAAAACTAGAAAAATATTAGTGGATCAAAAGAAAAGAGCCATTTGAAAAGTCATAATAATCATGAGGACAGGTGAAGTATTCATGTACCAAACCAGAATAGAGAGGAAAGTATCTATTCATTGCTATAAAAGTGTCTAAGAGTCCAAGATCATTCTATAAAATGTGTCAATTTAAAATAGTAACTTGAGAGTTCTTTACAAAACTCATTGTAGGTATTGTCTTTTTGCCACTCTGTAGAGAAGGTTGAAGGACAGTGAACTCAAGAGGTGCTGTAAACATCTCCAGAATTCAGGCCAGCTGAAAGCTAGAAGGCAGAGTAGAGTGAGTATCACAGACCGAGGCCACAAGGACTTATCTAGCCTGATGATATGACCTCATGGATTTGTTTCAAAGTATTGAATTAATAAAAGAATATCACCTGAGGAGGATACTCTACTTAGAATCATTGAATACATTCTGTACCATGACCACCTACCTCACCTCATAAGCAAAGTAGCAACATATTTTGGAATTAGAAAGGACAGATGTTAAAACTGTACTGAAAAGGAGAGGTTTGGAAACTGCTATCACAATCACCTTGGTAAGGACTGGGAAAGAGAACAGTCTGAAACATAAGAATAGCGCTTCAATTTGCACTCACGGAAACTATCGGCTATTGAAAGCACTTTTGGTACTCACAATTTTTTTCTGCATTTGTTTTTCATTTTTTCTTACTTTCCATGTCCAGCATTTCATTCCTGTCACATTCCTGAAGGACTCACAGAAAATGTACTAAATTCCAGGTAAGGCATTCACTTATCTTATGGGAAGGAAATGTGTATTTGTGAAACTTTGAGAATTATTGACTATAGAGTTCAAAAGATTCTGATACAGAAAACACAATTTTATTCCTTTCATATGTGGGATATTGATCATTAGCTTTCCTTGAAGGAGGAGAAGCAGCCTTTAAAGATCTTGAATTTTAACAAAATAGATAAACAACTTCTCCCAACTGCTTTTAGAAAAAAATCTTGTATAGTAAGTGCACAAAAACAATGTTCTGAAATTGGGTAAAATTGTCTACAGTTCTTTGTGTATATACATTATAAGTATATATATGTACATACATGCAAGTTGGCATACACTTTAGTTGGCAAGAAATTTGATATGAGAGATATTTTACAGGTAAAATATCTAGTAAAAATACCTTCAATATCTCATGAACAATTATTGAATGATTTCTCCACATTTAAAGGACCATAAAACCATTCCAGATTTTCTGAGTAAGAAAAAGTAAAGAAATAATTTGTATTTAAAATAGATCCTATCCAAAGCAAGACTTTTCTTTCATTTTAATGTATTAATTTTTCATTAACAAAAAGCATTATTTTCTTTATTAGTTTTTATCGAGCTATATATTTTTCTTCACTTCCCTCTCTTCCTCTCCCCTTTCTTTCTGCCCTCTCCCATGATCCCCACGCTCCCAATTTACTCAGGAGATCTTGTCTATTACTTCCCATGTAGATTAGATCCATGTGCATCTCTCTTAGGGTCTTCCTTGTTGTCTAGGTTCTTTGGGATTGTGAATTGCAGGCTGGTTTTCTTTGCATTATGTCTAAAAGTCACTTATGAGTGAGTACATATGATATTTGGCTTTCTGGGTCTGGGTTACCTCACTCAGTATGATGTTTTCTAGATCCATCCATTTACCCACAAATTTCACAATGTCATTATTTTTTTGCTGTATAGTACTCCATTATGTAAATGTATCACATTTTCTTTATCCATTCTTCGGTCAAGGAGTATTTTAGATTGTTTCCAGGTCCTGGCTATGACTAACAATGCTGCAATGAACATAGTTGAGTTGCTATGAACACGTCCTTGTGGAATGACTGAGCATCCTTTTGGTATATACCCAAACATGATAGTGCTGGGTCTTGAGGTAGGTTGTTTCCTCATTTTTCTGAGAAAACTCCATACCGATATCCAAATTGACTGTTTGCACTCCCACCTTTTCCCCACATCCTCTCTAGCATAAGTTGTCATCAGTGAAAAACGTCATTTTCAATTCATTTTCTGTAAATTATAGTTTATCCGAGAGTCTAGTGAGAGGATTGTTTTATTTTGACTTATTTTATTCATTTATTTTTTTAAAACAATCTTTTCTCATTTACATACCCATCCCAGTTCTCTCTTTCTCTTCTCCTCCCACTCCCCTACCTTCCGTCTCTTTTCAATGGGGAGGCTGGGATGGGGGAAGGACAGAGAAGGAGAGCAAGGAAAGGATTTTTTTTTATGAGAGGGAAAAGTACATTTACTATGCCAGAGGATTCGCCACTATTGTCCTGTAGCTATCAAGCTGATTATGCCATCTTTTAGGCATTGAATTTAATCTCCAAAACACTATCCTGCAACTACCAATTCATTAAACTTTGTATTTAAAGTATGAGGATTAACTGTGGTTTCCAAGAGGCAAACTAAATGCAGAAGCTTATCTGTGAACTCTGAGGTCCTGTTCAAAATTTCTGTCACTTATTTAACTCATAGGCTGTGGTGGGCTCCTGTGGTCCTTACCACACCTGATACTGTCATTACGACTAGATTAGTATTTCTTACAGCATCCTCTAAGACATGGAATCATTTGACTTTTGGGTGAATGGTACACAATTATGAATACACAACATGGGATCAGTCTCAAATCCATAACTCTGCAGTTGAACCAGAGTCTGGATTTCATGTAAATGAGATAAAAGAAGTTTTAGTTATTCTTTTTATAATGACATAGTAATTGTTACAAAAGCTCGGGAGGGGTGGGTAACTCAAACCAGAGTGATTAGCTAGTTAAATTGATGGAGGGGGAGGGAGCTCTCCCTGAAATCACATTTAATGGGCTTTTTTCTTTTCTTTAAAAAAATACTTTACATAGGAAAAAAATGCCTAAAAAATCATCTAGAAATCAAGATTTCATAGGACTTGCTAGTAATAGACCAGTCACTTATGGGGACAGCTTCATCAACTGAGGAAGAACCTCAGGCCCTAAACAGGTGAGTGACCCAGGCCTCTAACTAACTCTGACTGTCCTGGGAGCTGCTTCAAGCACGGATTCACATGTTTTTTTTTTTATTTTTCTAGCTTTGAAACAAGATGGAGAAATCATTTTGCTATGGCATGAGAAAGGGAGGGACGGAGGGAAAGAGAGCTAAGGATGGAGGGAAGAAGAATAACATAAGTCATGAAGTGTGCATCTCTTTTCAGGATGAAGCATAAAATTCCCTGCTGACACTGACTGCGGTTATCCATGCCATGGAAGAGAATAGACCACTTCGACACAAACGTCAGATTTGGGTCTCTCGTGAGAGTGTAGTGACTGGTGTAGAGGTGAATGATACCATCCCACAGTATACGTCAACCATCAATCAATCCTGAATCACTTCTTTAGAGGTCTTTCCTACTCTTCCAAAATCCTGCTGAATCAAGCATCCTGCAACTCGATTTTAGACTCAGCCTAGCTACGTTTACCAAAATAAGATTCCAATAGTGAAGTATGACTTTTATAATTGTTTTTCTCTGAAGATCCAGAGCTTAATCTGGCTCTGCTTAATCATTTTAATTTGACTTATAATACAGTGTCAGTTTATTTAGTTGGAATTAGTTTCTTATTTCCCTGCTTTTTGTAAGTGCTGCCTGTTTACTTAACAATATTTGGCTTTGCCTAATGATATGTACAGAAGACAGTGCTAAGTGGAACATCAGCTGTTTACATCAGCTCGAACAATTAATGCATGTTAATTTTTAATTACACTGATTGTACTACAGGCAGAATGTATGTTTCTTCACAGAACAGATGTACTAGTCAGCTTGGCTGGTGAACATGCATATCGATCAGATGTTGGTACTGCCAGCGATTCAGCAAAGTCTGCTGAGAGTGTCAGTTTCTAATATACTTCCGTGTTGACGGCTTGGAGTCCTGGTGGAGGCAGTGCAGCTCGATACTGAATCCTCTAATGTTTACGGATAATCACAATATGTCTGTTTTGTAGTTAGCATTCTTTAGGGTACAATTTGAATGCCGTATAGGTACGAGGAAAACCAAAGGTATGTCACCTGTGTACTGCTTTCTGCATCCTCGCTTTCTTGAAGTCTCTTTAAAGACTTGTTTAGGAACTTTTCCCCAAACCATAGTTCTTCTCTTAATAAACTCCTGCTCCAACAAAAAATATAAAAGACAACAAAACCAGCTGCAAAGGAATCTGTTCTCTTGAGCACCACACCAAAACTAGCTGGGGAAAACGCACAAGCTAACAACTGCCAATGATCAGTCTATCTAAATGTATTTATTTGACATTTCAATATTTTGAGGATTTCATAAAACAGTGGTTTACTTAGCCATGGGGAGGCAAACCCTCAGACCCTTTGCTCTTAGAGGACGTGTACTGGATAAATATGACTTGTATGCACAAAATAATAAACACCAGTCACAGGCTCCAGTGGCTGATGGGCACTGCCTAGCATGTGCTCAGCTACTCACACAAAATGCTAAGTTATCACTTATGATGCTCAGGACAGATGTGAACTGGAGTTCTTTTTGCTAAACATGGTTTAAATAAATGGAGAAAAAGATGCAGTCAGCTGATTATTTTACCCAAATATTCAACATCACTCCACATATGAGAATATCAAACTAAACTGTCTCTTCTTAACCTCCAGCATGTTCCCAACTGCATCCATCAAAAATATTTTTATTTGAATTGTTTTTAAGTTATGAGATACAAATGACTATCTGATTTAATCATTTTGGTCCATTTATGAAACTTTTGTGTGTGTCCATATGTATGTGTATGAAAATGTTAAAAGTATTCTAGATTTATGTGGAAATGAGAAGAACCAAAGGCAGGCACACCAATATTAAAAACAATGATGATAGTATTTGGACAGATGATTCAGAAGCTTATGAATACTAGCTATTCTTTCAGAGGACCCCCACTGGATTCCAGATTCCTATAGGATGTCTGTATCTCACAACCATCTCTAACTCTAACCTGGAGCATCTAACACACTCTTCTGTCCCAGCACACACCAGGCACATATATTACATATGGACATGCATGTAGACAAAACACCTAGAAGATAACAAAATAAAAACATTAAAAAACAGATGAGCCTCTCACACTATCAGATTACAAAGTACTTTAAAAGCCTATAGTAGTTAAGACAGTGTAAGTACAGAAGAATATATCAAGGCAACTAAGAACTCAGACATTGACTGTGTAGAAGTTTGTTTACTTAAGACAGTAAATTTTAAAGGAAAAGCTTTATTTAGGCCACAATATTGGTTATAGAGTATCCAAACTGTACCACACCCACTCCTGCAAGTACTGCCCACTATCACAAGGGGTGACATGGTAGGAGCACCTTTGAGAGGGGTGGGGAGAGAGAGAAAGAGAGAGAGAGAGAG
>LOEQ01000208.1:93742-117576 GCA_001685075.1 Bramus lutescens | reverse complement strand
AGAGAGAGAGAGAGAGAGAGAGAGAGAGAGAGAGAGAGAGAGAGAGCACATGGTGTGGTAAGAAGTTCACCTCCCTATTTTACTGTCATTTTCTTGTCAGAACTCGTCAGTGCCCATTAAGGGCTCCTTCAGTCTTTCCTCATGTGGCTTGCCCAGTGACCTCGTTACTTCCTACTAGAACCCACCTCCTTAAAGCTCTACAATTTTGCAGTATCCTTACATTAGGTAACAAGGTTCTAACACATAAATTTTAGGAGACAGACATATTTTCTAGATCATAGCAACATGCATATTCTATAATATTTGGAGCAAGATAGTACTTTTAATAAGTAATTTTAGACAAATCAATCCACACACATATATATAAAATAAACACAAAATATATCATTTATGTGAGTAGCTATTTAAGATATTTGATAATTACTATTGTCAAAGGTAAAATTATTGCTTGCAGGAAAAATTACTCAGAAATTACCTGTATATGATATTAAGAGACAAAGACATGTTTGAAATTAAACTTCAAAATTAGCCATAAGCAAGTCACACTAGATATAATTTAGATAGTTCATCAGAAAACACGATTTAAAAAGTGAAAACAAAAAAAGGAAGAGAAGATATGTATAAGACATATATCTGATGTGTAAGGAGTTTACTTTTTAAAAATTGTTGCAGAAAGAAAATGTGATAATTTGGCCAATGAATAAAAGATATGTGACATCAGTAGTTATAGGAAGACATAAACAACAACAATGAGACAAACAATACAGTACCACCAGAAGGGCTAAAACAAGCAGAAAGCCTGTATGCTTCAAAGCAATGACAAATCTAAGATACCCATTTATTGCAGGTGAGGGAGTGTATTGGAACTTCATGCTAGAGAAATTGGAAAACGATAATGAAACATAGCCACTGGCCTTTAAGTTCCATTCATAGGATTAAATTAATAAATTATATTTATGTTGTTCAAATATGTAATAGAATTGTTAGAGGGGTTGCATTTTAATAGCTCCAATCTGAAAAAGGAAGCAAAAAGTATTCAAGAGAACAATTGCTAATTATTATAATCATACCATGTAACATATAAAAAGAAATAATTTTTATTTGCCATAGCATAGATGTATGTGTTTTACCTGAGAAAAGCATACGTAATTCCCTTACCTCTCACAGGATTTTATGCATAGTCTGAAGTCAAGCTGTCTGAGGAGCAGGTATGACCCACTCCCAACTGTGATGGTTAATCGTAATTGTCAACTTCTCAAGATTTAGAATCACCGAAGAAACACATTTTGTATGTGCCTGTGAGGGTGTATCCAGAAAGAATTTACTGAGACGGGAAGACATGGAATATGGGTGGCTCTGTCCCATAGGCTTGGATCCCAGAATGAATAAAGAGGACAAAAGGAACTAGTCTGCTTCATTCCTCTTCCTCTGCTCCTAGACTATGTACCCAATTCGAGAAGACAGCCTCATGCTCCTGCTGCCAGCTTTTTGCTCCAGGGCAGACTGTCTGATTCTTACACTATAAACTGAAATAAGCCTCCCCTCCTTTTAAGGTGTTTTTTGTTGTTGTTGTTGTTGTTGTTGTTTGATTGCTTTGTTTTTCTTTTGTCAGATATTGGGCTGCAGCAACATGGAAAATATAACTATGACAGTTAAACTGGCAGAATTAGAAGTGAAAGTAAGAATTTAAAACTTCAGGAAATTTAAAGCACTAAAAATGAAAACGTCTTTAAGAAAACCTGCTACCACCTAATGAGAACTACAGGATCCTGTGATCTAGGAACCACAACTCATGTCCTTCCTGTTCTAGGAAACTGTTGTATAAAAGAAATGATGGAGTTAGAAAGTATAATAAGTGAAATGAAACTTCACCTGCTATAGTGATTATTTTAGTATTGAAATATCTTCTTCCAATAATAATGAAATTGTTATGAAGTCTATTGTGTCTATTATTAATATACCTATCCTGTACATCTTTTGAAGAATTAAATTTTTCTTTTGAAGAACTTTCTTTTAGGAAAAGAATGAGAAAACTTGAACGTAGATTAGTATAAATTATGCATACTTAAAAAAACAGAAAAATAATGAAGAAAAACAGTCTCTGAGCAAAATGCATATGTATATATATATAGCATTGTTGGACCTATAACGTATAGAAATTAACTTATTGTAAAATACAAGGAAACAGATGGGTGAATGTGAAGCAGTATTGGATGAAGGAAGTGACTACAGATGGAAGCTTAATCCAGTCATATGAATCCATAGGAATAAATGAAGTGGACCACAAATGATAAACTGGAGGGTGAACGCACCAAAGCTATGAATATGCATCTTCTCATATTTCTTGTCTTAACTTTTAAAATACATATAAAATGAGATTTTCAAATAAGATAGCACCACATTAGAATCTACATCTGTGTGATCATATGAACAGAAGCCTGCATAAGAGACATATATCCTATTTCTGTAAGAGATTGAGATCAAGAAAAACACATGCCTAGGTGGGATTTCCATCACCAAGATGCAGCCAAGCCATTAGTGCCTAATGCCAGGTATACGGACTGTGCGGGCTGGGGTCAGTTAGAACTGCCAGAAAGCTTTATGGGGAGGCAACACAAGAGCTAAAGAAATATTTCTTGCTGTGGAAATGCAGACATAGGCTTTATACAGCAAATATAGAGGGTATGTTTCAAGAAGAGAAGGCTGCTGAGTAGTTTCATCTGCTACCAACTCCAGCAGCAGCCTTAGTTATTCCATAGAGAAGAAGTCAGATAAGACACAGAAGTAGAATAAGTAAACTGGATTTTAATAAGATCATAAAGGGAAGCAAGCCCATAGACTTTGAGATAAGGGCAGGGCAAAGCTGAATAGCAATGGCCTGATTATAGCAGACACATAGCTCATATTCTTCTTTTTCCTGTAGTTACCCACCATGTGTCTCCTCTATGCTGGGCATTTACAGGAAAGGGGCTTGGTTTTCTTCTCAGAATACCACTTTTCCCAGAATTCAGTCTGTTCTAAATAGATGAATCGAATGCAAAAATATGAATAGGGATGTATTTACACCTAAAGTTGAGAAGTTTAGTAGAGGAAAGGATGACAGCATTCTGCACCATTTTTCTTGAAGAAGACAACTTTGAAGTTGCATTATCTGATGCGCTAATTGATCACTAACAATCTGTTTTTCATATCACATTTTCAGGGCCCTGAGATGCTCCAAGCCTGGAGTCTGCCACCATCACTGCATGTATATCTCTACCATTAGTCAGATCCAATTCTATTTATACTGTTTTAAGTGTCTGAGTATGCACGTCTATTATGTCCTATTTTGGGGACCTATTGTTTAAGTTTGTCCTCAAGCAAACTCCCATCTAGAGAGATAAGAAAAAGTGTGAGACAGTAATAGAGACTGAAATAGACTAGGAGAAAGCCACATCCCATCCCTCACCAATGTCCTGAAGAGGATCACATTAAGTATGCTGTGAAATTTCACACAGTATCCTGATGGGTAGGACAAAGATGAATAGAAGTAAATGGGCCTTCAATACCTTCCCCCTAGAGCCCTCAGACACAGAAACCTCTGTGAACGGAAAAAAAAATCCAGTTAGGAGTTATCATTTGAAGAAGAGACTTAGATTGGAGGATTCTGACAGAAAGTGAACTTTGATCACAGAATCATTTTCCATTTGGAAGGAAATACTAACTTAATTGTTATGATCACTTCTACCTCCTTTCTGTAGGACAATGGTCTTTTATCCTGTCACTTGTATTATTTTTAATAAAATGATGATTGGCCAGTAGCCAGGCAGGACGTATAGGTGGGGCGATGGCGACCGGGCAGGAAGTAGAGGCATGGCAATGAGAATTCTGGGAAGTGGAAAGATTCAGTCTACAGTTGTCACCAAGACACAGAGCAAGTAGGAAGTGACTGCCTTGCCGAAAATGGTACCAATCCATTGATACCAAAAAAGGTATCACTCTGTGGCTAACACAGACAAGAATAATGGGTTAATGTAAGATGTAAGAATTAATTAATACGAAGCATGAGCTATTAGGCCAACCATTTTATAAATAATGTAGACCTCTGCGTGTTTAATTAGGATTGAACCACTACAGGACTGGGTGGAACAGAAACCCCGCTCAACACCTCCTACCTGTGCTGACTGCTAGCAAGGACAATTCCAGGGTCTGAGAAGCCCCATTATCTGAAGGAGGAAGAAATACAAGCAAACAGCTCAAATCCCAGGCAATTAAATCCATCTCTTTCATTTCTTAGGAGATATGTTTTAAATACAAAGGTACAAATTAGCTTTAAAAGTCAAGAATTTAAATACATATTGTGGTGATTTGAATAGGTATGGCCCTCATGTGTTTGAATTCTTGGCATATAGGGGTGGCATCATTAGGAGGTGTAACCTTGATGGAGTAGTTGGGGTCTTGAAGGAATTGTGTCACTGTGGAGATGGGTTTTGAGGTCTCATATGCACAAGCTACAACCAGTTTGAGACAATCTCCTGCTGCCTGCAGACACAGATGAAGAACTCTGCTATTTCTCCAGCAGCATGCATGCTTCCATATTTCCTACCATGATGATAATGGACTAAACCTCTGAAACTGTAAGCTAGTCTCAATTAAATGTTTTCCTTTATAAGAGTTGCTGTGATAATGGTGTCTCTTCACAGCAGTGGAAACGCTAAGCCAGAACTAGGGACTAGAGACTGAAGTATCGCTGTGATAGATCTGGTCATGCTTTTGTTTGGAGAAATTTGGACTTTGGGTTAGGACAGCAGTGGAATGCTTCAAGTGTTGCTTAGCAGGCCACACTAATAGGAGTATTGAAGACAGTGAAGTTGAAGGTGATTTGAATTTTAGGGCCTGGCACAGGAAACTACAGACAATTATTTATGATTATAGATCCAAATATTATCAGTCAAACACTAACAGAGAAATCAGAAACTTATGGAAAAACTTATGTATTGTGGCTATGGATTTTCCTCAAAAATGCAATTGTGTTTTGGCATCTGAAAATCAATCAATGTAATAACAAACCACATCAATAAGTAACAAAAATGGCACGTTCATCTTGAATATAGCATGTATCAAATATTTTGAAAGGGTTTGAAAAATTAAACTAACACTTTTTTTTCCAATAAAGAATTTAGGCTTAGGGAAATAAGGGAACACTCTTCTCAGTTGGATAAATGATAGGTATAAAAAATGATAATGAATACCATAGATATGGTCAGAGTCTGGAAGCTTTTCTCCTAAAATAGAGCAGGAATGTATACGCTCAACATTTCTCTTTAACATTGTACTATAGGGTCTAGCCAGAGAAAAGAAGCAGATTAAGAAAACCAGATTTAAACTGAGAAGTCAAAGTACTTTACTCAGAGATAATATTACTTTATTTGTAGATAATCCTAAAGATATGCAAGTACACAAGCACATGTATCTTTATTGAGTTCAATGTAGTTCAAGTATACAAAATTAAATATTTAAATAAATTTGTTTCCATATGTTTGTAAAAAAATTCAAAAATGAAATTGAGAGTATAATTTTATTTACATGAAAGTTAATAAAATACTTAAGGACATACTTTAAAAAATGAGTAAAAGAATATATCCTGTGAATTAGAATGCAATATAAAAATGTTTGAATTTATATAAACTTATCATATGTGCATGGATCAGAAGACTCAGTGAGTTTAAGATGATAGCATTCTTTAGACTTAGTCATTGATTCAGAGCAATCTTTGAAAGACCCATTGGCTTCTTTGTAGAAACACCAGGCAATATAGTAATTCTTATAGAATTGTAACAGCTACAATAGAGATGTCACTTCCTATTGCATGTGTTGGCATATCTGTTATCTCTGGTGGTTGAGTAGGATGAGACAGGAAGAATGAATGCGTTTGGTAATTTGAGGTCAGTGTAATAGGATCTTTTAAAAAATAAGTTCGCTAATAAACAAAAAAACACTTGA
The DNA here is from genome assembly GCA_001685075.1 of Bramus lutescens. NCBI lineage: Eukaryota > Metazoa > Chordata > Mammalia > Rodentia > Cricetidae > Bramus > Bramus lutescens. Next base: position 111,594 of record LOEQ01000208.1, on the reverse strand, counting down.
AAAGGCAGTAATCTTGCAAAACAGCAAAGTGGGAGGACTCACACATTTCAGTTTCTAAAGTTCTATTAGAGTAATTAAAATGAGATCTTCCATGAGAATACCTATACAACAATGGAATAAAATTGAAATACCAGAAATTAACTGTTTAATCAGCTTATTTTTTGACAAGGTGACATAGGCCATTAACAAATAATATTTAATATTATATAAGAAACTGCTTCCATTTGCAAAATAAATAAATGACTACATGCTACATACTACATTAAAAACAGCACAAATATGTCAAATGCTGCAACTAAAATTAGAAGGCTCATTAGATACAGGAAGAGATTCTTAGGGCCTAGGATATAACAATGTCTTCTTCTATGTGACATGAAAATATGAGCAGGACTGGAAATATAAGTAAGTTGGATTTTATTTAAACTAAAAGTTTCTATGCTTGGCATAATACTAAAGCTCAAGATATTTGAATATAGCATGTTCTGCCTTTGTCCTCGCATATCTGGTGGTCTTCATGTTTGCATGCACACCCAACTGGACATTATAGGGGACATAATGGAGTAACTGATTTCATGGAAGACCAGAGAAATTCACAGGCAGAGTAAGTGGAGAACACAGAAGACAAAAGACAAGCTCTGGGAACATATGAGTGTGGGTTTGAGATGTTTCCAAGTATAATATTTCAAAGACAGGATTTTCTTTGGTTTTGCAAATTTTTTGCTTCTCTAACTTACAAACATAATGTAGAACATGAGCTCTAATAAATAACTTATTCAATGAGCTACAGCTAGGTAAAACTGTCAGATCATAGTTCTCTGTCTTGACTATTTAAATCTTATTCTCAAAATATGTTAAACACATTTTAAAGCAATATTAAGTGTCAGAAGACTGTACTGACTGTCAGGGGCCAGCCTCGACAAAATACCTTTCTTCCAGAGTGGAGGCATAGGAATTTAGAAATATAGTAAAGAATATGAATATGCAAATGAAAGTAATAAAGCACAGAAACACATTGGATAGTATCGAGAGGGAATTTCAGTGAGTACTGAAAATTTGTTTGTGTTTAATTTTCAACTGGTTAATATACCCCTGATTTCAAAAGGTAGGAGTGGAACAAAAGGACTGCATTGACATACAAATTGAAAGTCATGGGGTACATTCATGCCCTTGACTGTGCCCTAGACCAAACACTCTGTAGGCAAACCACTCCCTGGGTAGAATCCCAAGTTATTTCCATAAAGGGAACTAGAACTTAGTTGGATCCTCAGACTTTTGTTTTAGGTAGGAACCAACTACTTCCCCATTCCAGGAGCTCAAGGTCTGGCAACTAGCTATACCTGTTTACAATAGCCTTGAGGGAACAGAGCTCTGGTTTACAACTAAGTGGGACCTTTGTTTGATTTAGCAGCTCAATAATCTCAAACTAAAAACTCTCTGACCTTTGGCTTCTTTGGGCCTCCACAACTGACCTAAAGACAAATATGAGCCTAAAAATTTGTTCAAGTACTTAGGAATAAAGTATCTCACATCAGTAGGGAAATAATTGAGAAAAAATAAACAGTCCTTAGAATCAACTAAGAAGAACTCATAGGGGCTCAAAAAACCAAAGAGACAATCATAGAGCATGCATGACTCTAGGCTAGATCCTATAGTTGTGCAGCTTTGTGTTCTTATGGTACTTCCACCAGTGAAGGTTGGTGGTGTCTCTGATTGCCTGCTCTTGGAATTCTTTTTTTCTATTGGGTTGTCTCATTCAGCCTTGATATGATGGTTTATACCTAATACCATACTCAGTTGATATCCCTAGGAGGCCCACTCTTTTCTGAAAGGAAATGGAAGAAGAATAGATCTGGGGGAGAGGGGAGGTGGTCAGGGGAACTTGGGGGAGTGGATGGAGAGGAAACTGTGGTCGGGATGCATTGTGTGAGAGAAGAATTTAAAATATATAAATTATTGAAATAAACGCATTTTGAGGAATAGAATAAAAATTTCCCATTAACAAAAGCATCACTGCTTAATAAACACATAATATGAAACATTCAATTGAAAATAACACCTTACAGTCATTCAAAAAATAATACACATAGGAAATAAAAGCAGAAGCCCTTTCGGTACAAAATATAATACAAAAATAAATTGCATATGGTCAAGTAACTAATTAGAAATAAAACTTGAACCTTACTTAGGAATAAAGTACATATGAAATTTCTTCCTTTGTTTCTTTGCTTCTTTCTAGACTTCTGGCTCAATATCACCTTCACAGAGATGACTTTCTTCCTGCTACATAAAAACCAGCTTATGTCCTCAAATACCTTTGAATTTTTCCTCTTGCCTCTCCTTTGGATGGCATAGGATCACTTCAAATTTATATCTATTGTCTGTTTCTGTTCCCTAGATTATAAGAATTATTTTTTAAGATTAGATTTATTTTTATTTTACAACTAGGCATGTTTTGCCTTTACATATATCTGTGTAAAAATGCTTGCTTGATGACCACAGAAACTAAAGGTGGTACTGGGTCCCCTGGAAATGGAATTATGCATGATTGTGAGCTGCCATGTGGTTGTTGGAAAGCAAACACAGTAGCCAGTAGCCAATGCTATTAACACCTGAGCAATCTCTCCAGCTCTATAAGAATGATTTTTAATTTTATGTCTGTTGTTTTTAGCAGATGTTGTTTTTGTATAGTAGGTGTGCTGGCTAGTTTTGTGTCAATAAGACACAAGCCAGAGTTATCCAAGAGGAGGGAACTTTAGTTGAAAAAAATGCCTCCATAATATTCAGCTGTATAATGATTTATAGGAAAGGGGCCATCCCAGTGGGTCATACTACCTTGACTTAGTGGTCCTGAGTGCTATAAGAAAGAAAGCTGTGTAAGTCATGAGAGTCAAGCCAATAAGCAACAATTCTCCATGTTCTCTACAGCAGTTCCTGCCACCAAATTTCTGCCTGGTTTCAGTTCCTGCCTTGACTTGATTTGCATTTGCCTGATAATTAAGGATTTTGAACATTTCTTTGTTTCTCAGTCATTTGAAACTCCTTTGTTGAGAATTCTCCATTTAGATTTATGCCTCATTTTTACTTTGATAATTTGGTTCGTTGATGCCTAATTTCTTGCATTCTTTATGTATTTTGGATATTAGACTTTAATTCTTAATCTTCCAGCAACATCTCCTCATCATCACTAAAGCTGCATTTTCAACAAAGAAGAAAAGTAGTAGCATGTATTCAGTATTTCAATCAGCCTCTCATTCTTTATGGAGTTGGTATTATAACCAATGTTTTGTAATTTTGTAATATAAATTTTTATTTTCCTGGAGAGGAACTCATACTTACTTCTTTCTAGGACTGAAATAATACCTTCAAAACTTCCCTCAGTGGAGGAGAATAATATGCTAAAAGCATTTAAATTTAAAATTTGTTTTAAATAATGAAAAAGAAATCTACATAAACAGAATTAGAAGTCAATAAGGGATCTACTACATATGCTCTTACTTTTAGGATTGTTATCAAATCTAATGACAGTCATCATTCCTACTAATCTTCAGTGGGTACTCAGTTTTTTGCCAGATACTATTTCAGGTAACTGATCATATTTATACATATTCCTAATTCAATACTAATATATATACATAGAGATGGTTATCATTAGTAGAAACTGAAACATTCTTGCTAAGCAATTTGTCTAAAGACTTACTAAGTGGCTTTAGTAAGGTTTGAAGAAGGGCTGTATGACTCCTGAGTTCATATTTTTATGTATTACATCCATAAGAGTAAAAGTTGCATTGTGAGTAATACAATATTTGAGGCATCAAAAACAAGAACACAGAAAAAATTAGTTCATTTACTGTATTGTGCTAGACAATTGTGAAAGAGTCAATGAACTAGCCATTGTTAACATTGGGAGAAATTATTTTAACCCAAACTTACATTCTTTTGTGGAGTATAAGGAAGCTGACTGTGAGTGTAATAGCTATGTTGCACAACAATCTGGGATCGAACAGCAAAGGGTTCTTTTTGGCTGCTCGGTTGTAATTACCCAACTAGAATATTAATTCCATTTGTCTTCCTTTGAAGAATGTTTCATCTTTTGTTTTACTCCTTAGTGGTACATCCATTTACTGAAAACAGGATGTGCCTGTAGAAAAAAAAAATTCCCAGCATTGAGGAGCAATAGCACATCTACTAGAAATTGTCATTGAAACCGACTTCCAAAGGAAACCAAAACAGTCAGTGGGAATGTTAACAATTTAAGAACAAAACAAAACAAAAGCAAAAACCTCATCATTATATTGTGCAATAAGAAAATCAGAGAAAATATATTTCTAGGTTTAAGTTTCTTTCCCTAGGAGTGAGAATACTAAGAGAGCAGAAACTTTGGACAAAGTGAATTGTCCTTCTCAGATCCAGGCTGCTTGATTTAGCAAAACATACAGAGGTGGAACAAGGCTCATATATTTATTGGACACCATTGCTCAGAAGTGCTGAAGTCCACAGAGCTGCTGCCCATCTGAATTACAGTAGCATTATTCACAATGGACAACTCCTTTTTACACATCTCTGTAACTATAATGTAGCTATAGGACTCAATGTTCCTTTTGCTGTGAGACGTCAGAAAGAGAAAAGGAGGCTACATTAGAAGGAAATGCTAGAAAATTCTATCAGGAATAAAACCCAATGCATTATGTCAAAGAAGTCTTTTCTTAAACCCTCTGGAAAGCAGTTACTATGTGTGTTACTAAATCAGCTCACAAGAAATCAGGAATTCTTGTATTATGAATTATAGTAGCAAGGAGCACAGAGACTATTTACTTGATGAACAATTTGTTGCTATTCTCTTTACTATAGAGGAAATACTTTATCATTCATTTCAGTTGAGTCATTCCCTTTCTGAAGTAAGAAAGGCATTCTCTGATGTTTTATTTAGTGCTCAAATCCTCAAACAAAACAAAGACACTTGTTTCAGGATTCTCTTTGAATCTGCCATGCTTGAAGATTCCATTCTGTGATTCATTAGTCAGTTCCCGTCTAAGCACTGGAGCATTTAGTTCTTTGCATGTCTAAGGACTGTAGATTTAACTGTTTCAACCATATCTGTCTCTTTTCAGTAAGTATGCATGAGCATCTGATATGTAAAATTTCCTATGAGTAATCATTGTGTTTGGCATTTCCTCTGCACATCAGCAAACACAGCCCTTAATACACAGTTTTGGTGCAGATAATGAGAGTAGAAGTGTTACATTAAATTAAAAGTGATCTAATATTCTCACTAATGACAATGCTTACTTCAACTGACTCTACTTTTTAACTAAGTGGAAAATGTGAGACTTGGGATTATGGTGCACAAGCTAAGAAGTTGTAGTTGTAAAGGTCAGAGTTAGCATCCGTAACAAAGACCCTACCTTTAATTACAATGTGATAAATAAATTTTACTTCCATTGAATTATGCCTTACAGGTATATCAGGATTTTATTTTGGAAAATCAATGTTTCTGATATCTCTATAAGCATCAAAGTGTCTTGAAATTGAATGAATACATCTTATTCATGCCACCTGTATACAAAAATGTAAGAGATTGATAAGGCTGCATACTTCCATTTTAATACAATCACTTTCTCAACGAATTCATTCTGCACTTGCGTCCATTACGATAATTAAGATGATATGCATCTGATTGCTTTGACTATTTGTATTAGTGCTTTTGTCTATGAATTTTTCTCAGTGCCAATCATCAGAGATTATTACCTTGTTCAGACAAACATTCTGAATGCCTGAAGTAAGAATTGCCACAGAAAGTAACCTATTCAAGGAGTTGACATTATCCTTACTTTTCCCACATTTTCTTGGTAAAAGCAAGTCACCTTTTCTGCTTACACTCAAGGTAAAGAGATTGTATACTGATGTCATTTATCAGAGACTGATGGATGCGTTTGCCACACTAATGTAATGAAATGAGATTCTTTTGAGTGCATACAAAGTCTCTTGCAGTTTTAAGCAACTTTGCCAGCAAGCTTCCCTTAAACATGGAGACCCAGTCATGTAAGCTGCTCTAGTCCTGTAGCACTTTTGTATCAAAGATAAAAATCACAGCAGCACAGAAAACAAATGTGGAGAGCCTTGCACTAAGAATTCATATTCTCATGTTTATTCAATCAAATGGCCAAATGGGTCAGTTCTGTCTCTGTTATAAGAGAAAGGGTCATGTAATTTCAAAGTGTTAATTTTAATTTCTATCTTATAATGGGGAAAAGTCAGAAAAAAACCCTTAGAAGAAAAAATAGTTATACATAATTAAATGGTTGTATTAGTTAGGGTTTCTATTGCTGTGAAGAGAAATCATGATCACGACAATGTCTATAAAGAAAAACATTTCAAATTTGGGTTGAATTACAATTCCAGAGGGTTAATCACTGTCATCATGTAGGGACATGGAGGCATCCAGGGAGACATTGTGCTCGAGAAGGAGCTGAGAGTTCTATATCTTGATCTGCAGCAATAGGAAGTGAACTGAGTCTCTCTGAGCATAACTTGAGCAGAGGAAACCTCAAAGCCCACCCCTATGACACACTTCCTCCAATAAGGCACACTTCCTGCAACAGAGTCACATCTCCTAATAGTGTCACTCCCTTTAGGGATCATTTTCTTGCAAACCATTGTTGTGACAATGCTTAACTGATAGAAAGAACTCAGTCTCTCTGAGCATCTTTAAAGTGCCTTCTGAAATAATTCAAATTGTCACTGGGCTGTTTCAGGAAGATCATTGTTGAAGTTTGTAAACATGACTAATTTTCAGCCTGGCAGGGTATTTCAACAAGCTCTCTACCATGATTTTACTGTGATGGACTCCATGAAAACTTTGACTTACTTGAAAATTATCATAAAAAATTATTTTATCAGCTGCAGCTTGCGTTTTCACCATGGTCTCACATTTCCTGTGGTTTTGAAAAACAATGCTTAAAGCAACCAATTGTGGTAGCAATATCTTGCAGTTCATCATTAGGACACATTCCTCAATGATCAGTTTTTTCTAAATGGAATGTTAAAGGATACTAATTGGTGCAGATTTTGTCAGTAGAATTGCAAAGAAGACTGGAAATAAAATTTTCTTTGAAAAGGGAGAATACTGAAAAATGTCCCCATTCTCATTAAAAAGTTGGTTTTCTTGAGTGCATTCTTCCACAAAGTGAATAATCACTAGCTTCAGTAGAACATTTAATGTAATTAATAAATACATTTGTACCTGCTATGATCTCTCTTTCCCTTCCTTCATGCCGCAAAGCTTATTCACATTCATACATATTGTTTTCTCTGGCGACTTCCATCTCTTTTTAAAACATACTACAGTTCATTAAATATTCAAAATGCCAATTTTTCTGAAGTTCTTACAGTTTATTTAAGCTTCATAAATAACCCTATATCCCCCTTTACTATCTTCCAGAAGAGTTTATTCTAGCTTGTTTGTCTTTGTTTTAGTACAGGACATTTAATGATACATGGTTATGGTTTGCTTGAGGTTTACAAGCTTAAGTCTTCTGAAACACACTACTCCTATTTTCTAGAAAATGTCAAAATATAAATTTTATTTTTATGTATATGTGTGTGTGTGTGTGTGCATGAGTGTGTGTTTGTGGGTTTGTACCTATACCAGAGGACAACTTGCGGGAGCTGGTTCTGACCTTCTACCATGTGGATTCTGGGCATAGAATTCAGTTGGTCAGACTAGGTGGCAAGTACTTTTACCTACTGAGCCATCTTGTAGACCCCTTTGCTTATTTTAGTGGAGTTGAGCTGTGCATCATTTGCTTGGTTGTGATAGCTTATTTCCTAGTCCATGCCATCTTCACAACCTACATCCTTGTACTTAATCATCCTCTCCCTTGGGATCTCTATCTTGTTTTATGTGAGAACAGTCACCAAAACTCTCTGCTCTACCTTCACTCTGAGTTGATAACATCCAAAATTCAGATGATCCTTATGCTTTCATCAAAGAAGTACAAAACTAAATAAAGAAAAGGAAATAAATACCCACTATTTTTCACCTAAGTTGGACAGGTTTTGTGTAGTAGAGCATTGCTTTAGGTTAAAAGACTGCTGCAGTGTTAATGAAAACACATGCAAAACTGCACACACAGTCTTTCTTGTCCTCCTTAAACAAGTGCCCATTAAAAATAACTATATGATAATTAATGAGGAAGGAAAGTAGTGTCTGTGGATGGTTTGTCAATATTGTAGTTGGGTCATTCATCTGTGGAGCAGTGATATTCACCTACTCCCTCCTCTGTTGCAGACATGTAGAGCTGGTATTTCCCTTCTTATTTTAGATATTTTCTCAAGCATTATTTTAAACAGGCAAACAGGGACCACTTCCAAGCTAAAGAAAGCCCCCGTTCTTTGATTATGATTTCCTAATGAAGGGAATCCTCATTCCAAATGGACTTCGGTAAGGCGCCATTCCTCTGAATTAATACCCCTAAGTATGTGGGCAGAACGAGCTAATGAATGTTAAAATGGGTGATGTTTATGTGACAGGAGTTTATTTTAAAACACTCCTTTCTGACCTTTCCGAAAATAGTATGAGAGCAATTTGAGATATTTACAATGGGCAGAAGTAGTTCAAAGTCCTAGTTTCAAAATCCCTATTTGTAAAGTGTTCTGCTCCTATGATTCATATTTATGTAGGCTTCTTTAGGCATAGACAGGGAAGTTCAACAAGAAAATTGCTTGCTTGAGGACAGAAGGTATATGCAGCCCAGGGAAGGCAAAAAGCAGATAGATGAAGTTACTGGAAAACTGGCTCATTTTTCACATGACACAAAACATTCATACTATTGGCTCTATTTTCAGAAAAACTGGAAACATTTAAACCCTAAGATGCTGTATTATTACTGTGAGAAAATGTACTTCCACTTGATATTTTTCATTGAAAATATTCTTTTAAAAATTAGTTTTGTTCATTGATTAAAATTGTCCTGATTGCTGACTTCTCTGCATTGAGGTCTTATGTATTTATAAGCTGGTAGGGAGAGTTCTAAATTAAAGCCATAAAATAAGCATAGTTGGAGAGCTAACATGACGACTTTTACTTCATTTACATTCATTACATATTATGAGTTTAATTACCTTCCTCAAATAATACTGGTCTAAAGGAAGGATCCCTAAGAAGGCGTATTTCGATGATGATTTTATTGATTGTCACTGATGGATGGCATCAACATTTCATAGCGAAGAATCATGGTTTTGTTACATCAGGAAAATTAAATTGGGAGAGTTATTTTCTTTCCCAGTGATAGTGGCAGTTAGAATATTTCACCTGTAATGAGATGTGTGCGTTATGTGCCATCGTGAACCACGGCTCAGCCATTAAATATATGTAAATGAAGAGAAACACAAGAGAGCCCGGGCATAATAACGTGCAGAACAGAGAAATGGATCCTGGAAAGTGATTAATTTATTTGATGATGCCTCAAGTGAGGAATTTTAGGTCACAAATGAAGTGACAGAATGACAAATTACCATTTTAAAGAATTTACTGGGCATCATTACTGAACAATTGTCAGGTAGTTTATGGTGGCTGAGAAGATGGTATAAATATAGATCTTTTCCTTATCTGAGTTGAATTATTAATCACCTTTTAAAAAATCTTTGTGAGTGATGGTTGGCTGTCTGATTGGAAGTAATGTGTTCTACAATTTTAACTAAATTCTAATATGATATGTAACAGGAATCTTTACAATTAAGGTCTCAGCGGAGAGAGGTAGGAGGTGTACAGTCAATTGCAGTTTTAATGTGATAGAAGAGGATGAATCCACCAGCATATTTCAATAGATTTCCTTAGGTATACCATCCCTGCTGTGATGCTATTCAAATGTTTACAGTTTATTTTCATTTGAAAAATGACATTCAGATACTTAAATTGTTTTCCTTGGTTTATTAGTTAATGAAAATGAAATTCTCGTAATTACTATAGTTTTGCAGCATGCCACATTATTTAAAGTGAAGTGACTGGCTTTGTCAGCTGCATTGTAAATGTCACCTTCCCATGTTGTGTCTGGGTTTTGTTTGCTTTATCTATGTCATGTCCCTTCTCTGTGTGTCTGTCACTGTATCTAATACTAGAAACAACCAGAATGTAGAAGAAACAGGCAGAATTTGAAATAAAGACATTTTCACATTTCTTTCATGTTTTCCTACTGAAATTTGCTTTGTAAATAGCGTTAATAGCAAAAATAAAAAATAAAACTCTTCAACATTAGATGAAAGTAACTCAGCATGTTTTAGAACGTCTGTGTCAAGCTTCTTAAAGCGGTTCTTACATCTGCTCATCTGTGTTCAAGCATGAGCCTCTTAGATCCAGCATATTTATAATTACAATGTTACCCATATTGGACAAGAATTGGAGATTTTTTTAAACTAGTATTAAACTAGATGTTTAATAGGGTATAAATGTCTAGAGAACTATTTTTAACTAATTACCTATAAAGCAAATAAATAGTACTTCCTGTTTAGTTTTTAAATGTATCTGTCCTAAATGGCTCATCATTCACTCAGAAAACAAAACAAAACAAAACAAACAAAAAACCTAAAACCAAATAACAAAGACCAGAAAGCAGAACAAAACCAAACCATAAAATCTGATGACTTAACTCCTTTTTCCTTATTATGTGCATCTCCTGGTCTTGATCTTGATCCATCCTGTGAGCTCATTATAAGTTTAAGTAAAAAGCCCCTATGTTACCCATGACATCTTACATTGCTGAATTCACAAGAAATTTAAATTTTGAATGTCCATGTTCCTTTTTAAGTCATTTTGTTTTTATTTTTTCTGCTCTTTGTGGTGGGAGACACTCTTTTTTTTAAAAAATCTTTCTGTTATATCAAAACGACAGACAGACAGACAGAAAGAAAGAAAGAAAGAAAGAAAGAAAGAAAGAAAGANAAGAAAGAAAGAAAGAAAGAAAGAAAGAAAGAAAGAAAGAGAGAAAGAGAGAAAAAGAAAAGAAAAGAAGACTTTTTTTTCTTTACCTTTCATATCATGGTCCAATCTCCATTCTGCACATGAAGTTTTGGAACTATGTTAGGGCATAACAGCACTGATTCAGGATGACACACCCCTTTTCTCTCAATGGTGTCTGCGTTTCTGCTGAGAGCCATAGGGTCACATTCCCGGGTATTCTTCTTTAACCATTCTCCACTAGACATGATCTTACTTTTCAATCATCTTTTTATGTCTGTTCTTGATTGTGACAGAAAACAAAAACAGAAAAAAATGAGGATGTGCCATAAATAAAATTCAGATCTCATATGGAATACTATGGCAGAGTTGGACTTATTTAACAAAGCACAGTTCACAATGATTATAAGTGTATCTCAAAGGACACAGTATCTGCCTTTTGTGAACATGGGGTCCTGCTGTGCACTTTAAATACCTTTCATTCTTTGCCAGCTTGAATCAGCTGTCAGGGGCAGTTAAGGAAGGAAGGAAGGAAAGGAAAGGAGGGAGGGAGGGAGGGAGGAAAGAAAAAAGGAAGGAAGGAAAGAAGGAAGCAAGGAAGGAAGGGAAGGAGGGAGGGAGGGAAGGAGGAAGGAAGAAAGATACATTTTTCTCTAAACAGATTTTAAAAGGAAGAGAACGGATTCCTAAGAACAGTAAAGAACTGGTTTAAATTAGTATGAGTTCACAGGAAGAAAGGTTTGGTGCAATTAATGATCGTGACCTTCTACTCCTTAGTGGTTCAAGTGTGAATGAGAAATAAGTGCGTCAGTTAAATGACATTAACAAATGTCCAATCTATTCCACATCTGTATAGAGAAAACAATGTGTGTGCTATAATTTTAAGGATAAGTCAAAGCATGATGATACCCCACCACCTTCGCTGGGGAAATTTCTATAATCCATGTAGATCTTTCTGGGTGCTTCAGAAATGACTCTTGCCATTGCTTGTAGGAGTGGATATAAGAGCAAGATCTGACTCAAGCAAAATGTGATGTGGAGTTAAATTAACACAAACTAGAAACTTTATCTTGGAGTTTAAGTAGGGATGTTGGGAAAGAGAACCATTTTCTTTGTCTGAGATGCAAGGGGAAGGTGGTTGAAATGCAGCGTTTCCAGCATTGTCTTCTGTACCATCTGTAAGATCATCCATAGACCTAGAATGTAAGAATGAATACTGCTCAAGGACACAGAAAATAGAACATGGGAGAGAGGATGCTCTGTAACAAAGAATGAGGGAAGAGACACAAAGGGAATGAGAAATGAGTCTCTCAATAATTCACAAAAGTCTTTGAGGTGTTGAGTGTAAATACATTGTTCTTTTTTTCTGTTTTATGTCGGGTGTCACTTCATAACAATGGAACGCCGTCTAATACAATATCTTTATTTTTCATTGGAAAATTCCCACACTCCCTCTCCTGCCAATGTTCTTCAGCCTTCCACAAGGAAATCATGAATGATGCTTTAGAAATTTTGTTTTGTTTTCTCAGAGTTTCATGTAACCCAGGCCTGCCTCAAGTTCACTGAGTAAATGAGAATGAGCATGCAGTTCCTAGGCTTCCTATCTCTACCCCCAGTGTGCTCCTGGATACATACCAAGTTTTTATGTGATATAGATTGAACATAGGACTTTGTACATGTTGAAGAAGCAACAATGAATCACATTCCCATCATCCAGGAACTTTTCTCAGAATAGATTTATTTTGCCTTTTAAAAATTGATAGGGATGGAAAACCCCAGTATATACTATTTTGTGATATTGTGTTATACAAAATACTTGCTAATATTCAGCTTTGTTGCACACAACAGTAAATTGTTTCTTTACATAAGCCCCATTTTGTATATTCTGCAGTTTGCTTACCCACTCTTCTCTTTGTGGAGACTTTTCTAGTTGTGACTATTTTGAACAACATTACTATGAGTATTCTCTTTTGTGGACATTTTACTTATTTTGATGAACACCAAAGAGTATATTTGTTAAATAGGAGAGAAAGTAGTTATTCAAAAAACAAAAGAAAACAAAAAACAAGCCAATAAAGCCATGCCTTCCGAAATGTTTCTATGATATTTTATAGCTATACCAGAAATAACATTTCTGATTATTTCACAACCTATGTGATCATATATGGTCTTTTTGGGGATTTTAATTTAATTTAGATTCTTTGGAGGTTTTACTTTCTCAGAGTTTTCTTCATTTCCTTCATGTTTTCAAATACTTTCTCTGGGATTCTTTTTCTTTCTTTTCTTCTTCTTTTTTCAATCATCCCCTTATTATGTTCTAGTATCTTCATCCTTGAAAAACAAAGCAATCTAAAATTACATTAAAACATCCTTTGTAAATATCAAGCTGTTTTGCTTCTTTAAAATTTATCAGCTGTGTGGCATCTGCCTTATCAAATTAAAATGTTCTGACTTCTGGTGTGAAGTTTCTCCCTCTGGTTCCTGGCTTCTTTTGTGTTTTCACAATGCACTATCCTTAGAGAACATTGCTAACTCTTGTGGCTCATTCATTCATATCAAAGCCAACCATACTGATGCTCTATTCCTAACTCTGGCTTGTACATTTCTTTCAGGATACCTGCCTGAGATAGAGTATACTTGTTCAGGATTCTCATATCTTGGTGGAATCTAATATCTAATTTTGGAATCTTGATCTTTCAAACATCCTATTACTTTTCTAAGATTTTTGGGAGTGTTATCTTTTCATGAAGAGGATCTTGCTATGTGGCCCAGGATGGCCTAAGACTCATAAATTTTCTGCCTTTTCCTCCAGGTGTTAGAAGATAGGTATATGCCACATTGTCCTGTTTTCCCATCATTCTTAATTACTTCTAGAGTTGTACATTTCCCATTCTTCATGTCTATAAAACACAAACATACACAGGGATGTACAACACAGATACATAGACACATGCACAGTCATACAAGATGCATACATACACACGTGCATAACAGACAAAATGCTGACATCAAATAAAAAAAAGAAACATAAGAGAAAGGAAAATTATAGGGGAAATCACTTATGATTTCCACACAGAAGATCATAGAGTCTCAACACATGTAATTTATCATAAACCATGAAGCGTTTCTTTCAGAAGTTAGAATGATCTAATTATAAAAATATGCAGATAAAAGTACCTAATTAATATAGATATCAATTTATAATTAAACAGAAACCAACTATTATAACATACTGAGATTATGTGGGAAATTTTAAAAGTTAAGTTACTGTTTTAGTGGATACATCAAACCTTACCACGTAAACACATTTAGATACTACAAAAAGCTTTGTGTATATGTGTGTATAGTATATTTTGTACATTTCATGCATGTTGATTTAGATAGTCTCTCTCTGCCTCTTAGTTAGTTTGGATAAGGTTTATCTATTTTGTTGATTTTCTAAAAGAACCAACTCTTTATTTAATTGATTCTTTGTTTCTAGTTTATTGATTTCAGCCCTCAGTTTGGTTATTTCCTGCCATTGATTCATCTTAGGACACACCAAGATTTCGAACTCTCACTGAATACATTTCCAGGAGACTATCATTTTTTCTATTCCTTCTACCTTCCTCTCTCCCCACCATGGTGTCCACCATTCTGTTCTCACCTTCTATAAGATAAGCCTTTTAAGAATGCATAGAGTGTAATCATATAAGTTGACTTTCTACATAGTTACTTCACAGAATACAATGGTTTCTATGGTCTCTAAGTCCATCTTTGTTGTTATAATGTGGATGATAACTACACTATTTTATATAGGAACCACATTTTCTTCATTCATTCATCAGATGATAGACACTTGGTCTGGTTTTTTTTGTTTGTTTGTTTTTTGGCTGGGCAACCTTCAATAAACATTTGAGTGCATTGAATTATCTTTGACTTCCTGAATCCATTTTCTTTGGACAGATAACTAGTACTGGTAGTACTGGGATTGATGAATGCTATGAGTGTGTGTGTGTGTGTGTGTGTGTGTGTGTGTGTGTGTGTGTAAGAACCATAGTTTTGGAAAATAGTTATGTTGGTCTTTGTACTCAGATGCTTAAGAATACTCATTAACTCTGCAAATTCATCTTTCAACAGACATTCTACCAGGATGAAGTATGCAATCTTCTGTTAGTTTTGATTGCCATTTGCAGGGGGGTGTTGATGCTTTCACATACATGTTGTCATTTGTGTGGCATCTTCTTGTGTATTGCCTATTGAGGTCTACTGTCCATTGTTAACGTGATTACCTGACATTTTGCTCTTGAGGTTATGGAATTGTTTATGTATTCTACATAGATGTCTTGCATATGTATAGATATGTATGTCACATCTGCACTCTGAATTAAAGCTTCCTTTTATGGGTAGAATAATTTTAGAATGATCTGATCATATTTATCTGATATTGATTTTGTTTCCTATACTCTTATGATCTTGTCAGGAAAAGTATTTTCTCATTTTGAAGCTACAAAGAATTTTCTGTTCATCCATTTTGTACAAGTACCATGAATATTTTACTTCTCATTTATTTATCTATTTATTTATCTATTTGTTTGTTTAGTATATTTGGGACTCAGGTATTATAATGTCTTATTTGTTCAATATGACTTTGACTATTTGATTTTGTTTGTAATTTCCTATATATAAAATTATTTGTCAAATTTTGTAGAATTTTATTAAGATTTTTAATGATTAAGTTTGTTCTTTGACAATTTCATACATGTATGTGGTTCATTTTATTTAATCTTACCCCTTACCCTCTATGATCTCATCCTCACACATCAACCTTATGCTCCCTCCATATGCTCTTTCCTATATCAATGACTTTTTGTCCTATTTTTTGTTATAGATTTTTTTTAACCAGGACTGTCTGTGTGCTCATTGGATTTGGAATCACCCACTGGAAACCAGTAGACTCACTACTTAGCATGCAATTGAAGGCAATGATTGCCTCTTCACCAGAAACATGAGTTATGAATAGTTCATCAGGGAAGGTTGTGTGTTATGAGTCCCTCACCAGTTTACAAACCCTGTCTTGTGTAGGTCCAGTGTAAGCAAGTGCTGCTTCCATGAGTTCATGCTTCCAGTCGCTCTGTCATGTTCAAAAGGTTGTATTTGTAGCCCATTTCCCTGTCTTTCAGTTCTAATACTTATTTCCACTCTTTTCCTTCACTGTTCCCAGAGCCTTGGAGGAGTGGTAAAAACACCATGTTTAGGAATGTGCATTCATTTGTCACTTAATCTGAGATCCTTGTACAGTTTTAGGTCTGATTTAATCATTGTTTAGTAGGAAAGAAATTTTGCTGATTATGGATGAAAGGATCATTTGTCTATCGTACAATTACAAGAATTAAGAGGGCAGTTTGTTGCCATATCAGTTTATCTAAACAAGAGCAGTGAATTCTCCAATAGCAACTATTATTTTCTCATGAAGCATTTGTCTAATTGTTCGTTTATCAATAAAAACTTGGGAGTCAGATATTAGAGTAAATCCTGATTGATCAGAGAAGTAACTAGTGTCTCCTTTTTCCATTCTTGATGCAAATGACTGAGCCTTTCTCTTGATTGTTAAATGACTAACTACTAACCTGAATTTCTTAATTATCCTAAGTAATTTGTAATAATAACTTTCAAGGATCAGAAATTTACAATATATTGCTAAATGAGCTGGACAGGTACAATAACTTAAAAAAGAGTAGAAACATATATACTGTATAACAAAAATTATATTAAGTTTGTGTTAATTTGCAAAAGTACCTTAAACAAGAGTAGAAACATATATATATATAGTATAGGAAAAATAACTTTCATTTCTTTCAATATATAAAAATATCTTAAACAATAGTTGAAATATATATATACATATATATACAATAAAAATAGTCTTAAATTTGTATCAGTATATCAAAATTAATACCAATGTAAACTATTTAAGATGAGTAATTGCTTTTTTTAGTTGAAAAGTAGATTAAATAATCTACCCTTTTATCCTATCATTTTTTTCATCCACTTTTTTTTCATTTCAGGATGAGATCCCTAAATCTAATCTCCTTTGCTTAGCTTCTTCCCTGACTATAACTAATAACCACTTGTTACTAACCTGAATAACTGATCACAAACATTCATAAATGTTATCATACAGAAGAGTTTCACAATAGCTTAGAATGGAGTATAACAAAGGTTTATTTATTTGCAGATAAACTCACAGTAAGAGTAGTGATCTGCAGTCCTCTCTGTGCATTGGGAACTGGTCTGGATCCAGCAACAGAAGGAACATATTCAATATAAGAAATATAATTAGAATTTGTATCAATATACAATATTCCATACCAATGTAAATTGCCTATAAATAATAGCTCACAAGTAATCTCACTATTCCTCACTATTATTACTATTATCTAATTAACTAATCTACCTATTATCCCATCCCATGGAATGATCAAAAACCACCCACCCCATCTCTTGGGGATGTGGGTATAATGCTTTTAAAATCGCTTCCTGTTGTCTGAGGGTGATAGAAACTCTAGGGGACAGTAAGAAAATTGAAATAATGATCAAGTCTTAGAAGAACTAGCTTTTGTCCTGTATTGGTGTGATGGAAAATTCTAGGGCTTATCCAAAGTCCTAGCTGGATAGTCTATGAAGCTGTATCATCTTAGCCAACTGCCTTGAAATTCTTCTGAGCAGTTTGGAGCTCAAAGCTGATCTTTAGTCAGCTTACTCATGTTATCATAATACCAGTGGAATTGTCATTGTGGGGCTCCAACATTTTTTGAGACTTTTTTGTTTTGTTTTGTTTTTTAAATATTTATTTATTTATTTATTCTGTATACAATATTCTGCCTGTGTGTATGCCTGCAGGCCAGAAGAGGGCACCAGA
>LOEQ01000208.1:58085-93661 GCA_001685075.1 Bramus lutescens | reverse complement strand
CCTTTGGAAGAGCAGGCAGTGCTCTTAACCCCTGAGCCATCTCTCCAGTCCCCCCCTTTTTTTGAGGTCACTGTTTGCAATGATTATAGTTCACGGCAGAAAACAAATATTTCAATGTCATATGCAGCACATCTTAGAAAAGTTAAAGGACAACAATTTGGTGAATACATTTGGGGTACACAAACTTAATTTCTAGTTACTTACTTCAGACTCAAGTCTGAAATCACATACAGGACACTAACTAAAGCTTTAGTTAGTTCTATTGTGACAATATCATGACAGAAAGTTTATGCGCACACATATATCATATAAATTTTGAGATAATATTTACACCTTAAGAAAAGTTTTAAAGAGTCAAAATAAGATCAAACAATTGCGAGATTAGTAGTCATAGAATAGTACTTTAATTTTTTTTTTTGCTTCTGTCCCTTACTAGGTGGCTCATCTCACACAATACACAGATTTTGAACTTTCCTTTAACAATACTGCTTGGATTTAGAGAAAAAGAGAGCCATGCTCCAACTCCAAAGCCAGCTTTAATTTTTAATTGAATTGTGATTAAAAAAATCATGTGCTTTACATGTCGTAGAGAATAACAGAAACAAACATTTGGGAAGATTTACAAAATTTTATCCTGTTGGAAATAACCTATACCATTAGACCAATTTACTCTTTCTCTTGGAACATTTTTTTTCTGAACAATTTTTTTCTTCATATGTTTCATTTTTCCACTGGTCATCAGATTCCTTAGTTGAATGTTTTTATTCTCCTAGAAAAACAAAAACAAAATCTGATCCAACCCTAATTTGGGGGAGTTTCCCTTTGTGGCAGGTTATATCTGGTCAAAGGAAAAACATTTGTTAATATTATAAGTTAGTTTTGATTGAATGATTGAACTGTTTGATGAGCTATAAACACTCCTAACTGAAACTCTCTTTATCTCTCCTGATTGAATCTAATCTTTATCAATTTTGATGATATCCATAGCTTTTCTTCATTTGTGGAAATAAAAGCAAAATCATCTCTCCATTGTAACACATAACCTGGTTTCCATTCTGAGGTTAATACATTCTTAATGTGTACATGCTGATTTAATTCAACAAGTTTTTTTCTTCCATCTAATGTCTCTCTGCAGGTATAATTCCTTCCTCACTAGTATTAAAAAAATTAAAGTTAATAAAGTATTTTGTAGTCTATCTATGGGTGTCTTTATTATCCCTTTCTGTTAATTAAGTATATCTTTTAAAGTGCAGTTAGATCTTCCTATAACTGCTTGCATGTAGAATTGTGTGGTATACCTGTAATATGCTTTATGATATAATATGCAAAAAGCTATTTCATTTTACTAGAGGCATATGCTAAAACACTATCAGTCTTAATGTATACAGGTATTCCCATAATGGCCATAACGTCTAATAAATGTGTATTTATAAATTCAGCCTTATCAGAACTCAAAGTAGTTGTCTATTGCTTGTTAAAATGCTAAATATGTATCTATGGTATCATGCACATATTTTAATGTTCCAAACTCCACAAAATAAAATTCATTCACCAAATTTCATTTTTTCAGTTATTTCCTGCAGGTAATGGAGTTGATTATAGAAAGAATATGTAGGACTCTTCCTGATAATTTTCTTGACTGTCTGCCAAGCTATAGAAAAACCTTTCTTTTTCAAAGTTTGCTGTTAGCACGGTGCTTCTTACGAAAGCGTGAGGCTTCTAGCACATTTCATGCCAATGATCAATTTTATCATTTCCTTGTTATTGAAGATCTGGTAAGCCTGTATAGGATCTGATGTGTGTTATATACAAAGGATGGCTTCTATTCCTGATTATTTCCTAGAACTGAATAAATAACAACTTTAATTCTGAATCATCTGGAATAAGTTCAGTGGTTACAAGATGTAAAGCACCACTTTCTATATATTTGGAGATCATAACTATATTAAGAGGTTTGATAAAAATCTAATAATACTGTGAAAGTAGCACATAATTATGAATTTTGAACAGAAGCATAAGGGCTTTGAGCCACTTATTTAAATTTTATGACTTACAAATTGGCTTTTCTAATTTATTTGCATTAGTATTAAATGTAGGCCCTCTACATGTGGGTAATAGTCACGTAACTTTGTCTGTTTGAGGGGTCCTTGGTAGTGGGAACAACATCTATTTCTGGTGTATGAACTGATTTTTTGGAACCCATTCTCTATGGTGGAATACTTTCCTCAGCCTTGATACAGTGGTGGGGGTCTTCTTGATCCTGTCTCAACTGAATGAGCCATGCTTTATTGACTCCCCATGGGAGGTCTTTTCCTTTCTGATGAGTGGGTTGGTGGCTGGGGTATGGGTTGGGGAGGAAGTGGGGGAAGCAGGAGGAGAGGAGACAAGGGAAATTGTTATTGGTATGTAAAATGAGTAAGAAAAAAAAAGAACAAATGCAGGACTCCAGAAATTAGTGTTCCTTGTATAAAGTGAGGAAATATGCAATTAGTTCTTTTATAATCTGAAATCTCTTGCTTCTTGTAATATTTGTTGCTAATCTCTCCTAAAACATTACTGCAAACACTTTGCCAATGCTCATTTTATGTCCATAGAGAGACAATTTCAGCATTAGTAAAAGTACCACAATTTCTGATGGGTCTATTCCTGTTAATTGGCAAAGTCTCAGTTTTACTTTCAGAATCAACTCAGAAAATTTTCTACATAGTTCTTTATTGTTTTTACTCTCTTTGTGTGGCAAAATATTTGTTCTATGATATTGTCTTCTCTCTGTATAAGAATTCCCACAGGAGAACGCATAGAAGTTAGTATGATCAGGCTATAATCAACTTTTAAGTCATCTAATATGCATCTTATAATTTCTCTTCTACCAAAACTAATTCTCTCTCAGTCTCATCTAATCATTTCCTTAGACTATTTAAGATCTTATTACCTTGAAAGGATTGAAATCATTTACTTAGTTCTTGATTTTCAATCTAATTGTGTACCATATCCAGCTAATATCTTCCAACAAATTTTGAAAATCATTCAAAATTTATAATTCATCTCTTCTGATTTTTTCTTTCTGTGGTTGAAATTTTTGTAAATGTATCTTATATCCTATGCAATGAATAGAATCTCCTCTTTGTATTTTTTTCTTCAGGAGCAATCTGTAATACCCAACAAGGCAAAATTTTCTTTACTCTTTAAAAAATTTTTAAGGCATCTGCTTCTGAATTATCTTGGAAGATATCATCCATATAATAATAAATTAGACATTGAGGAAACTGTTTATGAATTATTTCCACTGGGTATTGTAGAAAATTTTAAAATAAGGTGAGGCTGTTTAACATTCCTTCAGGAAAATTTTTCTACTGATACCTTTTAACAGGCTAAGAATCATTATGAAGGAAATTTTTTCTCTATCTTTTAGTTGTAAAGGTATAATAAAAAAGCAGTTTTCCAATCAATCACTATAATAGACTATCCTTCATATAATAAAGAAGGCAAGGTAATTTCAGACTTCAAAGAACCCATTGACTGAATTACCTTATTTATGGAGAATGCCAAGGATTGGTTGATTCTTCAATATGTTGCCCATTTAACTGTTTCTGTACCAGCTCTTCTAGTGCCTACAATTTTTCTGACATCAACGGTCACTCTTCCACCCAAACATATTAGTCAGTTAGCGCTTTTAAAGGTAGGAATATTGATGCCTAATGGAGATCAGCTGTTGCTGTGCTTTGCTAATGCACAACCTGAATGGTAGGTGATTGCTCTTGACAATACCTTTTAATGTTTTCCTGTGAAGCATAGGGTAGTTTATGGTTTATTTCTGAGATAGGAGGAATGATATTCTAGATTTTCCATTGCTGTAACAAATTCTATCCTCATAAATTCATTGCTTTGCTAGCCACACATGGCTTTAATTTACCTACTTTTCCTTCTGGCCCTATATATTCAATCCACCTAGTGCTTAGTTTTACCTAAAATAAAGTTCCAATCCTAGCAGCTGAACATTTATTTGCCTCCTGAAAAGGCCAATCTGGATGCCAAGATTTTGGTGAAATTATTTTAATATCTGTACCTGTGTCTACAAAACCCTCATTTCAATGTCAATTATTTGTAATTTTAGTGTCAATCTCTTCTCATTTATAGTAGTTTACCAAAATGCTTATTTTATGGTCTATCCTGAAATTTTTTTTATCTAATGAAGTTTTTATGTCATGCAGAGCAGTATGGCTTGTAACAGCAAGAATTAAGTCTTTTAATTGCTTTGTTGAGTAGTTTCCCCAATGCTGACAGGG
Organism: Bramus lutescens; assembly: GCA_001685075.1. Classification (NCBI taxonomy): domain Eukaryota; kingdom Metazoa; phylum Chordata; class Mammalia; order Rodentia; family Cricetidae; genus Bramus; species Bramus lutescens. The sequence continues at coordinate 89,375 of LOEQ01000208.1, read as the reverse complement.
AATGATTGAATCGAATTTTACATTGCATAATGAAAGAGGTCCCTTGAGGTGTTTTCCAATGGCAAAGGATTGCCCCATCTGCTCCTTGTTGATCTGCATTTATTAGTTCAATGCCAGCCTTGTCACAACTTCTTCCATATTCCAGAAGTATGGGGCCTTCTGTCTGAATTGTCTCTAGAAAGAAAAAACATTAATTCTAGGAATACCTTGCCTGCAATCCCTTTTCAGAGGACTTGGTTTACCGCAGTTAAAACATCTAACCTTTGAGTTTTCTTAAAATTTTTTGCAATCACTTCTCCTATACAAGTATTATCACAAGTGTTGACAGATGTTTCTGTCCCTCCCAGTCCCATAGCCGTTTAGTCCCAAAGAAACACATAGAGGTCTCCATTAACTATAAACAGGTTGGCCTATTAGCTCAGGTTTTTTTTTATTACCTCTTAAATCTTACATCTTAACCAATAATCCTTGTCTGTGTTAGCCAAATGGCATGGTACCTTTATCAGCAAGGCATTCTTATCTTGCTTCTTCTTTGTCTGGGTGATGACTGTACACTTAGCTTTTCCTCTTCCAATAATTCTCCTGTTCTGGTTACCCCGCCTATACTTTCTGCCCGGCTACTGGTCAATCGGCATTTTATTAAAGCAATACAAATGACAGGGTAGAAGACCATTGTTCCATAGTGCCTAAGTGTGAGATCCAATAAATGCTGTATTTCTAATTTATAGTACTGATCTTGCTTTTAAATGCCTTATCACCCCTTTGTATTCTGAATGAATATTTTAAAAAGCCAAAGATTCAATTAATATTCATCTAACTTCTAGATCTGATATCATTCTATTTACAGTGAAAGTCAATCATTCTTAAAAAAAAAATCAATGGAGGCTTCTTTGGGCCTTGTATAATTTTAGCAAATGACTCAGTCCTCTTTCCTGGTTCTTCAACCCACTTCCAAACATTTCAAAGCTGCTATATGGCTTAGGGTCAAGGTGTGATTATTCAATCTACACTGTCTATGCAAATCACCATACTGGCCTTCATCAAGAACCTGATCTTGGAAAATTTCTACACTTCTAGTCCTGCTTTGTTGTTCTATGATTGCAACTTCATTTCTCCACCGTGTTTTCCATTGTAACTGATCACCAGCTTCCAATATTGTTGTAATTAAGTCTTTCAAGTCTTGTGCAAAAACTCTGTTTCATCTTGGTCATGAATTTAACATCTGCTTTATAAAAGGTGAATGCATATCTTATGGGACTACTGCTTATGTAAATTTCTTCAAATTATATATTTATATAGGATCCTAGTTAACTTTGTATAGTCTTCAGGGTGCCTATCATCTGCTGGTCATTCTTAAATGGTAACTGGATAAATTAAGGTTGGTTTTCTGATACAAGTAGTTCTCTCCTTTTCATTTTCTTAATGCAATGGTGTGTTAGTTTCTACTCTAAACTCCACTGCCTGTGTGTGGATATTTTTATTAGTTTCATTAGTAGCTTTTTCTAAGGCTTGTATCTTATCAGTCAATTTTTCATATTTGGCACTGATATCAAATCACTTTTTTTAAGGATAAAATATGAATGACCAAACTGGTAATGATTACAATCAATATTATACCAATCCCAAATAAGTTGATTATCTCTTCGTTTAATCTTTGAATTTTCAAAACATCCATTGTAGAACCATGCAGATACCTAACTTTCTTCACTGTAATATTGTTCCCCATTCTTAACATGGGAACAAAATTTAAAAAAATACAAACCTAATTCAACCCTTAAGAACCCTAGAATGTCACTAGACCTGCTGATGACAACAGAGAAATATAAGGCTCACTGTCACTGCACTGCATGGCTGGGCAGAAAACACAGGTGGTGCATGGCCTGGCCAAGGGCAGCTACAGTTGATCATGTGTAGTTGGACACTGAGAGTGTATTGCAGTGGCATCAGCAGTAAAAGTCTGAGTGGGTATTGAGGCAATTAGCCTGGCATGGCTGTGACCCAAAAAGTGGTCTAGAAATAGTCCACAACTCAAAGGGAGATGGAGCTAGCCTCCTGAAAATTAGAAACAGGGGGATGTGTGGGAAAAACCCATAGTGGGAAGCAAGGGCATGGTGCCATCTGAATGACAGGATTGGGTCAGATGTTGGTGACAAACTCTGCTGGCATTTAGGAACTAGCGGCCTGTGATTTCTGAGGCCAGGATGGGCAGCAGTTGGAGGCTGCTATAGAAAGGCTGCAATGGAAAAAAACCCAGACTCGTGTAGGCCTGGGGAAGGGAGGGAATGCCGGTAGTAGTGGTGACTCTGGCTACTGTAGAGCCTGCTGCAAAAGGTTGAATTGGTGATCTCATGCCTCATGTTGGTCACCAGATAAAGTATTTATATAATTATTATTTTATCAATAGTAACTTGGGAGTCAGATATTGGGGTAAAAACCTAACTGATCAGAGAAGCAGTGGAGAAGTGACTAGTGACCTCCTCACTCCTTCCTTGAACGAAAAGGCCAAGACTTTCTCAAAGGCTTTCCCCGCTACTTCCTTTCTTTCTCTGTATGCCTTCGGTCCTCCAAAACCACTGTGGCTAATTTTGGACAGCTAGCAGCTAGCTCTACCCTGTGATGGAGGTAAACTAACATAATATTGTCAGTCTCAGGAGTTTCAGAATGTGTTCAAAATATCCAAATATCCCACAACATTCCCAGCCATTTTTTTTTGCTGTTGTTGTTCTTTTTTATTTTTTATTTTTTTGTCTTTGTTAGCATACCAGACATGTGTTCCCTTCTATGGAGTCAGTTTCAAATACAGTCTGAAAGCATTTGTCTACTTAATAATGTTCATGCCAGTATTGCATCAGTGGGAAAAGCTTGCCTAATACATTGGATTGGACACCCTCTTCCAGAAGGTGATTCAAGCAGATCAGTTAATTGGTTTGGATCAAAATATTACACTTTTTTAAGATTTATTTTTATTTACTATATATGAATGCTTTTCCTGCATGTGTGTCTGTGTATCACACATACTTTCAGTGCCTGTGGTGGCAAGAAGATGGCATGAGACCCACTCGAGGTGTGGCTCTGGATAACTGTGAGCCATTGTGTGTAGCAGACATGCAGGTGGACAGGACTCCAGTCTTCCTTGTTTATGGCTTTTTTCTTTTCCTGTGAAGTTCTAAAATTTCTATGCTTAATGTGCAGTGCAGATAATTACTATCATCAGTCAAATTTGAAATATTTAATTAGTTTGGTAAGATTAACTTATACTTATTAGACACTCAGACCAGCTTTCCAGAGAGAAGCAGTTTCTAAACTTGGAGGAAGGGTCATGTAGAGCATTTCAGAGTTCAGAAGACAAGACTGAATATTTGGAAACAATGTAGAACAAAAGGAACATACTGTGTACCTGGGAACAAACAAAAATGAAATTATGAAGGAAAAAAGCGAAAAACAGTTTGATTTACATCAAATAATGTTTTACATATTTATTTTCTCTGAACTGTATATAGAAAGGACAAAAAAATCATTTTTAGCTTCATTTTTATGCTCTCTTGTCTGTGATATTCCAATTTAAAACCATTGCTGCACAATTTATAAACTGGTCTCATTTTGGTCATCATAAGTCACAGTGTGTTATCCACTGTATCATCAACAATCTCACATTCATTTAATGTTAAGTTCACTCAAAAGTGTTTGGAGTTTCTCTATCTATATTAGAAGGGGAAAGACGTTTTTAAAGGATACTACCTACAACTTGATTTTTACCATTTAATTTGTGGTCAATTTTGTTTTTTTTCTCTGGATATCTGAGAATCTATATATATTCCCCATTGTTTAGCATTTGACACATAAGCTCATAATATGTGTCATAACAAGATATTGCATGTCACCATGTTTCCATATTCCTCTGATAGGCAGTAGAACTATTTGAATTTGAAATCTCTCCAACTTTTATATTTCTCCATCGAGTGCAATGTCTGACTATAAGATACAGTGGAGCAAATTGGCTAAATCAGAGTTACTATAACATAATGTCATAACATCTAGTTGAAGTTTTTGAATTTGGGTTTCCCACACTAAAGAAAAGTAAGCTTTAAAAACCGAGTCTCTTAGGGTTTGTTGACAACCTTCATTGATGAACTCAACTCATCTACGAAGAAAAGTGGTCTGCCTTCAATTTAGATTTCTAGATCATGTTTCTAGACTGAGAAAAGCAATGTCATATTTTGAACTATCTGGTTTGTCCATATTTATGCCAGCTTAAATTAAGCAATTGATTTAACAAGCAATTTAATTCTTTTATTTAAGGAGTTTATTTCCTTATATTTAATCTAAAGACACAGGCAAGCAGCCAAATATGATTTTACCAATATGCTTTTCAATATAGGACATAATATAACAAAATATCATAAAAATGCTCCTTGTCATCTTTCAAAAGTTTCCTATGAGTTACATGTGTATATAATTTAATTTAATGAACTGTAATTTGAATTTTATAGACATTTTTTTCTTTCCTTTAATGGAAGGCAACTAGGTATAAATTTTTGAAAATATTATTTCTTGGTCATTGGTAGTCTTTAGTTGATCTTATGGTACATGTTTACCCTAACAGGAATGTGTTTTGTATTCTTTGGCTATTTACTATGGAAACGAATGCTTACTCTCCTACTGCATCTATTGTGCCAGTGATGGGCTCTCCACTCTCAACATTAGAGTCACAGTAATGCTTTTAGTAGTATATTTAAAGGTCTGTTTTCCTTATATTGTGTGTTATATCCTCTTCATATTCTGTGTTATCTGATTCGACAGTTGCTTAAGAAACATGGAAAATGCGGAAATGACTGCAGTGCAGCAGAAATTACAATGCACCTTTTCACCGTCTAAGATTATTTCTGTACATTCCAGAAACAGTTTTTAGTTTAATATTTTTGTATCAGAAAATGCAGATAGTACTTTCACTGAAGTAACTGTGTAGTAATTTAAGCTATAATAAGCAAAGGCAATGCATACCCATCCAATGAAAGAAATTCAAAGATCACTAAAAAATAGTGATTGTTGAGACAATTTTAAAAAGAGCTTCATGGATTGTTGAATCAAAAACGTTTACAATGTATTCTTGGAAAACATCCTCTGAAGTATTTTATAGTCATAGCTGAACTTTTAAATCTAGCTATTGTGAGTGCATTGCATTGCTCCTTTTTAAGATTCATTTTTATTTTATGTATATGAGTGTTTTGCCTGCATGTTTGCCTATGCACTCCATATAATCCTGGTGTGTGTGGTAGCAAGAACGGCATGAGACCCACTAGAGTGGCTCCAGATCATCGTGAGCTGTTGTGTGTATGGATGCGCAGGTGGATGAGACTCCAGGCCTCCTTTTTTGTTGATTTTCCTTTCATTTCAGAGAGTTTTTAGGACATTGTTCAATTTCTTTCTTTTCTTAGGTATTAGCAAAATCTGCTTCCTAGGAACTATCTTCCTGTTGGTTTCCCAAATGCGGTTGATCCTTTTTGCATTATTTAAATTTGAGCAATGCGCTTTTTCAAAAGTATACTTCTTTCTTTGCCTTCCTAGAGTTTCTTCTACTAGAACTAGTCTCCTACCTGGAAATTCACCTTGTATTTTTTTTCCTGATGTTTACTTTTAAATTTCTGAGATTTACTTGTTTGTGTCATTTTAACATTTCTCTATCATTTCTATTCATCCTCATTCTTTTGTCTGGCTTTCTTATATCTTACTTTTTCTGCTTCACTATATTTTACTTTTTAATGTATCTTACATTTGCTTTAAGTTTTCTGAGATCTACTTGTTTATGGCCTTTCAATCATTGTCTTTCATTCCTCTTCATCCTCATTCTATTTTTCTGACTTCTTATGTTTTGAGGATTTCATACATGCATATAACATGTTTTAATCAATTTCCCCCATGTCCTCCCCTCCAATTCTTTCCCATCCCTCCCACCACTTTTCCCTCCGAACTGTAAGTATTCTCTGCTTTCAACCTGCTTAGGCCTCTTAGTGCAGCTGCTGTGTGCACTAGGCTAGGGCCAACTACTGGAGCAAGGGAACCTCTCAGGGGTCATTCCTGAAGAAAATGCACTCTTCCTTCCCTTATGTGCATCATTTGTCAGTAGCGCCTAACCTAGAATATCATAAGCTGTTTCAGTCATGTGAAAGTCTTGTTCACGAAGTCACAGTGATTGAGCTTCCACGTGGTAACAAACACTGTTTGGTTACAGATGTCCACTATCTCTGGCTCTTAAAATATTTTTGCTCATCCTCAGTGCTTACTCCTGAGTTTCGTGGGCAACATTTAATAAAAACTTTTCTTTATATTCTTGTTCATAATTTTATTTTTGACTATATTCAATGTCCATTTTAGTATTATCTATAAGAAGTTTGACAGCATTGTATAATTTTCAGGAAGTCTGTATTATTTTTTATTATTTTATATATCAACTTTTGCAAGTTATTAAAGTAAGTATTATAATAGTTTTCGATTCTCCTTTACCATCCTTTTTGATTTGGTTTTCTTTAAAGGTGATTTACATTTGTAGTATCCGCAGTTCAGTACTATGCCTGTAGGTACCGCCTGCACTACAGGACCCTATGGTTGTTGAGCCGAGCAAGGGGCTGAAGATTGAAACACACACACACACACACACACACACACACACACACACACACACTCAGAGAGAGACAGACAGAGAGAGAGAGACAGAGGGGGGGTCATCCTTGAAATAAGAATGCCAAGAATACCCTCCTTGAATCAAGAACGCCCACTTTATTGTGTTCCAGGGCAGCTTATATAGGGTCTCCTTGACTAAAAGGCCATGCCTCAACTCTCTGGGTTTTTCAGCTGTAAGCCATCAAAAACCACTCCCCTGTCTCGTGCTCAGAGCAGCTGTAAGCACAGGAAAACAAGTTGTTTACAGGAAATACAGGGTCTGGGGGTCCATAGTCCCCAACACTCATACCCTTTAGTCTTTTTGTATTTTACTTCTGAAATGTTTAGCATTGTTGACTAATCAGTTTTGTTTGTAAATAATCACCTAGATTCTACAAAACTAGTAATTGCATGTTTGCTGAGCCCAGCCAATGGCCATGTGTCTCCTGAAAGGAACGTGTGAGATCTTTAATCTCACCATTCCCAGTTTTTTTTTTTATTTGATAGAGACAAATGCCCAAATAGATGAGTTTCACCTCTGATGACTCACTTTCTTTCTTAGATTTGTTTATTTTTCTTTTCGGTGTTCTCTGTTTCTACCTCATGTAGGATAGAAATGAAACACTAGAGTCCCCACTTGAGATGGAATAATTGTTTCACACTCTGTTCCACTTTATAACACTGGCTTCAGGGATATAAAATGCTAGCATAAAGCCCAGCATATCAGCTTCCATGCCTTTTTCTGGAACTTTCTTCCCATGATTTTTGCTTACCTTGGCTTTCCAAGATTCTGTTCTGTTTCTTCAGTTCATTAGGATACAGTGCCCTTCTGTTGCTTATTTTTCCAAAATGGCGACATAGGAACTTTCCAGGCACAAATGGAGACTGTCATGCTTCACTATATTTGATTCTCTTTAATGTGTGAGTGTTGTTAGGGGCGATCTGGGTCTACATTTTGTCTTTTTTCTTTCCCTTGGTTTGGCTTTGTGGACTTTGATTTAAGACAATGAGTAAATCTGTGATGTGGGATTCCCCTTTGTATGCTGTGACTATCATTGCTTAATAAAGGAACTGCTTGGGCCTATAGCAGAGCTATAGGGGAACAGAGCTAGGCAGGGAAAACTGAACGGAATACTGGGAGAAAGGAGGTAGAGTCAGAGAGAAGCCATGGTGCCCCCCTTCCCCCCAGAGACAGATGCAGGAACTTTACCCTGTAAGCAACAGCCTCATGGTGATACACAGATTAATAGAAATGGGTTAAATTAATATGTAAGAGTTAGCAAATAAGAAGMTAGGGCTAATGGGCTAAGCAATGATTTAATTAATACAGTTTCTCTGTGATTATTTCAGGTCTTGGCAGCTGGGACAAACAGGCTGCCTTTCTCCAACAAATCTGTTTCCCCCAAATAATGAAATTCTCTAGATTTTCAGTTTGGAAATTGTGCAGTAAGTGAAATTCCCAGGGACTTCCTGTCATACTTTCAAACCCTACTCCCTTCTGCTACTTACAGTAACAGACCCAAGGGACATAGCAATATAATATTTTATGTATGAAAGTATGAAATTATTTTCCCTTCATCCCTTCATTTGAGAGCTGCATCTGTAGCGGTTTCAATATGATGTTCCCTTGGCCCAACCATGAGTCTCAGGAATTTGAATACTTGGTCCCTAGTTGTTGGCTGTTTGGAGTTGATTAGGAGGTAGAACCTTGTTCAAGGAAGTATGTCATTGGGGGAAGGCACTGAGGTTTCAAAAGTACTGGGACCACTTGGTTAGCACCCTCTGCCTCTGGCTTGTTATTAAGATGTGAGGTCCCAGCTGCTGTTCCAAGCTCCTTTTTCTGCTACCCATTATCATGGACTCTCGCCATCTGAAAAATTATAAAGCCCAAATAAACTCTTTACTCTATGGGTTGTCTGGTCACAGTGCCTTTAGACAGTTAATATTACAGTAACTTAAGACAACATGTATCATCCTAGCAATGATTTCATATCAATTAGACTATTTGCTTAATGCTCTTCTTATATACTATAATTCCAATGCATCAAAGACTAATAAAACATTTTACTTATTCATTTATCTCTACTTTCTATTCCTTATGGGGCAAACTATACTTTCATTGAAGGAAATGTAATTAGCTCTTCTCATTATTTAGTCTGAGATACCCAGCTTTGTCTCCCTCAACTCTGCTGACAGATAACACCTGTATTAAATAAAGTCTTCCCCAGTACACAGCATTTGGTTTTCTTGTTAACTGAGAAATGTTGGGTAGGAAAACAACATTTTTAAGCTTTGATTTCCTTTTCCTGTGTGAACATATGGATAGTTTATTCATATTTTCAAATAGAACAAGAAAATAATACTTTCTGTTTTACTTATTTTTAAATATACCAGTGTCTATAATCTAAAGTGTGATCATAAGGTTAAATAATCTTAAATATTTATTCCTTTTTGTTTTCTGTTGGAAACTAAATATTACAGGGGAAGATAAATACAATGATTAGTTTTATTAAGTCTATTTTAAAGATCTTTTGTTTTACTATTGTTTCTAGTGATGGAGGTAAAAGTCAGGATCGGGCATTTTCTAGGCAAGCGCTCTCCATGAGCTATGCCCTATTAATTTTAACAGGGTCTCTCTATATAGCCCAAGGTGTCCCCAAAGTTTTGATCCTCCTGCCTCTATTTCTGAATGTTTGTAGCACAATTCTAATTTGACTTAATAATAAAAACCTGGAGTCAGAGAAGTAAAGGAGTCAAGCACTAGAGAGACTTTTTACTTGTACTTAATCCTCAGACTGAAGTGGGAAAGATCCTGTCTCCGTGAATCCTCCAACTGAATGCCCTGAGCTCCTGTCTCCTCCCACTTTATATTCCTCTCTCCACCCAACCATATCCCTTCCTGTTTCCACCTTCCTAGTGTTGGAACTAAAGGTGTGTGCCTCCTAAGTACTGGGATTAAAGGTATGAGCCCCTACTGCCTGGTTCTGTTTTTATTTGAGACTGGATAAATCTAGTGTAGCCCAGTGTGCCCTTGAACTCACAGTCATCCACCAGCCTCTGTCTTGGCCTCCTGAGTGCTGGGATTAAAGGTGTATGCCACCACTGCCTGGACTCTATGTCTAACTAGTGGCTCGTTTCACACTCTGATCCTCAGATACACTATTTATTATAGCACAAACAAAATATCAGCACAGTGCTGGTATTACCGGCATGAGTTACCACACCTGACTCTAGTTTCACTTTGTCTACCATTTCTGACAAAGACCAAGAAAGCGAGCATGGAGAGGTTACCATAACGGAATACAATAATCAAATGGAGATTTTAAATAAAGCAATCAAAATATATACATAAGAGACACGTTGGTGGATGGCTATACTACTATTGAATGTCTGAGATGGGTTTGAGCTTATGAAGATAGTTTACCCAAGACAGATTCACTCATGATAGATGGGTCTCATCCAGATTTGGTTAAGAATGGCAAGGGTAGGTGAAAGAGAAGACAATAACTGATAATTCATCCACAGATGTTCTAAAAATTTTCAGATAAATCATTGCAATTATTTTATTGTCCTTGACCTGGCTTATATATTTGATGATGGAGGTGAAGGAATTGGTGGAGGAAATAGCACCAGTGAATATGAGTAGTATCTGGATTATGGATAATTTCAGTTCCAAAGCTTGTGTTTTGATCAAGGATTCACTATATTTTCTTGTAAGTCACAATTTATTACATATAGTAATTACAAATTTCTCTAAAACAGTACAATATAGTATATAGTGATCTGGTACAACTGTCTGTGTTTCTTCTCTAAAACAGAAACAATATTTAAAACATTTCAATTCTATTCAGTTGAGTCAATGTACATAAAACAGCATACACATTCCTCCTAAAGTAGTATTAGGCTATTAGTAAGATATATTTTAATTGCCTAATATTTCATAAATGATGTTGAACTCATAAATTAAGTCTTCACAAAATAAGATTAAAACATGTGACTATAAAATTAAATTTTAAATGAACAGACAAAATTGGTATTTCATAAAAGGAATAAAATTTATTCTATTAGTGAGGACTTTCTTATGTGTTCGCTGCAATTGGATTGATTAAATATGCAAGAAATTTTAAATAGTTTAAACAATAATGATTCAGGCAAAGCAGCAGTTTGTGCAATGTCATTCATTTAATGTTGTGTAGCAGTTTCCTTTGAGTTGCAACATTCATTCCATCCACCAGAAAGGCCAGTGAATATTAAATAAGTTAGTAATCTACAAATCTCAGAAGTTCCTGAAACTTATCAGATTTATAATCTCCGCTCCTACCTTAAGGTTACATAAGCAAGAACTGCTGAAGAGAGAAACACTTCAACATGTCATTTACCTGACTTTAATGCTGAAGGCTTGTGTTTTTTTTCCTTATGTAGAATCTTTCCCAGAATACCTCGGAACAACTAAAGAGTAGCTCCTAAGACAGAAGTACTGTAAAATGAATTAGCATGAGATAATTAAACTCACCAATGTTACTATATTTGAGTATAGAGCTTTTTTAAAAAAAATGCTTCAGTTAGGATTTCTATTGCTGTGCAGAGACACCATGACCATAGCAACTATTATAAAGAAAAACATTTAAATGTGGCTGGCTTACAGTTTCAGAGGTTTAATTCATTTTCTTAATGGCAGCATTCAGGCAGACATGGTGCTGGAGAAGGAGCTGAGAGTTCTACATCTTGATTCACAAGTAGCAGACATAGTCTGTATGCTACTCTGAGATTAGCTTCGGGAAAGGAGACCTCAAAGTCCACGCCACAGTGACCCACTTCTCCAATAAAACCGCCTCTACTTCTACAGAGACATACCTCCTACCAGTGTCACTACTTCTGAGCAAGTATTCACACACATGAGTCTTCAGGGGGCAAACCTATTCAGACCACCACAAAGAGGTAATTAAAATGAAAGAAAATCATACGAGGGGAACCTTGATCTGATAGGATTAGTGTCCTTATAAATGAAGATCCCCAGAGCCACACTCATGCAGAGAAAAGCTATATGTGGATATAGTGAGAAGCCGGATGCATGTGAGTTTTTGTGTCCTGTGATAGGAGAAATCAGAGGTACTCCACTTTGATATTAAACTGCTAGCCTCTGAAACGGAGGAAATGAATTTTTGATTTTTATCCATGCAGTCTGTATCATCTCGTGCAGACTGACATCAAGAAAATGTATTTTATCAGTTTGCTATGTCTTTTACCTTTGCATTAAAGTTCAGGCCACCAAATTTCTTCTTAAAGATTGTTTCATCTTGTTGATAGCCATTCTGGCTGTCCCATGCCCAGTGGTACATATCTTCATCCAAGTGAGGAAGTATTATTAAAATGAAAACCTTAATGTGTGGCTAACATATGTCAGTGGGTAAAGATGTGTGTTGACACTTCCAAAGCAACACATATACAGAAGGATTCCTCCCACTCTTTAACCATGTGGTTCTGGAGTAGAGTCAGGAAGTCAGGAAAGGGGTTATAGAATCTCCCTTCATAGCTAAGGAAAACCAATGAAGACAGGTATATGTCAAAGATGTCCCCAAATGAAGGCCTAGAGAAGCCACTGCATGAAGCTCTAAGTGTGAAGCCTAGATTGTTTTGGAGACCCAAGATGTTAGAATTGCCAGAGCTGTGGGATACTTCCCAAGAAAGTTTTTTTTTGTTTGTTTGTTTATATTGAGAATTTCCTTTCTTTTTTATTTAAATTTATTTTATGTGCATTGGTGTGAAGGTGTCAGATTCCCAGGAACTGGAGTTACAGACAGTTGTGAGCTGCCACCTGGGTGCTGGAAATTGAACTCAGGTCCTCTGGAAGAACAGCCAGTGCTCGTAGCTGCAGAGCCATCTTTCCAGCCTCGAGAATTTTTTTTTGTTAAAATTTTTTATTTTAAATTGTATTCATTTTATGGGTCAACCACTGTTCCCCCTTCATTTCTTCCTCCCACTTTCCCTCCACCTACTTCCAATCCACCCTTCATCCACTCCTTAGAAAGGGTAAGGCCTTCCATGGGGAGTCAACGAAGCCTGGCACATTAAGCTGAGGCAGAACCAAGCCTCCTCAACCCATATCTCCCAGGCTTAACACGGCATCTTATCATAGGGAATGGGCTGCAAAAAGTCAGCTCATGCACCAGGAATAGATCCTGGGTCGGTTGCCAGGGGCTCCTCAAACAGGTCAAACTATACACTGTGCCTATATTTAAACACCCTGATTTGGTCCCATGAGGGCTCCCCAGCTGTCCGTCTAAAGTCTGAGTTCCCATCAGCTTGGATCTGCTATATTGGTGGATTTCCCCATTGTGCTCTTGACCCCCCCACACTTATTTATATAATCCCTCCTCCCTCTCTTTGACAGGACTCCTGAAACTCGGCCTGGTGCTTGGCTGTGGATCTCTGTTGTCTGCTTCTATCAGTCACTGGATGAAGATTCTATGATGACACGGTAGTCACCAATCCAATTACTATGGAAGGCCAGTTCAGGCACCCTCTCCACTATTGCTAGGAGTCTTAGCTGGGGTCATCCTTATAGATTCCTGAGAATTTCCCTAGCACCAGTTTTCTCCCCAACCCCTCAATGGCTCCTTCTATCAAGATATCTTTTTCCTTGCTCTTCACTCTGTCTCTTCCCCCAACTCAGCCATCCAGTACCCTCATATTCTCATCCCCTATCCTGTACTCTCAACAGGCCCTGCTCTGCAACCACTTTTCCTAGTAGATCTTTTCTCTTCTCCCTTTCCACAATGATCCATTCATCCCTCTTAGGGTCTACCAAAGAGAACTGTTAAAAAGCTATGCATCCAGTCCAAGAGAGAGAAGGTTGTTGTAGTCAACATGGATGAAAGGAACTGGAGATCTGTAGAGCTCTTTGTATAGAGATGCAGTTTATATTTTGTCCAGCTGATTTTTGTATTTCTTCAGTCCAGTCTTTTCTCACTATGCTTTCTCTCCTTCCTTTGGAGTAGGAATGCTGGTGTGGGAGGCCCTTCTGTCTATGTGGTGCTTTTATTGGTTAATTAATAAAGAAATCGCCTTGGTCTGTTTCTTTTCCATTCTCTGCCTCCTTTAGGCTTGTAGGCACATCATAATGTGAACACACATTCCGTTCTACTTCAAAAGTTCCCATAGGCTATAACAGTCTCAACACTGGTTAAAAGTTTTATGGTAGTCTGTTAACTGTAACCACTTCTAAAAATCACAATAAAAAAGAATATCACATACTTCCAATATACAATGTCACAGAATATGCATTCTGGGGAGGGAAGGAAATTGCTTTTTGGTTCCCGGTCACCCGGCTAGCTTAGATCTGAAATAATCACACAGAAACTGTATTAATTAAAACACTGCTTGGCCCATTAGCTCTGATTTCTTATTGGCTAACACTTACATCTTAATTCAACCCATTTTTAGTAATCTGTGCATCATCACGAGGTCGTGGCCGGCCAGCAAAGTTTCAGCATGTTTATTTCTGGCGGCTCCATGGCGGCTCCATGGTGTCTCTCTCTCTGCCTTTCCCATCCCAGCATTCAATCCAGTTTTCCCCGCCTACCTAAGTTCTGCTCATATATTTGGATGATTAGTCATCAGGGAGTAGCACTAATTGAGAAGGATTATGAGCTGTGGCCTTGTTGGAGTAGGCATGGCTTTGTGAGAGAAATGTGTTACTGGGGTGGGCTTTTAGGTTTTAAAGCCCAAGCCAGGGCCAGTGTCACGGTCATTCTGTTCTCTGCAGATGCATATATAGAATTCTAAGCTACTTCTCCAGCATGACATCTACCTGCATGCTATCATGTTTCCCAACATGATGATAATGGATGGATTAAACTTCTGAAACTGTAAGCAATCCTCAAGTAGAGTTGCTTGGTCATGGTGTCTCCACAACACTAGAAAACTGACTAGGACAACCTAATTTCATATTCTCATCTTAAATTCCAATTACACAGATAGTATTGATTAATTGATTGACACACAGGGAGTTTTCTTTATCAAACTTATTTAGGCTTAGAATTTGGTTCCAAATTCATCCACAAATTCAGGAAACTTTTCCTTCTTCCATATTTATGTTCTTTGTGAATATAGCAAATTTACACTATATGAGAAGATAAGAGGCTATGTAATATGCAAAGCTGCGAGGTTTCATATGGCATGGGCATTCAGCTGTTTTTGTTTCCCAAATGTAGTATCTACTGCTACAAACCTCAAATGGAATAAAATATTTGGTAGAACAAGGTGAAGCTATGATGTTGATTTGAAAGTTAAGAGTTGAAACCAATCACTTCTTACTGAAATGGAAAAGGTCAGTTAGCATAGAGGAAAAAGATCCTCAGAAATACACATTTAGTGTGGTAGTGCTTCAGCTGGCATTGGGTAACCAGGTTAATAAACTCTTCTTAGTATTTTATTGTCCTTTACAATTCTGAAAGGGCATGCTAAATCACATATTTTATTTAAGGGTAAAATGTAATTGTTTGGGAATTGTTGGAAGCAGAGAAATAAGATTAGAAAGGAAAAAATAATAGTTGTAAATTAGAGACATAAAAATATAGCAGGGATTTTCTTTTAGCATCTGGAGTTTAAGAAAGGTGAGGTTATGATACAACTTTGAGAACCTGATGTGTGAACAGAAGAATCAAGGAAAATGATGGCTATTCTCTGTTTGGGAACATACAGGGGCAAAGTTGAAAGACAGTGAGTTTGGGGTTTCATTGCCTCTTCAACAAGACACAAAAATGACTGCTTCCTGGTCTGATGCTGAGTGAATATGTGAGAGCTGGCAGTTCACCCAGCATTGCTCATATGCTATCAATAGGCAAAGCACCTTATGTGAAAGCTCTTCATTTAGTTTAATTTACTGTAGCTCACATATATTAATATCCCTGTAGACTCCCTAGTGTCTCATTTCTGGCAGTGTGTATGTCTCATTTTCTCTGTATGGGATTCCCTTGTGAAATATTTGGAAACTCTATCATAAAAAGCAACAGAAAAGGAAAGACATTGTTTGGGGAGTAGTTTTTTCATATGGTTAACTAGATAATTGCTACCCCCAAAAATGATACAACATGTAGACTAGTTAAATCCTTTTGGTGCTTCTTTGAAGTTTCATAAGAGCGTGTTGTACCAAAAATAAGTTAATTAAATAAGAGTAGAAATATTTGCTTTTCCATTTTTTCATACTTATATTCCACTGATATTTATTAAGCTCATTCTCTGTATAATTCACGATGGTATTTATTTTAGCAGTCCAAGTAAATTGTCAGACAGTTCTAATTTTATACCACCATTGAAAATTTCAAATTTTCCAGGAGATGAAAATGATCTATGTTACATATTGGTATATGTATGTGTGTATATATANTATATATTCACCAATGTGTGTGTGTGTGTTTGTGTGTGTGTTTGTATGTGTGTATAAACAACTAGGCTAAAAAAGAAGAAAATAATGCTATTTGGAGAATACAGACCAACATGAAGTTCACCAAGTTAACTAAATTCTAAAATAAGGGAAACACACATAATTGAGTACCATATCACCTCCCTCATGTGTAGAATCAAAACTGTTGCTTTACTAGAAGATGAGAGTGGAATAGATGGAAGCTGCAAAGTATCAGCAACATCTAGTAGAAGAAAGAAGTGAAGGAATTAATGGATGGATACTAAATCACAGTTAGAAGAAGTAAAAAATTTGGTGAGTTATTATATAGGAAGGTAACTATAGTGTACTATTTTAAAAGCCAGAACAAAGATTTGTTTTAATATTTTCATCATTAAGATATGACCTCTAAGGAGTTACATATGTTTATCTATATTTGATCATCATATAACATATTCATACATGATAACAGATAACATTTTAAAAATTAATTCAAGTATAACATTGAAAAAGTACATTAACATTCAAAAAATCCACTTTCACCAGCATAAAGGACCAAATGTCCCCTAATAAAAGAAATGCATGCTTGAGAAACTACAGTTTTCTATTTATTTGTATTGGTGGAGAGACACAGGAATATTTTTAGTAGTTCTTTTATTTTTTGAGATTACAACATATCTAATGATTTTTATGATTCTGTTTTATCCCCAAACCCTCCTATATACCTATTTTTGCTCTTTCCAAATTCATAACATTTTAAAAGTTAATTTTTGGTATATATATATGTGTGTGTGTGTGTGTGTGTGTGTGTGTGTGTGTGTGTGTTTCCAAATGCAAAAGTACCATATGTATATAGATGGAAATTTCTGTCTCATCTGGTCCCATAGTCATTCAGTCACAAAGAAGCACACAGAGACCTAAATATATTATAAACTCTTTAGCCTATTGGCTCAGGCTTATTAACTAGCTCTTACAACTTAAATTAAACCATGATTCTTGTTTATGTTTAGTAATGTGGCTTGGTACCTTTTTAAAGTAAGCTATACTTATGCTGCTTACTCTGTTTTTAGATGAAGGCTATGTCTCTGCCTTTCCTCTTCCCCAAATTCTCCTAGTCTGGTTGCTCTGCCTTTATTTCCTTTCTGGCTACTGGCCAATCAGCATTTTATTAAACCCACACATGTGACTCAATCTTTGCAATATACAAGAGTGTTCTCACACAGCATATGCATATCCTTCTCAGTCTGTATAATGTTATTTGCATATAAGCCTTTAGGACTGATTGACCACTTGCTATTAACTACCCAATTGGTATGCTCTCATTTGAAGAAGACTATGCCATTCTCAACAATCCATAGATGCCAATAGTTCTTGTGTGGGGTTGAGGCTTCCTGGGCATCCCTGAATATCCCAACTGGCTTCTCTATTATTATTCTATAAATTGGATTTCATTCTGCTAATTTTATTATTTCTTTTGGTGTTTAACCTGCATTTTCATATTTCTTCAGTGTAACATTCTTAAGTAAAGCTTGTGTAAATTTGGTTTGGCCCTTTTAAAGTTGATCACAGTAAAATATATTTATTTTTTTCTATATCTGAGTCCTTGAGTTAGCTTCTTATATGAAAAAATCTATTTTTATAACATTTAATGGAAAATAGCATTTTAAACGCATTGCAACATGTGACCCTCGTAGTGGATAGTGAAAGAGGCTATGATAGCCATAATTTTCAAATTATATTTATTTCTTTGTTTACTTATTATTCTCTCTCTTCCTCAGTTTCCCTCTATCTCTTTGTGAGCATGGTAGTATGTAATGACACATGTATGGAGGTAGAAGGATAATTCGGCATTCTTGTCTAGTGTCTGGGAACTAGGAATAAAATTCAAGCTTGGGGACAGGTGCTTTAACCCTCTGAACTTTCTGTGGCTGCAAAAGACCTTATTTTCATTTGTGACTTTTTTCTCTTTTTTTAAAATCTCAAGTTCTTTCCTGTGGCAGTAACTTTTTGAATCAATAAAAGTATTGAGATGATATGATATATAGATATTAAAGTGGATTAGAATTAGTTTTAGCCACAGTTTTTTTTTTTTACTCAGAATTATTGTTAGTATTCAGGTGTCAAGGACCAGCCTCAATAAAAATACCTCTTGCCAGGGGAGGGATGTGGAGATCAGAAAAATATGTAAAGAATTTGAACATGTGAGTAAAATAATGAATCAGAAAATGTAGGATAATATCAGGAGGGAGTTCCAGTGAATACCGGAATTGCCCATGTTTAACTTTCCGTGCACTTTTATACCCCAATACAAAAGGGGGAAGAAGGCAGCAAATGACTTCTTTAACATGATACAAAGGACAACTCCAGCAGTTAATTACTTTAACACTTTGAAATATCAAGTCTTTAGTATTCTGTTGTTTAGGCAGTGAAGCCACGCTAGGTCAAGTATCCTGAAAGCAGCCACTCTCCAGGTAACCTCCTATTACAAAAGAAGGAGCAAATGTATGCGTGCATATCCTGAACATCTCTCAGGATGGAATGGATCTACCTGTATAAACCTTCTTAATGTCAAAAGAACCAAGTAACCACGTCCTGAGTGAGGATGTGTAGTCGTGATTATTGTCATCAATTCTGAGCAACCTCCAAATCTCTGGCCATCTGAGGAGATAGAAATAGGCTTACATTTTTGGGTCTCAACATTCAGGCATTCCAATGGGCCTACTTTAAAAGACCAAGCAACAGAAGGATGCAGCAATATCAACCGGGAAGATGTGACACTGTTGCCATGAGTCGTAAGCACTCTCTCTATGTGCATATGGCATATTCCCTTCCCTCCCTACTCTTTTATCTTCTTCTACATTGCTCAGAGACCACATATGTGCCCCTCAACCACCAATAAACCTCTCATGTGATATCTTTTGTGTTGTGTGACATTGGCTCCAACTCACCAAGGTAGGGACCTGCTAAATCATTTCTTTTATTGTTGTCATTATCCACTTAATATAGTGCATAAGGATATGTCCTTATACTTAGGTCTGGTGATTAACTAAATATAAAAACACTGTATTTTTTTATTGATTTTTATTGAACTCTACATTTTTCTCTGCTCCCCTCCCTGCCTCTCCCCTCTCCTTCAACCCTCTCCCAAGGTCTCCATGCTCCTAATTTACTCAGGAGATCTTAAAACACTGTATATTTTAAGAAAACATCTAAAACCTATTCATAAACAATGAGGAAATTTCTACAGCATTCTAAGGTCACCTGGGCTGTTGGATGAGCTTTAGCCAATACAGAAATAAAATGGAATAATTCACTGTATCTTCATCCTTTTCTATTCAAATATCCCAGTTTGCCCAAGTTTGTATTCAGAACTTTCTAGTTTCACTGAGACTGGTGTTGTGTCTCTAGAAAAGCTGATTTAAGACTATGATAAGGACATGCAAAATTTGGAGAAGAAAAGTGTACTCCTGTGAATAAAGAATGCCAGACTTTGCTTTCCTTGGCCTCCAGCCTCCACTTTTAAATGATAGAATTATAGCATTGCATCACCACACCTTACCTTTATTCCTTTAATTTAAATGTAAACAGTTAGATTTTAATCACAGAATATCACTGTACTTTTTTGTGTAGCTCAAAGTAAATTAACGAAATATATCATATGTAAACAATCTTGGTGTCCTCGTTTCAAGAATTTAATGAACTCAGAAATGAGGCTCTTTTTTTTACCTCTCCACCCTATTTTTCTGATTCCTCACTTTTCTCAAAAAGAATACTTACAAAAAGAATAGTCTAGCTGTTTTAAATGGCCCATTATACTATTTTAATTTTATTATTTGCAGGCATTTAGGGCTGACCACCTGCTTATGACTGGATAACCTAGGTAGTTTGTTCCTAGAGAAAACAAATTCTTCCTCTCTCAGCATCCACTGATTGTCTGCAGCTTTTCCTCCAAGGATGAAGCCTTGTGAGACTTCCCCTGTCCACTTTGGCATGTCAGCTATTGTTGCCATTATGCTGGCTTTGTTTAGTCAACCATATTGATGGGCTTTCATAGGAGCATGTTCCTCGTTGTGTCTAGAAGACACTATTTCTCAGCATTCATTCTGTTGGATGCTAAGAATGCTACATATGAGCAACACTATAGGGACTTGATAACTTATATACATATGCATCTCTACACTTGCACATGCGTATCAATAATAATTAAAGGAGAGACAACAAATTGAAGAGGAGTATGAGAGGAATTGGAAAGGGAGAAAGGGGTGGAAATAATGGAAATAAATAACATGTATGAAATTCTGAGAAAAATAAAAATAAGTAAAAATAATACATAATGATAAAAATATTTGGATTTTATGATGATATATTATTTTTCTGCATGAAATATCTTAATAATAAGGAATATGACTCAAATTAACATTGTCAAAGTGACTCAATTTGAATTTTTGATAACCTATGCCTCAATAATTTCTGGATGACACAGTTAACTTTATAGTGAGGGATAGTTCGAACTCACAATTCTTTGACCTCAGTCTTCTGAGTATTGAGATTATACATGTGCATCATCATACTATTTCACTTTATTAATAGTCAATTGAAATTATAAACTCTTAATTTGTGGAACAGAATATTACTATAACATATAAAACTTAACTACATAGGTATAATTAAATTTGTTTGCAAATGTAGATACTGTTCATATCACTAGAGGGATGGATAACTGCCTCACTGATTAAAATTGATTGTCCAGTGAAAACAAGAGGAAAGACAATGCTATATGTCACTTCTGGATGAATTTATGGACCCAACCCAATAAAATACTTTAAATTTTAATAAACATTTATACTGGGTTTTCACCTTATTACCTGCTTTTTGTATTACATTTAAGTTGTTGTTGTTGGTTTTCTGAACTCTTTAACAAATACGACAATGTAAATAGACCAAACTACATTGTACTTCTCACATTTATCTTGGAATAGATTATCTTTCATTGTCCAGTAAAACAAAATGTGAATTTAAAATACATCATTTCTTCTTTTTGCATGTAGCAAACATCCTACATACTCTATTTAAAACTTGAGCTTTGTTTAATTCTTTTACAACTTCATTTGTTTGCCTTGAGTTTTTGAGTTCCTTTGCTTACTTGAAGACTTTTCAGTAAGAATACCACTTTTTTTTCTGAGTTGCTACATCTCTACCTTTTCTGTCTGTGCAACCATAGTTGCTCATCTCATGGTCTTTTCCCTCAGTATTTCTTGAGACTGAGGAGTTAGGTAAATGTCCTTTGAACATTCAAATTACATTAGTAAATATAATAGAGTTCTTAACCACATAGAGAAAAATAGCCATATATATTGCATATTTATTTATATTGCTGTAATTATTGAATACTACAGGTAAAGTTTAGTATTCTTTTTACTTCAGCATTTTAATTAAGAAGTTAAATTTCTCCAAATTCCACTTACTAATTTGAAATGTATAACACAAAATAGATGTGAAATTCAGAAGTGATTCTAGGGTTTTTTATTGATCTTTATTGAGATAAACATTTTTCTCTGCTCCTTCTCTTTCTTCTCTCCCCCCACTTCAACCCTCTCTGATGGTCCTTGTGCTCCCAATTTACTCAGGAGATCTTGTCTTTTTCTATTTCCCATGTAGATTAGATAGATCCATATATGTCTCTCTTAGGGTCCTCATTGTCTGGGTTCTCTGGGATTGTGAATTGTAGGTTGATTTTCTTTGCTTTATGTCTAAAAGCTACTTATGAGTGAGTACATATGATAATTGCCTTTCTGGGTCTGGGTTATCTCACTCAAGTTTTTTTTTTTCCTAGATCCATCCATTTGCCTGCAAATTTTGAAATGTCATTTTTTTTTTGGCTGTGTAGTACTCCATTGTGTAAATGTACCACATTTTCCTTATCCATTCTTTAATTGAGGGGCATTTAGGGTGTTTCCAGGTTCTGACTATGAAAAACAATTCTGTTATGAACATAGTTGAGCACATGTCCTTGTGGTATGATTGAGCATCCCTTGGGTATATACCCAAAAGTGGTATTGCTGAGTCTTGAGGATAAACAGCCTGGTATTGGCACAAAAACAGACAGGAGGACCAATAGACCTGAATCAAAGACCAAGATATTCATCCACACACGTATGAACAACTAATTTTTGACAAAGAAGCAAAAAATATAAAATGAAAAAAAAGAAAACATATGTAACAAATGGTGCTGGCATAACTGACTATCAACATGTGAAAGAATTAAAATAGATCCATATCTATCAGCAGGCACAAAACTCAAGTCCAAATGGATCAAAGACCTCAACATAAAGCCAACCACATTGAACCTCATAGAAGAGAAACTGGGAAGGAAGTACACTGGAACACATTGGCACAGGAGACCACTTCCTAAACACAACCACAGTAGCACAGACACTGAGAGAAACAATAGATGACACCTTCTGTAACCACAAAAACTTCTGTAAAGCAAAGAACACAGTCAACAAGCTAAAATGGCGGCCTACAGAATTGGAAAAGATCTTTACCAACCCTATATCAGACAGGAAATGATCTCCAAAATACACAAAGAACTCAAGCAATTTGTCATCAAAAGAACAAATAATCCAATAAAAAATGGAGTACAGACCTAAACAGAGAACTCTCAAGAGAGAAATCTAAAATGGCTGAAAGGCACTAAGGAAATACTCAACACTCTTAGCCATCAGAGAAATGCAAAGCAAAACACCTCTGAGATTCCATCTTAACACCTGTAAGAATGGCCAAGACCAAGAACACTGAGGATAATTTATGCTGGAAACGATGTGGGATAAAGGGAACACTCCTGCATTGCTGGTGGGAGTGCAAATTGGTACAGCCCCTTTGGACGTCAGTGTGGCAATCTCTCAGAAAATTAGGAAACAACCTTCCTGGTTCTAGGTTTTAAACCAATTGTTATTAGTTTGATTATTTAAAATGAAGGCATTTATTGAAATGGCACCATACTACTTAAATTACTTTAAGAACAGTGATTCTCAGGTATTAAATTGTATATCTTGGTATAAATTAAATTATAAGGAAGTCTATTTAGGGACTGGTTTTGAAAAGAATGATTTTAATAGATTTTGTTTCTTTATCTCATAATTAAAATTTCTATATGACTTTGGCAGACAGCAGTCAGTTAACAAGGTTGGATTTATAACCAAAGATTTGTAGGTCTTATAAGGAATTGTATTTAGAAATTTATGTGGCTTAAGGACAGACACAGTATGAGACGATTGGCCTTTAGGCCTGGGATCTTGGGTCAAGCCATTGGTAAAGTTCAGTGACTGTGAATGAGGTCTGTGATTACTATTTATAATTTATTTTCTGATAATTTTATCATGCACATGTACTTAGAGGGCATGGATTGAGGCCCATAAATTGAAACAAATGAAATAAAAATGTGCAAAAGTAATTCTGGCAATTTCCAAAGCACTAAGATATTTGTTACATTCATTTAAATTAGTATTTCTTTATGCAGTGACGGGAAAGCAGAGCTAGACAACAGCAAGTCACCTTGGCTGCATCCATTTCCTACTGCTTAAGTTTTAAGTATTTATACAATTGACACTGACAAAGAGTTAAAAAACTCACAACAAACTATAAAGAGAGACTATTTTATGTCAATACAATATAAAATTCTTCATGGACATTCCGTTTCTCTTTTAATGCTTAAGCTTAAATTGATTTATGTTATTTTTATGCATCATACAGTGTCCATGTAAAACATATTTCTGATGTTTATCTCAACTTCTTTTCATTTCTAAGTCTTTATCTCTCACTAATGGCAAATTCTGAGAAGGTTTTCTTTAAAGCCAAAGGATTACTAAACTAAAAAGACAAAATTCTGCATGGATTTTTTTTATAATCTTCATAGGAAATTTTATCTCGTGATCAGTTAATGAAATTAATACTATCTTTGAAAAGCTTACTATTTTATTATCCTTAAAGGAGTATTAACTTAAAATACTAAAATAATGTTTGGTTAAGTATCAATTTCATCAATATCCTAGTAAATTTATAAAGTAAAAGAAGAGATTAACTCTAAAATGTGTTTTTTTATTGCTTTATTTTTACAAGAAGGTGTTTTAATGGAGAATGCAAAGACATTCCAATAGAGGATGGTTCTGCAACTGACATCTGATCAAACTGAGAACATAAGAAGAACAGAATTGTAGCAACTTGTAAAATGCCTTTTCTCTGCTTAGGTCATAGGTTTTCTTAGATATTTTTCTCTTGATAAGCTGAAAGAAAGAAAAAGCACACACCAAATAAGTATAAATTAGTATAAATTTGTCAAATTAAATTAATATTTAAAATTGAACCTTAGTTAGACAAGACATCCATTACTGGGTACCCTCTTTGTCATTTGATAAGCTTTTACAAGGAGAGCTAATACGTCTTCTATCGATAAAGAGGATGTGTTAAATGGCTAGAGAAATTAAGTTTAAACTTCAAAATAATTTAAAACATAGTTTAAATATCTTATTAAAATGTTTAAATAGTGGGAGAACTATAATAACTAGTAATTGAAAATAGGTGACAGGAATGCTGTATGATGTTATTCCAGGGAGGTGTGAACAAAAAAGTCTCTACTCTCAGATAGGGAATTGACCATAGATCAATGTATGGACACCACTAAAGTCCAATTAAGTGAACAAATGAGTTTCATCACGGTTATTTACAGAAATAATGGGTGAAAGCTTGCATGCATGATAGATACTTGCATCATCAAACCCCACCCCAGCATGGATGACAGCTCACACAAGCTAGAAATCTGAATCTCCCTGCGCAAACTACAGGGAGATCAACAGGTTAGAGTTCCCTGCCAGGTTCAGTTAATATGTGCCTCTTCCAGGTAATTCAGCAGGCTTTACCTTCTAGGCATCTTGACTATTATCTGTTTCTTCTAGACAGCTCAGCTGGTGTCTGCTTCTTCCAAATGTCTCTTTTGGTACTCTTTACAGCATATATATTATTAGGAGGGAGGAACCCATAGAACTGGTCAGTTTTAGTGACTTCCTGAAGCTACTAATTTGTTTACTTGTGAACTTCATAAGCTTCCCTGCAGGATGAAATGAGTCACCTCTCCTCAGAACATCCCCTTGTTTTTAACTTCTCTTTAACATCCTGCATCTTAAATTTTTCTTCCAAATGAAGTGTTTAATCTCAAGGGAACTACTACACAACATGAATTTAAAATATGAATCACCCAATTTTCACTCTCATTCATTTTAACTGTGGGTTAACTTACAATTTGTTCAATTTCTCCAAACTGTGATTGTTTCATATATAAATCTGTAAAAATAATAGACTTGTAACAATGATTCGAAGAGAGTCATTATTGGGCATAATGACTGAGACATACATCCAATAGACACTTGGTTAAGTAAGGTTTAGACTGTCAATATACTTATGATTGTTTGTTTCACACGCATGCTTCTCTCTAGGAATTAATATTATACCAAAGATAATCAGGAACCAAGATGGGGCTTAAGAAGAAAGTCATAGCTGTTTAAGGACTTGAGTGAGAAACATTGCATAATTTAATTTATGCTTTTTATATCCTCACTATATTTATTCAAGAAATTTTATAGTTCAATATTAACATTATGCAGGGTCCTACTTTTACAATACACTGTTACATTATATCTATTATCCAATATAATTTATTAGAAAAACTTATAGCTGTAAATAATATTGCTTGGGTGGGCCTATTCCTTCATATGTATTTTCTCTAAGGCCCTCAGATGACATGAACAAATGAATGATTCTGGAGAAATCCACATTGGGAACATGAATACAGCAGGGTGGGTACCTCAAAAATTGAGAAATAATGGAGTCAGATTGTGTTTCTTCCCTCTCAGAGCATATATTTTATTAATACATAAATGACAAGAATATTTTCTTTTGTGACCACACCTATCTTTTTCTTAAAAATTTGACCTCAAGACATCATAATTACAATACTTTGTACACATTTGTCCTTACTAGCACCAATCATTGGTAATCAAGGAAATTTCTCTTTGCAGCTGACAGAGACGACTACAAAAATCACAGTCAATTAATATGCAAAGCTGTGGCATCCCAGTTCCAACGGATATATCTACAACACAACTCCCTCACCTAAGGATCAAGGCTCATTGTAGAAGAGAAGTAGAAAAGATTCCAAAAACCAGAGGATCAGAGAACTTTCTGTTAGACCGTGTCTCTTAGTAACATCAGCTGCTATACTTGTAAAGTCACATCAACCTGAGCACCCAAACATGAGCCAAACAAAAAGGAAACCAACAAACATACCAAACTCAATGGGAAAAACCTCATGTGGTCTCAAGCCTATCAACCTATACAAAGAACTACAGGCAACTGAGTAAATCTGGGAGAAGGAGATATGGCTACCTGTGAAGGAACACAGCAATTGGTTGTCCAGTGATACACAAGTCAATCCTGAAAACATACATACAAGTTACATTATATGGACTTAACAGATTATATTTAGAAATATATGCAACTATATACCTATGTATACACATATATACAAATGCATATATGTATGAAACCAGTTGATAAAAAATGAGGCCATTAATTTGAAGGAAAGTGCAGATGGGTATATCTACAAAGATTTGGAGAGGGGAGAAAGGAATGCAGAAATGTAACTAAAATGCAACCTTTAAAATAAACAAACAAAAACTTAATTGATCTAACTGAATACCCAGATAATCCAGTGTATTTTTGTCATTGAGAATTACCACAGTTAACTTACTAATATGATATTATCTCATTTTTTCCATAAGATATCCTTCAGTCCTCTGTGACTTGGATCTACTCGCTGAACTGTATTATTAGTCATGTGTCCATCTGTGACAATAAATTCTAGTGTCACTGAGTACAAGTTCATGATTTAAGGTTTGCAATCCTAGCACACACTAAAAGTTTCTTAAACTTTTGGAGAATGAGAGTGACACCGAATTTAATTAAGTTGAGGAATTGTTATGTTTTTCTGTGAAGCTATACACATTCTTTCTTCATTTTCCTCAGGACCAGTGACAGGTGCTTGAGAGATGGACAGGTTTAAGGGCACAATTTTTGAAATGAAGCAGAACAAAGTTAAATGATCCACAAGGAGATCAATGCCTGGAATTAGACCATAGCAGCATGATGCTCAAACCAACAACCCACTTTCTTCAGATCTTGAATGATGTTGAAAACACTTGCTTTCTCTCACAGGCTTAGGAAAATAAAAGTGCTTAGTGTTAATATACAGTTTTATTATTGTCAAATTCTTATCTTATTTAATATGTAATGTAAAACTAATATCAATGAAATTTCATGTGCTTTATAATCAGAAAATAGAACTCAAAGACTTGAAGAAAAGGAGTAAGTCTGAAATTAAATTCAGGTAAAAAGTCAAAAGTAAAAGAACTTTATATCTGCCTTTTTAAAATTTCAGTATAGAATAATTCATTTTATTTATAAATTTATGTTATCATGCAATTATTAGTAGTAGCAAATTATGCTAGAATCAGATGAATAGAATGTAAAGACTTTCTTTTAAAATTAAGATTTTATTAGAAAATATGCTTTTAATACATGAATGAATATCTACTAACACAGTTGATAGAAGTGTGCTTCTGTCTAGAACATCTCATCTATTCTACCACTATTAACACAGATCTGAGGAAGAGTAATTGAGATGAAGTGCTTGTTTTATTCAGGTATATCAAGTTTAGGGTACAAATATTATTAAGTATATTTATATATTTCAGCAATGTTTTTCAAGTAGAGTAATCATTACTGATACTTGCTAAGCATACAACTTAATGGCTTAGTGTTAGGGCCCAAGAATCTGTTTCTTTGGTCACTCACACACAAGCATATTGAACACCTATCTTCATACTGTTAGGTATGTGATGATTCAGAAAACTTGTGGCTCTCTGGTAACTAATTTAGTGTTTCATCTTCAACTATCTACTTTCCGTCAGCAGAGCTATCGTTCATTAACCATCATATTTCTGTCTAGGAAATGGTCATGCTCAACTGCCTCTGTGTACTCTTTCTTCCTCCTCATGCATTTCCTTATGTTTAAAATCCCGAACCTCCAAACTGTTTTCACTAAGTTGAACAAGTTTAACCAAAACTTGAATCAAGTGTCAGCTTCTCTGTGGCTTTATCTTGTCAGACTTCAACTAAGCCTCTCCATCCGGTACCCAGGAGCACCTGTATCCTAGACTGAACATGGGATTCTACTGCAGTTTTCTCTTTACTGTTAGGTCTTCCCATATAGACCCAAAATCTATATGGCCAAGGACACTAGTTAGTCTTTGTGATCTTAGTCTATTACAATATCTGTCTTATCATAGGTGTTTAATAAATGATCAGTAAAATCACAAAACCTTCTAAACATGGTTAATCTATTTTTATAGTTACAAAATATCTAAACTTGAAGAAAATGGGTCTAATTTATCTACTCTGTGTCTTGACTCTACATGAACAACTATCATAAATATTATATTTATTATCAATAAGACATTAACATAAAATCTTTGGGTTTGCAACTTTACAAATTAGACCAGGGCCCTGAGAGATGGCTCACTTGATAAAGCCTATTTCACTAGGACACTCGTGGTGGAATGAGAAAACTGAGTCACAAAAGTTATTCTCTGACTTCCTTATGCATGCCTTGTTAAATACATACATATACAAACACACTCAGAGGAAAGAGTCACAAAAAACAATAAACAAATTTAATAAAAACCTAAATTAAATTAATGCATGGCATGTGAATGTATAATATAATAAAACTATATAACTGTCTTCTTTATATTTCCAAATTATTATTATGTAGATATTATTATTACTGTGTTGGGAACACAACTGGCCATGTTAATACATATAAAGAATATATATAGGTATGTTGCCTTGGCTGTCTTTTGTCAATGTTACACAAGCTAGAGTTATCTGAGAAAAAGAACTCTCAATGCGAAAATGCTTCCATCAGATTGCTTGCAAGCTAGTTTGGAATATTTTTCTAGGTTATTAGTTGATGTGGAAGAACTTAGACCACTGTGGTGATTCTACCCCTGATCGGTGGTCCTGTGTGGTTTAAGAAAGGCTGAGCAAGCTATAGGGTGCAAGCCAGCAAGAAACATTCCTCCATGATTTCTGCTTTGGTCATCCTGCAAGATTCATGCCTTGAGTTCCTGTTTTGGCTTCTCCTGATGATGAACTGTAACCGGTAAGCCAAACAAACCCTCTCTTCCCCGAGTAACTAGTGGTTATGACATTTATCATAGCAATAGAAGGCAACTTAAAGCACCGGTCTTCTAGAAGTTCATGTTCATGCAGACATGATGTGGGATTCCTTCTGTATGCTGTGAATATCATTGGTTAATAAAGGAAACTGCTGCGGGCATATAGCAGAGCTATAGGAGAACAGAGCTAAGCTGAATGCTGGGAGAAAGAAGGGTGGAGTCAGAGAGAAGCCATGTAGCCCCGCTGGAGCCAGACACTGGATGGCTGGATGGAACTTTAGCTGGTAAGTTGCAGCCACATGGTGATACACAGATAACTAGAAATGGATTATATTAAAATATAAGGGTTAGCCAATAAGAAGCTAGAGCTAAAGGGCCAAGCAGTGTTTTAAATAATATAGTTTCTGTGTGATTATTTTGGTTCTGGGGAGCTGGGACAAACAAGGGGCCTCCTCCTACAAATTGGCGCCTTAACATGGTGGACTAAATCCATATAAAACCTGAGAGGACTTGAAAATGAACTCTTGATGCTAAAAAACAAAGATTAACTGCATTTTTTTCTTTTCCGAATGGATTTTGCTTGCTGGTGGCATCCATTACTCCTTTAAGAGAAGTTTTCCTGATTCAGTAGTAGCAGAAAAAAAAAGGCCTAGACATTTTGAAATCCTGGCTTTCTGGGCTCTGCTATTAGCACAACCACTGGCTCTTTCAAGAGACTGAGCATTTGAATGTGGTTTGTGAGCAGCATGGTATAGCTTGCTTCATGGCAACATGGACCATTTGTGCCTGGAAGTAAGGTGGTATGTGGCTTTCAGAGGTGCAAGCAGCTTTGCCATGCTGGACTGTGTGGAGCAGGCAGGAAGTACCAGATGTACCCTAGTAATGCTGCAGCTTAAGTTTTTAAGAAGCACTTAGCACTTTAAAAAGTGCTTCTGGACAGTAAAGAATTACAGATAAACAATAGTACTGATTCAGACATAAAGACCTCTAAATTGGCCATAGTGTTGGATAAATGTATGCAGGATTGGGAGAGAAAAGAAAAAGTGTATAAAGAGTTATAAAAGGAAGAAAATGGCTTATAAAAAATAGAACAAAGTCTTTAAAGAGACAGGGTACAGAAAGTCATAGATTAAAAGGAGTAAAGAAAAACAAAACAAACCACATAAAAATGGAAAATTCACAGAGAGTCTGGATTTTGTATATTATTGTGATTTATTTGAAATTTTAGACTGTAAAGGAGCTAAGTACAGAAAAATATTTCATTGTTTTGGATGCTAGGCTAAACCTACATGCATGCTTTAAAGGTATCTTGACTTCAGAATTTGAATCTATGAATATGTTGTTTTGGAAAAGAGGTTCTTTTTTTGTTTCCACAGAGGATGAGAACCTATGAAATCATTCTAAACTGTGTGGTTTGTTGGACCCAGACCCCTTGAAAGGTCGCTTGGAACACTTCTCAAAAACTTACTTCACCCAATAAATATCAGGAAGCAGTTTGGAGAAGAACTATGCCCATATTCCCAAATATTGTTTATAAATGTTTGTTTACATTTAAAGAGGGAGATGCTATAGAGATTTGCATTGGTATGGGTCTTGGTTTATTGATACAAATTTAATGTCAATTTTGTTATACTATGTATATGTGTTTCTGCTCTTGAATAAGGTACTGTGTTTGTGCAGCTCATTTAAAAATGGAATATATAATTAAAATATAGGTAGAGAGTCACCTATAATAGTCAAGTTTGTAGTCATGTTAGTTAGATTTTCTAGATGTACAGAGATATGGTTAGAAATTCTTCAAATCTTACAAAGATTACATAATATGGCATTTAAAGTGTTTTAAGAATTTAGGACTTTTCATGACAGTGATACACATCTGCTCCTGGCAGCACCAATTACTTCAAGAGGAAGATGGGCATCAAAGAGGCTCCTTATGGAGTT
>LOEQ01000208.1:37594-49478 GCA_001685075.1 Bramus lutescens | reverse complement strand
GTGAAAACCCAAGAAACATACTAATCATATTTGAATATTGTGCTTTTAAAACTGCTATGCTGACTCTGGACTTTGTATTTATATTATGATTCTTTGATTTATTTGGTTTCTTTTTGTTTTGTTTTAAATGAGATGAAGCATCTCAGTGTCCTACTGTTTATTGAATTTGCCACACTAATGTCCTATGAATTCTTGTCATCGTTATGAACTTTTCTAATGTTAGAAAATAAAATATTATAGAATTCACATTTTCTGCTTATGAACTAATTTTATTTAAATACTACTTACAGTACTCATTAAAATACACTTAGCTTTTCCTACCTACAACCAATAAGATGTATTTTTAACCACTTTTGCATTTACACTTAGCTGTTTCTCTGTTACTTTTCCCACATGACAATTACCTTTCATTACAAATTTATAAAATCATTTACATTTTAGCAGTTTAAATGTTTCTGCTGACATTTTGTAACTATTACCCTCTTCTAGAATGGCATATGTTCAGGCAGTTAATAAAAAATTAAATGGAATAGCAGCAGCCAAGGTGAAGCTTTGCGTCAGGGTGCTCTCCACAGCTCTGAAAATACCATCTTTGTGTTGCAAACTGTAAAGTGAGGTTAGGGCTGTGCCAATATGTGTATTTGTCACAGCTGTCACAGAGACCACGAACTAGCCAATCACATAGCCCTTAATTAGACACTTATATTTTGCTTTTTAGAAATTGTCCTCATGTAAAATGGTATCTAAGATTCAGAAAAGGTTGTGAGAGCTAAGAGGGCAAAGAATGCCAGCAGATTTAAAAAAAGCACTTTAGTTTCTCTGAAGATTTATTAACTGCTGCACAATTTGTTTAATATAAAAATATACATAATATGAAAGATATTTATAAGCTTTAACAGGACAAAAATGTAGCGCCTGGATTATTGAATTGGGGACAGACTCAATTAAATATTCCTAGGATATTATATGTTCTCATATAGATTTTGAAATCATAAATTAAAAAATCCAGAAGACAGTCATTCAAATGGTGAGGCTATTAAATTTCTTCATTTGCAATGTGACACTGTCTTCTTTTGAAATATCATTTACATTATTTACCACTGAAGATAAATTATATAGATTTTATTCAAAGCATTTTCTGTTTTAATATTTTAATTTACAGAAGTATTTCTATATCACAATCTATATTTTTAAAAAGAAATGAAATACAGCCTTTCTCATCTCTCACAATAAATTGCTATATTTAAAAACTTCACAACATACATAACTACATAACATATGTAATATAATATGTAATTATTTTAAATAATAAAGCTGACAAAAACATTAGCCAAGTATTGTCTGGGCAGTGAGTTTTTAAAAATAACTAAAAATGTTTATGAAATACATACAAATCTGCTCTCTATGACTTGTTTTTTCATTCTAGAAAAAAGTTGATATTACATTTACCTTCTAAATAATGAATTATCAAATTTATACATGAATTTTTACCAGTAATATTATCTATGGGTAAAAATATGTTGTATTTTTTATTATCTTGAATGTAAATAAAAGTAAGTCAGGATAATTGCTGTGTTTTTTAAAGATTAGTATAAACTTTTTCTTTTATCTCACTTTTGAGAAAGTAAAGGTTTTAAGTAATTACAACTTGAATAGTTATGTTTCTGATTTATGAACTTAACGATGGGAAGTTCTAAAATTTCCAGTATATGAAAGCTACAATCACCATGATTACTTTTGAAGAAATCAATAGCAAATTCTAAGATGGAAGAAATCTTTTTTTTATTATTATTAATGTCATCAACAGTGGAAAAATCCATGCATTTTATAAGAAAAACAAAATATCTTATTTGGGGCCTGCTTGCGTAGTCCATCCCATCTTAAATCTTTATTCAAGAGGCACGTCATAGAAGTTTTAACAGTCATTGTAGATTAACCTTGCCTGTGCGTTAGGAGGCCAGTTATCTGATGAATTTACATGCAGCTGGATGAAAATGCTATTTGGAGAGAGATTGAGAGTTTATTTGATTAAATCCCTTTCTCTACTACCTTGACCTCTTTCTTGTGAAATAATCAGAAGTGTTTAGCAAGAATATTCGGGCATTAATAATGAATTGCTTTGGAGCTGGCTTCTTCTGCTCTATACAACAAGCCCATTGTTGTCTCTGCTCTTACCATTTAGTTATTTTTTTTAAGAGTGCTTTATTAATGAATACTGAGATTAAAAACTCCAAGAAGCACATCTTTGAGGAGTTTTGCCGTGTCCTGGTAGGTCATTTCTGTATTCTCACTACTAATTTCTCTTCTTTCATCTTCTTTTCCTGAACCCCTGTCATAAATCTGCCTGCAGATGAGGTGTGTTCTTTGTGGTTACACACTTCAGGGAGATGAAAATGATATCATTGTGCTCACCTTTTCAAGGAATGGTTTGTGTTACCAGAACTCCATAATCTTAAATAATTGTCCCATTTCTTGATTCCAATGTGCATGGTGGTGACGATGGTAGTAGTAGTGGGGCTGATTTTCTTCCAGTTGAAGCCAAGCTTCTCACTAGTTGTTACACACTTTAAAGCAATTTTGAGATCTTTTTGCTTATATGTCATCTTATATTTTCACATTTGAGGGAATAAAAATAATACATTTAGAAATTAAATGAGTCCCCAGCCTCATATGCTTGCTAAACAAAGCATTCGGTTGATTCCAAGTTTACTGTCTTCTGAGCTTCTGAGGAAGCAAAGAGGAATGACTGCTGTCACCACACACTTAAAATACATTTGAAAATGCAAAGTTTTTTATGAATTAATTACTATATCGCTGAAATAGAAGCTCTGTATTTTAGAAGTTGAGAGTCAAAATTTGTTCTCCACATCCCTGAGGTGTTATCTGATGAAGCCTGCCTCTTTTGGCAAGGAACACTGCACAGTGTTTGGAAACTAAATAACTTTTAGTGAAGTAATGGGAGCAGGAAATCCTTCAGAGTACAGTGCTATGATTCCTGGCACATTTAGTGTACTTGAGAGTTGAGTCTTTTATTGGAGAGCAGATTTCCTGTATACCTACACTACTATACTGTCACCCATTAACATATCTTGTCTTCATACTAAATTATGGTTCATTATAATTTGTTTCATAATAACATGCACTTCACTGTAATATGTAAAATGGTTGGCTTTCATGAACAACTCTATGAAAAAGCCATACAGTAGCTCATTTGCATTTAGAAATTATATTACATTATAATATATTAAGCTGAAGAAAATCTAATCCAACACCATAATTTAAAATAATTTCCAGTGCTTTACAAGTAGGATACAAGTCAGGTTACAACACATATTGAGTTCTTTCTCTGTTGGATAAAACAGAATTGGTTCATTTTCTTTTACTTCAAAAGTACCCAAGAAAGATTTAATTCTTTAATACTGAGAATAATATTATACTGAGAGAGAAAGCTCATTTGCATTGTTCACAGGTAGGCAAAATTTATATTTCTTTGTCATAATTTGTTCTATTTTTGGACAAATTTCCTACTTATGTATTATATGTAAAGTATAGCAGATAATATTTTTAGATAAATGAGAAAATTATATTGTAAAGTTTCCATATCCCATTTTAAATGTCTAAAACTCGTACTATCAGATTTTTGAGGCCTATGATCTTATAAAGAAAGAATTATAAGGCAAATATGGATTAGATTTGTTACTAGGGTTTTTAAATATAGAAATGTATGCATAACAAGTTATGAAGTGGAGATGTAGAGATGAAATTAGATATGTTGCTTTTGCAGGTAATCTGAGTTCAATTGCCACACCCACATTGGGATGTTCACAGCAACCTTTAACTCTAGCTCCAGGGGTTCTGAAACCCCTCTTTTGACTTCTATGGGTTCCTGCACTCATGTGAGCAAAAGCACATCCATACATATACACACACAAAATAAAATAAATATTTTATTTATTTTTTTAAATATTTTAAATAGAGCATAATTTAAAGTCACTTAATATATTTCTGAGGAAGCGTGACATGCAGCTGATTATAAAATACACACCAAGCCACACAATCTTCTTGCTTTGTGATTATTCTAATATCCCCATTGGGGATGATATTTTTGTATGAGCTATGATGTAAGAATAAAATTAGAGGCATAAAATAATTAAAATCCAAGCACTTAGTACTTAGCAGAGGGTCAGAATGTGCTTCCTGTAGAAAGCTTCATTTGAGAAGAGGTTGAATTTGAATTATATTCTGTGACGGCTTTTTTTTTCTTTTTTATGTCAAATTGACACTGACTAGAGTCATTTTGGAAGAAGAAACCTCAGATGAGAAAATGCCCTACCAGATCTGCATGTGGTCAAGCTTCTGGTATGTTTTCTTTGTTAACAGTGAGGCCCCTGCTTATTGTGGGTGGCACTATCCCATGACAAGCTGTCCTGGGCAAATAAGAGCAGCTTTCCCATGCCTTGAGATACAAGCCAGTAAGTTTAAGTGCATCCCACCATGTTCTGTGAATCATTTCCTGCTTCCAGGTTCCTGCCTTGAGTTCAAGCCCTGACTTCCTTGGATTTATAAGTGAAATAAACTTTCCTTCAGAAGTGGCATTTGGACATGGTGTTTGATCACAGCAATAGAACTCTAAGACATCATCTTAGTTGAATAACTTCTACTCTGAAATAATTGGCATTCTGGTTGTATAGGGCCATATTGAAAGAAACAATTAACTTTGCCTAAGGTATAACAAAAGTCCATGAAAACAAGATTTGATTGAACAGGTTCATTAGTAGGAGAGGGAATTTAGGAGAGGTAAACTGAGAAGCATGTGGAAAATAAGAGGCTATGTCTTTATCCTGGAAGGATGTTTGCATTGTAGCTGAATAAATGGTGGTGGTGTGGTACTGTGAATGTAGATGAACAGATACAGTGGGTAGCATGTTGGTCTCCTGAGAAGTGGATGACAATCTTTTTCTTTACATCCTCTTTTCTTCTTCCTCCTCTCTTTCCTTGTTCTCTTTTTGAGGGGAAGACAACTCTGCCAATTTTGTGAAGTATGGGCTAGAGAGTGCAGACAGACACTAAGAAATTTCTCTTCTGACTGAAACAAAGTGAATTCCCGGAGACAGATGGAGGCACCTTTTAACTCCAGCAAGAACGTTTTTCCCTTTGTTAGGTGAACCTTCAGTAAATTTCGGTACCTTCGCCTTGCTTTGCATGGCTATCACAAGTTTCTACAGTGAAATATTTCTTTCAAAGAGCCATCCTAAGCCAGCAGCCATACTAATGTTCACAACATTAAACAATAGAAGGTGCTATATCTTCTGTATGTAATATGAATAGACCATATCAAAGGTTTTGTCCAACTTTGTGATTTTAAATAAAACAATGTCTACTCTTGAGTTCAACTTGTAAGTTTTTTCTTACTTAAATTCTGTAATCAAGATATATGTGCCAAAATTTTAAATATAACTAAGTGATATTCCTAAAAGCATCCTTTATGTTTATATTGCAGATTTATTTTTATTAATTTAAAGCACTGCCATGTTATTACTTCACATATCTCTGAGGCATAACTTAAATGTAGTGATAGATAAGCAATGACTCGGAGCACATCATTTTGGAAGAGTACATATTTTACAAGTTTGCTGTTTTATATTGCTGATCATTTTTTCTTTCATTTTAACTTCAACAAGAAACAATTAAAAATAAGTTATTTATAAGGTCTAAGGACTCTTTTACTCAACTATTTAAATGCTTAGTGGAATTTCAGTCATAGAGTCACCATGAGGTTGACATAGCATTGAAAATTCTGCTTTATCTAAAAGTTTGGGGTGTTTTAGAGATGACTCAGCAATTAAGAGTACAATCTGCTTTTGCTGAGGACCTGGTTTCAGTTCCTAGTATCCATATGGCTGCTCATAATCTATTTCCAAGAGACCTAATGCCCTTTTTTGACCCCCATAGCATAATGCATGCACATACATATAGGCAAGGACATGTAACACTAAGATATGTAACAAAATAACACCCTTTTTTAAGTTTTAAAAAATTGATTCTGTTTTAAAAGTCTTTTTTTTTTCAAAATTAATTTGTATTTTAAACTCTCTATTGTCTTTTCACAATGGCTTTTCTAATATTTCATGGCAAAGCTTTTACTTCACCCATGAAAATTTCTCTAGCTAAATTTGAATATCCAAATACAATTCTGTATAACTTTCTTTGTGATATTATCTAGACAGATAGTTGGTAACCATCCAGGAGAGAGATTTGAAGGCTTGCTTATATACCAGAGATCAAGTGCATATTCTCAAACTATATTTGCTTCAATTCATACAATAATCAATTAATACATATACAAACAAGTGTATAAGCACATTACTGTCAAACCCATTTGTTTTTCATTGTGCAGAGCAAAATGTAACATCTGGTCTCTAGTGTTCCCTTCTTTGGTCATGCAAACTTACATCGAAAAAGGGACAAAGTCTTTAGTCTGTGGCTCCTTCTGATGTGACATATGTTTCACTTCTACACAATATTTAATATTCCTTCTTACTACCTCTTTGTAAGCTTTGTAGTTACCTCACCAAGTTTCTCTAATGTGTTCAGGATATCAACTATCCTGAGCAATATGACAAGATGGCACCTACAGATCACAGACACAGGTTAGTCATGCGATCTGGTCAAGAAGAGGGAACTAGGTGAGAATGAAGAATCCAGCTTGGGAGATGACAGGGTGGAGGTGATATTAATAGAATTAGAAACAGGATATCAATAACAAAATAAAGTTCTACTTTGCTTTTAACTTAGAACTCAGGCATTGCTTTATGAGAATAGTTTGTCACAATTATAGAAAGAGACCCACATTTTAGGAAACAAAATATGGACAAGTAATTAGGTATCCAGGGGCAATGTGACAATAGAGATTTGATGGGAAAGGGGAACTCCTAGATAAAAAAATGAAGTCATTTTTAAGGCAGCAAAATCATGCTCAGGTTTTATGACTCTTTGCAAATAAAGAGTAAATTTAAATGGAAAAGCACTGCTTTCTTTAGTAGAGAAATACTGAAGGCAAGAGAAAATATTGTGGTATGATCACACTAGAGAAATCAAAGCAGATCAATGTCATCTCCTACCTGAGACAGCAGTCACACAGTCATAGGCTGAGGCTGTAACTATTTTCTTGATAAACGAGCTTTACAAGAATTACAAATGGAGGAAATAATAAAATCATAGAATGAACTTAATCACTCCTTACAAGTGCTTATCAAACATCGCCACCTCTTTTGTGCTTTTGAGACTGCACTGAACATCTTCTTCTGCCATATAAATTAGAGAATCATTTCAGTCATTCATCATCAGAGAACTTTACTCATTAATTTGAGAACTTTCAGATCAAGATAGGAATGGTTTCTCATCAAAATGGTTGCTTACCTTATTGTCCCTTCAGATTCTTGATAATTTTATTTCTTTAATTAATTAATTAATTAATTTTGTGGTGCTAAATATCAAACCAAATGATTTGTACAGTTTTTTGAAATTTTTCTATTTGTGGTTTATATATTTAAATGAAAATAATTTTATTTGGATGGATTGCTTATTCTGTCAGGTTCTCCAGACCCATACCAGCACTTCTGCTCACACGGTGCAATGAGGATAACACAGAGAGGAAAGGAATCAAGAAAAATATTTGTAAACGACCTCAAGAAAATTATTAAAGTATTTTTCTATTATTTAAATTTTTATTCATGATGCTTTTTTAACATTATAGAGTAAGCATAAGTGGTTTTCTGATGATTTCTTCTACATTATATGAATGCCTATGTAATAATGGAGAATAGTTTTTGAAACACATTCTTTATGCCACACCTAGGAAAACACACATTTGTTTATTTATTTAAATTATTTATTTATACAGTTTTAAATTGACATTTTTTGAGCTCTATATTTTTCTCTGCTCTCCTCCCTGCCTCTCCCCTCCCCCCTTCAACCCTCCACCAAGGTCCCAATGCTCCAAGTTTACTGAGGAGATCTTGTCTTTTTCTACTTCCCATGTAGATTAGATCTATGTATGTCCCTCTAAGTGTCCTTATTGTTGTCTAAGCTCTCTGGGATTGTGGTTTGTAGGCTGGCTTTCTTTGTTTTATGTTTAAAAACCGCCTATGAGTGAGTACATGTGTTAATTGTTTTTCTGTGTCTGGGCTCCCTCACTCAAAACGATGTTTTCTAGCTCCATCCATTTTCCTGCAAAGTTCAAGCTGTCGTTAGAAAATACACATTTATCTAGAGAACATAATACTGTTATTTTTGATATATTATTATTCATTTATGGTCACCAATTATATCTGTCAGTTACTGAAATTTTTGATAAAATTTGAAAATGTGAAAATTGTGTTCCTTTGAGACTTTCTATAACAAAAATCCTCTAAGAATATAAATGTCATTGCACAGTACAAATATTAACATTTATTCATATGATATGAATCACAAAATCATTGCAACTAGCTTAGCGATATTGGCACCACTATAGTTAGCTGTCTACTTGTTGTGTTAATAAAATAGTTTATATTGAGTACTCAGTCCTTTTTCTTTGTTAAAGTACGTCTAAATATTAATGAAACTCACTAGAGAACTGCGTTGGGTCCTGACATGATTATGGGGTGTGGAAGGAAATTTACAATCTTTTGTAATGTTATATAGGACAGCTCAAAATCCAAATATCTCTCTCTTGTCGTGGGTTTTACCTCAGGCTACATTTACCTTACCTGTCTGTCAGAGGAAATTCAGAGGAAATTTTATGAACAGATTTATTAATTTTTAAAAAACTTCTATACTAGGAGAGACTCTATACTGGTTATCTAAGTATTCTGAACATCTTACAAAAATTAACCATTTGAGTAAATTTTTGTATTTATTTCCTCTTAAGAAGATGAGCACCAACAAAAAAATCAATCTCTCTATTCACTTTCAACAAAAAACTCAAATTACTTCTCCAATAAGACTCCATCAAAGAGAGCTAATTTTTCATTTGCAAGTGGTTATCAATTAGAAAGAGCTTCTGGATTAAGGGTGAAAACACGTGTCTATTTCTTCTCTCAGCACTAGAACCCCTTTGATTTGTATAGGGAGAAGCTCAGAGGTTTTAAGAGAAGGAAAACTGAAATCATAAAACTATTACACACAAAAATATCTGTTTTATTAAAAGAAAAATAATTATTAAAAAATGTCAAATAACTACACTCAAACTTTTTAGGTTGTTTCTAAAATAAAGACACATTAGAGAGTTACTTACTTTTAATTTTATAAACATTAATTTAAAGTGATTTTTTGTAATACTAATAATACAATGATTCCTTATATATTTTTGATAAATTCTGAATAAGATCATAAGAATAGTTTAATCATTCACTTTCTTTCATATCTTTTTTGTCTATATTTCTTCTCAGTATTTATGATGAATGCTTTTTTCAGACAGAACCTTTCTAAAATTCAGATTCTAAATTCCATGCAGGGAAGATGATATTTGTTATGAGTTTCTTTTGTTTAAGATGCTTTATTGAAAATGTTTTAATTTCTTTAGCTATGGATCAGTGTTAACCAAATAGAGCATCCATGCTAAGTGTTAAGCTTTCCTTTATATTTGTTGTGCATGTGAATAACCACTGCTTACAATAACCTCGTAATTATTTTATTATTCAATTTCAACAGCTGGAAAATGGTGTCACTAAAAGCACAGTGACTTCCTTAAGTAATTCACAAGAAAAGAAGCTATAATCATAGAGCCCCAGTTTCTAAATCATACTCACTGTTGACAATCTACAAACTGCCAGTTTCCAGAGTTGAACATTTGTTCTTTTAGGCCAATATTGCTTTGTCCAAAGCTTATTGCTATAAGTAGTAGCTGTGGACAATTTTAATAAATCTCCAAGAGGTAAACTTTTATGTCAGTTGAACTGATTTTTTTTATTCTTCTATTCATTTTATAACTGGCACACATGCCTCCCACCTCATGCTCTCTTCCCAGTCCCTCTTCTTCAACACTCTGCCCAGCCCACCCCAAGCTCCTCCTCTTTCATCTCCATCCAGGAAAGGGCAAGTCTCCTATGAGTATCAACCAAACATGGTATATCAAGTTACACTATAACTAAGCACCTTCCCACATATTAAGGCTTGGCAAGATGACTCAGTATGAGAAAGAGTATCTCAAATGCCAATACAAGTTTCAGAGACAGCTTCTGTTCACACTGTTAGGAGTACCACAAGAGTGCCAAGCTACATACCTGTAACATATATGCAGAGTGCCTAGATCACTCTCATTCAGGCTCCTTGGTAGTCGGTTTAGCCTCTGTGGGTCCCTGTGAGGCCAGGTTGGTTGATTCTGTGAGTTTTCTTGTAGTGTCCTTGACCCCTCTGCCTCCTACACTCTTTCTCCTCCTCTTCCTCAGGATTCCCAAACTCTGCCTAGTATTTGGCTTTGGGTCTCTACATCTGCCTTCATCAGTTGATGGATGTCAATGTCTTTGATGTCAATTGGGCCAGGTATAAGTCTGATCTCAGGAGACAGCCAGTTCAGGCTACTTATCCAACATTACTAGGAGTCTAAGCTGGGATTCTTCCCATAGCCCCCTGGGAGATTCCCCTTCACCAGGTTTCTTCCTGACCCCGGGATATCCTGCCCTCAAATGTAATACCCCTCAGCCCTCTCTCCCTCTGTGCTCCATTCCAATCTGATGGCTAAAATTCCCATCTCTTCTTGCTCTCAGTCCATTCACAAAATCTCTTCCATTTCCCCTTCCCCTGGGAGATGTAGGTGCTCCCCTCCCCCCATGAACTCTTCTTATTACCTTGTCTCTTTCTGGGTCTGTGGATTGTAACACAGTTATCCTTTATTTTGGAGCTAATATCCACTTATGAGTGAGTACATAACATTTTGTCTTTACCAGTCTGGGTTGCCACACCAGGATAATATTTTTTCTAGCTCCATCCATTTGCCTTCAGATTTCCTGGTGTTTTTGTTTTAAATAGCTGAGTAATAGTACATTGTGTAAAAGCACCACATTTTTCTTATCCATTCCTCGGTAGAGAGACATCTAGGTTCTGGTTATTACAAATAAAGCTGCTATGAACATAGTGGAGCAAATGCTTATGTTTTATAGTTAGTATGTTGCATGTCTGGGTAATGTATACTGTATTTCTTAACTTCTCTTGTACTATCCTT
The DNA here is from genome assembly GCA_001685075.1 of Bramus lutescens. Taxonomy (NCBI): domain Eukaryota; kingdom Metazoa; phylum Chordata; class Mammalia; order Rodentia; family Cricetidae; genus Bramus; species Bramus lutescens. Next base: position 38,275 of record LOEQ01000208.1, on the reverse strand, counting down.
TATTGTCACGATGAAAAAAACAGTGGAACACATGAAGTAATGACAATAGAATCTGTTTCATTCATGCAACATAAAAAGTTACTGTATTTTATTAATGTCTTTCCTCATATTCGTGAAATCTGATGTTGGTATGATTGACTCTCTTAGATACAAGCAGAGAAACCATTGGGAATTGTGTATACTGATTTACAATATATAGACATGGAATTTTCTGTCTAGAAATAAATTAGTTTTTTATTGATATTGCAAAAGGTTATCACTGTGTAACTATTGCTGGCCTTGAACTCACAGAGCTTCTATCTGCCTCTGCCTCCTGAGTGCTAGGGCTAAAGTTATATGTGTTATTTTTTTAAAAGATATAGGGGTGGGGGAAGACCAGTCACATGAGGGGCCACAGCAGATCACCCAAGTCCTAGGTGGAGTAGTGGTGAGCGAACCAAAGCTTGGGGCGGGGGCACAGCGGGTGTGAGACCTTGGAGGTGAGACAGCTGTGCAGAGAGAGTTTGGGTATAGTTTATTTAGTGGATTATGGAAGGGAAAGGGAGAAGGGGACAAGGGGGGAAAAGAGAGGGAGGGGAGTGAGGGAGAGGGGGAAGAGGGGGGAAGAGGGGGGAAGAGAGAGAGACAGCAGCTACCTCTTCAGAAGAGGGACAGAAAGAGAGAGGGAGAGAGAGAGAGAGA
>LOEQ01000208.1:6658-34962 GCA_001685075.1 Bramus lutescens | reverse complement strand
ATTTCGGGGTATAAGCTAGCGGTACGGGAGCTGGGCCGGGCAAAAAGCAGGGCCCACTCCCCCTATCACTACACACATTTGTGGCTGGAGAGATGACTCAGCATTAAAAACCCTAACTTACTTTTCAGCATCCATGTTGGGTAGCTTACCGATTCCTGTACCTACAGTTCAAACCAATTTCTGGCCTCCCTGCCACTTTCACACATATGGCACACTCTCACACAGGCAGGTATGGGTATAAACACTATAAAAAAAGAATCTTTAAAAAATCAGACTCACATTGATAGTTTAAGACTTCAGGCTGGATGACACTGAGTAAGAATGACTCAAGAGGTCCTACTTTTTTTGATTCTGACCCCCTTAAATAAATCATTAACTTTCTCTGAGACAAAATTGCTTTACCACTCAAACAATCCTCGTTATTGTAATGATTTACTCTTAAAGTGAATGTGCCCTATAAACTACAAAGTCATATCTGAATGGTGAGCATTGCTATTTATGCTAGACTGAATGTTCTAACTCTAGAATCATCTGTTTCTTCCTCCATTTCCTTCTCCTGAGCTGCCCATCAATGTCCTGACTCTGACGATGAAGTTAGAAAGGAGTGGTTCACTGATCATCTCTTGAGCTGAGGAGAAAGTTAATGATAACATCTAGGCAGATAACCTTCACAAATACGAACTATTGAGAACACTGGAAAAGTGGAGATGGGGCTTAGGACACTCACTATGGAGTCCACAGAATAGGATTCTTGGCAGAAAAGAAATATCAATGAAATTCTCCTGTATGTATAGAACGTCTTTGGACAAAGTTTAAGCTCACAGTGGAAAATGGAAGCTCTTCTAAATAATCATTCCATGCACCAGACATAACCGTTATAGTCTGTTTTCCATATCTGTGGGCTTCATATCAATAGAACCAACCCAGTAGTAATGATAATTGAAAAAAAATGAGTGAGTGCTGAAAGCATATTGATTTTGCAATTACTGTCTGAAGAATACAGTATAACAACTGTTGCATTTACATTGCAATTGAGAGGCAATTTAAAATATATTGGAGAATGTATATACCTTAATGCAAATTTTGTAATTTTAAAAGCTTTGAGACTTAGGTATTGGCCAGGTATTCTGAATCAATCTAACACAGACATTGGAGGAATACTGTGTTTGCAAAAATAACTAAGTAAATCCTTTACTATAAAGCCTACAGTTAAGAATTTGACTATAAGCTCCACAATTTACTGCCTAGCTGTTCAAATGCTAACCAAGTCCATTCCTCCGAACCTCAGATGTCTAATTTGTAAAACTTAAGATACTGGTGATACAATACTTCTGAGACTTTTGACGTACTGCTTGTAATTTAAAGTAGTAAAAAGTGTAATTGATCTTATATCTGTTCAGAATTAGAGCGGGAAATAGCCATGTCCATCTGTCTATATCGTCATTTAAGAGAGGTTAGCAAGGGCTATGATGGTGTTCTTTGGTTTTCTGAAACCATGTGACATGCTTGGCCTTTTCAAGCATTTTTAACTCAGACAGTGAGAGAATTGTGTGAGGGTATTGAAACAGTCTCCATAGGACTCTTATTAACTTTTGGATATTCATGTTATATTGCCTTATTCTTTGATTTTTTCACAGACACCTATGTTCTGAGTTCTATCTGACTACGATGCAAGATACTCTACTTTTGTAGTTTGTAAATATAGTACTTGCATTTAAGACTTCAAAACTAAGAACCAATTTGTCAGGTTAGATTTTTTTCTATTTTAAATTACATTAGCTCAAGTAATTTGTTTTAGAGGTCATATTTAATTTCATAAATATGTATGTAGAGGTTGTATTGGGGGAAAATAAATGACTATTAAATAAATTTCTGTAGGGTGATTCAATGTGTTAATTCATGCTGTGATGATCTTTGCTTAAAGCGTTGAGGAAAGTTTGAGATTGAGAAAGAGGTGTTTTACAATGCTACTATTTGCTGGCCTCATGTAACTTGATTTTCTTTTGAGGACAAGAAAATACATAAAACATTTAAATATTTAGATTTTTAGAAAGAAAACATGCTGTTTTCCCTTACCAGTGTTCAGAGACAAATTGCAAAGTGACAAAAGTCAACAGTACTTGGGAAGGTGGCTAGAGCAGCTCAGTCTGAATCCCAAAATTGCGACTTTCTAGCTTTTGACTTTGGATCAATTCCTGTGCCTGTTCCTGCTTAAGTATTGTTTGGTTTATGTGAGATTTTCTACATGGCTCACAGCCCTTTGTCATGAGGAATAAGAAGGTGATCACAAGTGGAGCATCGCTCTGTGTTTATGAATTCAAAGGGATGAGATATAATGAAATGTAACTAGGCTTTAGAGACAGTTCCTGTAAAATATTATGCAGTATGTGTTTGGAAACGCTTGTCCTCCTGGGTATTTTTTTTCTAAAAATAATTATGAGGGTGTTTGTTGTTCAAAACACAGTAACATTCATGTTGACTAAAAATATCATATGATTTTGATTAAACAAGCAGTTTGATGGGGACTCCCAATTTTCTAGGTGCATTTATTAAGATATTTGGAAATACCACATCCATTTCTTTATTGGTGACTTGATGCTTATAAATTTTAGTTGGTTGGTTGTCATGTGCCTCCTTGGTGATGTGTCTTATTTTTTTAGTGCTCTCTTTTGCAATGTGTAATTTAATAAATGTTTTAACTGTGAGTCAAAAGTACACATTTTATGAATTCTCCTTAAAGGTTTACGATTTTATCTTTTACTACTAATATACAAAATGAATGTTTTATGTGTCTAATGATTGTGTCTCAATAGCCCAATACAATTATTAATAGAAAACTACATGGCCTGAAATGAGCTCTAATAGAATTATTTCTTTCTCTGAGTTGCAGCTAATTCAATCCACAGTGTTGATGTAGTCAGTTAAACATGGCAGATTTGCATAACTACAGCCATAGGTATGCACCCAAAGAAGCTGACTGGCATCATGAATAATAATCATTTCAATTTGCTATTTATCTAGTGAAAAACTGAATTCTGAAAGCCTTATATGATTTTTCTCAGGTGATCAATATTAATGAAGGAGAAGAAATTTATACGAATTACTTAGGCTTATAGATAATTGAAACTAGTCTGCACAATATATAAAGAGGATTCCAAAGTTTGTCGTTAAGATTTATTGTTTTTCCAAAACGTATTCTTTGAAAAAATTAAAAAATATGAGCAATTTGTGGTTATTTTTTCTGTATTGAAATATACAGTATATTATTTATAGTTTGGCAAGGTTGGTAGCAAATATAAATAAAAAATGCTGAAAGTGAGGTGGAATTTCCCTCTGTATGCTGTGATTACATGTGATTAATGAACAAAGAAACTGCTTTGGGCCTGTAGCAGAGCTATAGGGGAACAGAGCTAGGTAGGGAAAACTAAACAGAATGCTGGGAGAAAGAGGGCAGAGTCAGAGAGAAGCCATGTAGCCCCACTGGAGACCAGTCACCGGAACTTTAGCCAGTAAGCAACAGTCACGTGGCGATACACAGATTAATAAAAATGGGTTAAATTAATAAGTAAGAGTTAATCAATAAGAAGCTAGAGCTAATGGGCCAAGCAATGATTTAATTTGTACAGGTTCTGTGTGATTATTTCAGGGCTAAGCGTCCAGGAACAAGCAAATGGCCTCCTTACTACATGAAAGGAGTAAGTGGCAGTTTGCCTTGGCTTTGCTTAAAAGCATTGTTTGTACTCCAGTTTTAGTAACCATCTACTTAGGTTGCATTATTTTCTAACATCAAGAATTTAAAATATTAAGGTAGCTCTGCAACTGATGGTAATTTTGGACTTATTGTTATGATTATATTTTTGTTGAACAACGAAGCTACCAAATCTTAGTGGCTCACACAAACTCAGAATGAGTCTTAAAAATCATGGACTGTGCTTCTGTAAATACAAAGTATCAATTCAGCAAGTATAATTCAAAGTACTTATAGATCAGGCTTGCTTGGAGTATTTTTTTTCTGCTCTTTGTCTTGGATTCTGAAAAGTCTATGAGGGATAAATTGGGTTCATGCACTTGTCACAGTTACCCAAAGTTTCAATATACTACATATTAGAGTACATATAATCACACCATATGATGCAGCTTATGCAGTACCCTGAGAGACCAGAGTTGAATGGAGTAAAGCTCCAGCATGAGCATTATCCTGGGAAGGAAAAAAAATTAGAATATAAAAATAAAAAGCTATCTGATATAAAAAGTTACTGATTCTACTTTTCCTGATCTTGACCTCAAATATCTATTATTATTTTTTTGTAAAGGTTTGTGTAGACATTCTTAAGCCTGAGATCAAACAATTAAGCATGTTGAAGTTATTTGAGTTTGGCAAGAATTCCTTCTTATATATTCCCAATGATATTCAGTTATATGTTTTATTCACACAGCAAGTTTTTTTGACTATTATTTGAAAAGTTTCAAGGAAAGTACATCTTTTATGAATACTAATTTAGTGATTTGTTTTTAACTAGGGACAGATGAGCTGTAAATATGTTACTTGGGTCCTTTCAGTCCAGCCAACATGATTGATGCTGCTCCTATCTGGTTTACCTTATGATCAATAGCATGGATTTATGAAGTGGCAAGGAAAATAGATATAAGATTCATTAAATTTTAGGGTACCAAGTTCCCTTTAACTAAACTGCAAAGTATGCATTCTAAATTAGGATTTATGATATTTTATTATAATATATTAACATAGTTTGAAGTTTGTTGTAAAAAGTCCTACCACAATGTAATAGAAGAACCTACTTCTTTTAAATAAAGAAGAGAGCAAAAAATAGTTTTATAAAAATTCATTTTTAATATAAAATAAATTTGAGAAAAGGATTTAACCTCAAATATTTTAAATTTATTCTTGTTTATTCTTCTCTTTGCTTCCTTGCAAATGGTATCATACAACATTCAAATGGTTAAGACTGGAGGGGATCCAAACTCTGGGTTCAATCCTAAGTATAACAACAAAGAAAAAAAATCTGACAAGCAAAACTCAAAACCATTGAAAATAGTACATCATGATGATATCATAAAGCTTATACATTTAGCTTTGATTTACTTATGTCTTAAAAGTGATTTAATGGGAATGAACTATTTTTAGGCACAATTATTTTCTGGAGATCAAATAGAACAAGGAAGGTGTGAGCTCTTGATGGTACTAGAACACCTTAGGCTTGGAGAGAACAGAACAGATTGAAATTGAGGCAATGGGTATCAAAATGTGCATATTTTGACCTCCTTTCTGCTAAGTTGTCACAGAGGGATGATAACTAAGTATTTAGCCAATAAATTCCTTCTTATAACTGAACAACAAAAAGTAGAGGTGGTAAAGAGATGGGATTAAGTTCAGACTCCATGTCCCCCAAACTATTAAACCTTCATTGAAAACATTCCTTTGAGTCTGTCTAGTCAAAGGATTTTCCTCATAATTCCTATTTTCAATGTGGGACATAGTATATAGATTTTTGGTGAAATTAGGAAGAGAAACATACTATTCCTTAATCGTTATCGTATAGTGTCATCTATCTTCCTATCTGTGTGTACCTATCATATATTAGCATCTGTCCGAATAACAAGATGGTCTCACTCATAACTTGTAGATTTTGAAGAGATGCTAATTAATCTTTTCATAATTTTAAGAGTAAATATGCTTAATGTGTTTTGGTAAATTCTCTATGTGTTTATACGTATATCTATCCATGTGTAGCTATTCCAAAATTTCTCAAGTTTAACCTGCGCAAGTGACATGAACATTCTTGGGACTTTTCCTTTACATGGTGAAATTCTAAGCAGCAGCAAGCTCTTTATTTGGATGAATATGAGCTGCTGTGTTATGGGACTGGATGAAAGAAATAAAATCTAAAGAATGTATATATAGCTCTCTACCTAAAATTAGTCTTGAAAACAGATGGTAATTAAGTGCGGAAAAAAACTCAGTTAAAGTTGTTATGTGACTACACTATTAGAGTTAAGAGGTAGCAGATTTTCCAAGTGATAACAGATAAATTGCCTTTTAGCCTTTAACAGGTTTGAAAAAAAGAAAAACTCAAAATAGGTATCAATGACAACAGGACAGGCATTTTAGAAGGGCCACCTAGTGTGCTTTTATTCTTTTATTCTTAGAGACAATGTGCCCACCCTACACTCTAAATACTTATATTACCCTCCCTTGAGTTCTTTTGTCCCCACCTATCTGTATGGTTTGTGCCACCTTGCCCTTTTGCTGGGCTATTCTGCTATACGGCACCTGTACCCTAAATTGTACCTTAACACAGAAACCATAGCCTTCAATGATGAAGTAATTATGTTTTACTAGAAATATCCAGAGCAATATGATGCGATCTTCAAATGCATATGCAAATCACCTGCAAATTATATGCTAATACACACGTGGTCCGCCTAACTATTACATATAACTTAATGCAGCCCTTGGGAAAATCTTATTGGAGATCATTGGTCTAATGAAAATTGCTGCTACACGCTAATTATCTTGACATGTGTGCTGTTGTATTGCCCCTTAGTGGTGATGGAGACCACACAGGTTAGCTGAAGAAAGACAACAGACTGACAGGACAAAGTCTGTGATCACAGGGATAAACAGCAAAAGACCTATGTCCTCTAAGATCCAACTTTTCTGACTTTGTTTCTACATTGACACTCAGTAGTGGATGACTAATGGGCAGGTGTTCAGGGGGCTTAGAGATTAAAGCTTTAAACTGTCATTTGGCTTTCTTTTGTGTATACTTCCACAAATATCTGTATTTTACCAATTGGCTAAGCCATTGAAAAGAGAGTCTATACAAATACCTTATCGATTGAAAAAACAACACACTTGCTGGCATTCCAAGGTAAACCATGTTATAGAATGATTTGAATGATTTACTACTTTTATTTGAAATAAAGCAAAACACAGCTCTACTGTGTTCAGCTGTATAGTCTTGGACATGTCTCTAAATACCTCTCAATCTTCAGTTATTTCCCATTGTTTTTTTTTTAGAGGATAATATGGAATAGTATTTTGCAAAGCCTAGAATAAGAGACAGGTACTGTGAATCTAATATATCTCAAGTGATTTTTTTTAAAAAGTATTTTATTAGTATCTAAATATCTGCTTAATTTTAAAATAAATTTTAATTTGTGATACTTAGATTTTTGAATTAGATATAATCAATATATCACAGTGTGTCAATTCTCAATACTAAAATAAGATAGACAAAGCTGGACTTGACTATGAAATAGAATATTAAACAGATTTTGTGATTGTTTTTAAGAATCTTAATACCATCATTTGAGACTCACTTGTAGGAGATGGAGTGACTGAATTGTAGGGGGAAGAGTGAAAGAATTATCTTAATTATTCATTAACCTAATTAGCTTAATTAATTTAAGCAGTTCCCCTGCTTGAAAGAAGTACTTTCCTGAACTTGTTTAGAAATCTCATCTACCTTCATTAAAGCCAAGATAGATACAAATGTTCAAGCCACATTTGCTACAAAGTTCAGGAATCAAAATACTTCTCAGCAGTATAGTCAGGAAATAGCTGGGAGTAGACTCTTTGAATTACTAGGATTTATCTTTTATGTCCACCCTTTTGATATTGTCCAAAGATGCTATTTTAGTCATTTCTAAGATCATTTTTAATTGAAAAAACTAGCTCACAAATCACAGTCCCAGAGAACCTAGACAAAAATGAGGACCCTAAGAGAGACATAAATGGATCTAATTTACATGGGAAATAAAAACAAATCTGCTGATTGGGCAACAAGTAAGTCTAAGTTTTGCTATAATTTCAGGAGTCCAAAATATATAGGATCTATAGAAACTACATGGGAATAAGCACATCCAGCTTGTGCTTTCCCACTTGGTTTAGTAGATGAAAACTTCAGGGCAAAGTTCTATTTTTGGGAGCATGGGGACCTTGAGAGAGTGTTGAAGGTGAAGGAAGAGGCAGGGAGGGGAGCAGAGAAAAATGCAGAGCTCAATAAAAATCAATGAAAAAAAGAAAAACTTCTTAAATTTCTATTAGTTAGGTATGGATAGGGGAGGGGACTTTTCTAGCGAGTAGTTCATGTTGCATTATAGTAATGCTTTTAATAACCTTGGATTCCTGCTTCATGCTAGACAGAAAATTCCTTTAATGTTCCTTTGGTCATAGATACTTAGAAAGGAAATGGAGAAGGGGATTTTAAGGGATATTGAGTTCGCTGTGTATATTTAAACATACTGGAAATCAGCCCATTTTTGGTTTTGTTACCCAACATTTGCTCTTTATGTAAGGTGTGCATGTTCTTATTAGGATTTGTGCTTGTGACTTTCCTCTTCTGCTTGAGTATTGATTACACAAACATTGTAAAGAGATGTGCTCATCAAGCCCTTCCCTAATATGGCAACAATGACAGATGACAAAATGCTTAGGCTTTAATCTTTTTTTGGATTCCCTCTGTTCAATGTCTTATAGTTAAAAATAAACTTGGTTCGTGATGGACACCAAAATATGTCACATTTTCCTCCAGCACATGATTTGATTAACAAAAACTAAAACTTTGATCAGTTCATAATGGCCTTAGCTATTAGTCAATAGATTGATTTATCCTTTGCAGTTTACTGAACTTCCTATGTTATGCAAGAAGGAAGGAGAATGTTGTAAAATGATTCTGAAGGTTTAAATGTATCCGATCACAGTTTTCTACTACTGTAAAATCTGTGAAGCCAACAGATTGAACACGTTCAGCTTCAGGAAATGCTTGACTCTCTGAGAGGCATGTAATTGACTGTACCTGTGGTACACAGCTATGTCTAACCAGTCGGCTGTGAAGCTGGTGAGTCAAATGCCATTCATTTGCCTCCCCTGAGATTTGGGGAAGCCAGAATGGGGAGCAGGCATAAGACAAAGATATACAACCATGCTGCCCGCAGAAGCTCATGGGTAACAGCTTAATTATCGATGTTCAGGTATCACTCAGAAATAAACCTGTGCAATTTAGGTATATTATAATTTACACTAGAAGTAGAACAAGGCTAAGGACAGTGCTGCTAGAATTAAAAACTACATTAAGTCTGTTTAATATATTTTTAAATTATATTCCTAATAGCTTAAATATGTGTGCTGATAAATGGGTTAACCACCTGCATTTCAATGTCACCTGACGCGTTCATTTTGGAACACTAACAGATTGGTGTAATTTGAGATCAAGTTGGAGTATTCTTCCACTAATGCCTCCTAAATGGATCATTTTGCCTGTTCAGCAAGCGCTGCTATAAGACAACAGTTATTATGAGAATCACCATAGCAAGGTATTCTTCTTCTCTTTTTCAAGTCAAATTTAGATTAGATTAGTGGATGATTTAAAAATAGAACTTTGCCCTGAAGTTTTCATCTACTAAACCAAGTGGGAAAGCACAAGCTGGATGTGCTTATTCCCATGTAGTTTCTATAGATCCTATATATTTTGGACTCCTGAAATTATAGCAAAACTTAGACTTACTTGTTGCCCAATCAGCAGTCTAGCCTTTGAAGAAAATTTGATGTCTGCTGTAGATCTTTTCCTTTTTTTTAAAGAAAGGACAAAATGGACAGAGAAAGTATCAGCATTTTATTAAGACAACCATTTGAAAATATTTTATGTTTTTTTAGAGGTCCTTGGCAGTGAAGAGATCAAATTGCCTTTAAACATATAACTGTACTGGAAATGTTAAGAATTAAGAAACCATATGAAAAGGCTTCGGGAGCCCAGATTCTAATATCACTCTTTTGAGTGGGGCATAGTCCATATTTAACATGCTGTACTTCATGGAAGTGTGAATCAATACACCAAAGGGAATAAAGAGTCATTTCTAAAGAAATCCAATGAGTTTATTACTGAGTATGGTGTCAGTGAGTCGTGAATTTAGGTGAATACGATACAGAGAAGAACTGTGGAAATCTTGAGCATAAGAAGTGGGGCTAATGCAACGATGTGAGAATGAATTTGATTAACTGAACTAATATCATAGTTTTGTATCTCCAAAGTAAAGTAATTAAACCTGACATTTATTTATTTATTTATTTTTATTTTTTTGAAATAGGGTTTCTCTATGTTGTTTTAGAACCTGTCTTGGAACTCGCTGTTATAGACCAGCCTGGCCTCGAACTCACAAAACTCCACCTGCCTCTGCCTGCTGAGTGCTAGGATTAAAGGCATATGCCACCACTGCCCCGCTCAATCTTTCAGTTTAAAATTCCTTGTATTGAACACAGTATTGTGGAGGAGAGAACACAGTTTTGAGGCCACAGGAAACAGAGTTAGTCTCCAAATGCTGCCACTTATTAGACATGAAACTTGTTCAGCCTAGCAAACTGATTACACACAAGAGCAGGTCCCAATCTTGTGATTATCTAGGCAACACAATCTGGACTCCATCAGATGAAAAAAGAAGAGGAAAGTTAGATACCATTTCAAAGTTGAGCAGGAAGGAATGGGAGGGTACAGTGGGTTCTAAGGTCAAGGGAGGGGAATATGTTCATATTACAGTGTGTGAAATATTCAAAGAATTAATAAAATTATTTTAAAAGGACTTGCACATCTCTTTCCTTTCATTACGTTAAATGATCAAATTGACAAAATAGCTGATATCAAAAATAAAGGGTCGAAAACTGCGGCTCAGTAGGTATTTAAAAGGTTTCTTTATAACTGCCTTTTTCATGATCATATTGAGATCATGTCTTCAGATGTGATGTTGTGATCTGAAAAGTAGAGACAGGTTTACCGTAGGTGGCTCTTGAGGAACTACAGCCTATACCTGCTAAATAGATAGTGAACTAGCTTTCAGTTCTGACAATGCAAATGCACACTCCAGAAGCATCTTCTCTTGCCTAACAGGCCAGTGAGTCCCCCAGTATACTGGAGGACACTGGTCTAATGGCTCTAAACTGGGAAACTTGTAGATATTGTTCAGTGTGGTCTACCCTCAATGACACTCTTAGAAAGTATTTCATGGGTGGCTACTTCTATCAAGAAGCCTTGCTGGGGTACTTTGAAATCATATGTAGGGCAAATAATATTTTAATGCATATTTACCTAGAAAAAGTAAAATAGCAAAATCACTTCTAGACAGTTTTGACTTTTTTTCTTTTTCTCACAGGAAAAAAAATAGCTCATGGTGATTTTCCTCAAGAGCATGTAGTCACAGATGCTGCGTTTCAGGTTTACAGGAGAGATGGAAATAGAAGACATGATTCTGGGATCAGAAGAATTACTTGGGAGGAAGTCAACCTTGAACATCACTGAAGAGCAAGAAAATGAAGCATATGAAGCATGAATGTGACAGGTGATGGGACTGATCTGAAATGTTGAAGGGCTTTCTAATAAAATGAGTGAAATAGGTTGACTCGATCAAGGGGCATTATGGGAAATTATGTCATTACTGTACAGTTTGTTTCTGTGATGAATGAAGAACTCTATTTCCTTGACTCACGATTAAGATCTCTTCTATTCATAATTTCTCCTAAATCTACTTTGGAACAAAAAAGAGATTCATTTGTACAGTATTATTATATTTGTCTCCTGGTCCAAATTGTATATGTCATTTTGTGCTACTCAAGATAAATATTGTGGTGGTGTGTTCTTATTTCCTGTCCCTGCTTTGAAAGACAAACAGTGGAAGACAACAGGCAGTTTTGAAACCGGTAGAGGTAGATAGGAGATGTAAAAAATAAGATAACAAAAATTACTTAGAATTTCACCTGTAATAAAGATATATAGGAAAACAAGTACTTCAATTGGGATTTTATTCTTATGATTAAGGAGAAATGACAATTCTTTTCTCTTTCTAGTATTCTCAATAATTCTGGTTAAGGCTTGCCAATGTGTCTTGTTTCATTTATGTTTTACTAACTTTCAGGAGGAGAAGTCATCTTTTAACATCCCAAGACCTTCCTGCTGCCGAGTGGATGCAGAAAAACCATGGAGGCAGAGCAAGCTCCGCTAGAGCTGCATGAGTGTCAGGAATTTACCTGTACTTCAGTTCACCCTCTGTCCTGTCAGACAAAATCCCGACTACTAATTTGAGGACTATGATATGCACCATCTGAAGGGTCTACTTGTTAAAGTTTCATGACTGATCAACACATCAGTTGTTTGCAGGTAGTCTGTCTGCTTAATTTAGTTTCGTAAAAATAAATGATCATTCAAATCCAGCTGATATTTAAGCACAATTTTACAGGATTAGAAGGGGAACTGTTTTTGGTATTGGGGAAAGCACTCTAAAAAAATAATGAAATCTATTAATAATGTAGTCACACCCAAAGCACTCTGTTTTCAAAACCTTTGCTTCAGGCCTTACTTCATGCTCTCTGATGGTAAAATTGGATCTTCAAAGAGCCTTCATCTTTAGGTTCAGCCATTGTCTAGGAGGGCTATCTGTATTACCACTTCATCTCAACAAGACACTCAAGCCTAGCTGCTTTCTCTTGTTTTCTGCTTCTGTTTCTACCTCCTTAGTTTAGAATTTTAGTAACACACTACAGGAACAGCCTTATATTGTGCTTATCTGCTTTGTATTCTTCTGAAGGAATATTTTGATATATTTAATAAGAATGCTGCCTAGACTTCATTCATCATGGCTCCTGATACAGAAGAAGAGAAAAGGAGAACCTGGACAGGGTGGTAGGCAGTCATAGAGGAATCTACTTGTGAGAGTCAGGCCCTGGCTTGAACTCAGGTTATCACTCTCAGTGGCAAGCACTTAAACCAGCTGAGTCATGTCATGTGCCTTCAACAAGCTTTTTAAAAAAGTATGCCAAGAGAAAAAATCATTTCAAAAACTGTAAATTTTTGATAAATAAAAAAATAATTTTCCAGTTATATAATCCCTTCTTCAGGGATGGTAACATGATGATGACACCGGAATCAGAAACTGGGTTTAACGTTTATCTCCATCCCATACTTACCTAATGGTTTACTCATCTCTTCAGACACACTTATACTTCAGTTACAGAGAATTTATTGCTGTTTCTGGTTTATTCCATGCTATACTCATCTTTCCTGCTTTGACAAAATATATTTCTTCTTTCTGTAATGTTCTTTTATAATTCAACTTTCACAAGTTACACAGCCTTAAATATAACAAGGTGTATACCCAACACAAAGACATGTGTGCAGATCTATATTTGCATATACATACACATACATATATGTATATATATCAACTTTAATAAATAATATTGTCACCTCCCATAGGAAACCTTTGATGCCTAGTAGAAAGTAATCTTGTCTATTTTTGTCCCTTTCAGCTCTATATTTTTTCTGTCTAAATGAGTCTTTTACATTTTGTATTTCTGTCTCACTAAGAGAACGATTATTCCTGTGAGAATGAAGCACTTGCTGCTGTGATACCACCTTGTCTAGCACTGTACCAAGTCCCACATATGCAGAACGAAGCCAGTGAATGCTGTGGAGTGACACCTCTAAGTGCAGTTTACTCTTGATTTGTTGCATACTCTAAGTATCACCACTAGGGCTATGAATTACAGGTCCTGACACTCAGTAGGCCTTCAAGAGCTCAGTTAAAAAAGTGAGTAGAAGAATGAGTAATTGATCTAGTAAGAAGAAGGCAAACATTCCATTTTCTAGACATCTCTTCACAGAACTGAACTTTTGAATAACATCTGGAGATCCTAATATACAGCAGTCAGAACTAAGAGAATGGGCCATGTACCATTGGAAGTTGTGTGAATTCCAATTTGAGTGCAGATCCTTGGAAACCTAAGGACAAAAATCTATGAAGACTCTAGGAAACTAGAGAGAGGAGATAAGAGAGAGAAAAATGGAAGTCTATAAATCTGTTTCTTTCTTTATTATTTTGGTTGCAATTGAGGCCACTGAGTGGTTGTTTCTCCAAAAAATATTTTTGAAGGTTTTTGTGCCTATCAGCTTAAACACAAAGACAGCATATGCAAGTTTGATAAAATGAAATCAGTGTTTAATTACTAAATATCCTACCTCTAAAATTAAAGAAAAAAGCTTAAATAATTCAGTTTGATTTGGTCTCATTAGTCTGATTTCCTAGTATTTAGCCTTAATTATGTGATACAGAAGCCCTAATTATGTGGCACATATACAGCGCACTCTCTAAAGTTAAAGATCAGAACGGATACTGACTTAAATGATAAAATATGTTAAATTATTAATGATAATTAATCTTACAAAATAGGCATAATTAGTTTAAGTACTTTAGATATTATTCTTAATAGCATTACAAATAATATGACACAGTTTGATCATTTGAAAAATAATTCATTGGAAAAAAGGCAAAATAAGCAATGTTTTTTAATGGATTTTTTGGCGCTGTCAAAATACATGTAGCTGTCATTGAAAAGCCAAATTTGTTTTAAAGCATTAAGGCTGTATCATAAATAAAAGGGGGCCACTGTTTTGAAAGAACACTTTTAAAAATATAAATCAAAAGTTTCTATTTGTATTATTATGTCATCATTATCTAAGTATA
Source organism: Bramus lutescens (assembly GCA_001685075.1). NCBI lineage: Eukaryota > Metazoa > Chordata > Mammalia > Rodentia > Cricetidae > Bramus > Bramus lutescens. Next base: position 20,433 of record LOEQ01000208.1, on the reverse strand, counting down.
AATACACTATTAACTAATGCTTTTGTAGTTGTAGGAACTAGACAACTCTAATTCAGTCATGGAATCCATTTATTCTTATCAGGACACTGACTTGCATGTAGATTTTACATATATATATTATTATGGCAGTTCCATGTCATAAAAATTATTCCAAACTCTCCTGAAAGTTTGTATTTACATGTAGATACATCCATTCTAGATTTCTTATTTATAGGTGCTCATTCCACAGAAATTTTTTGCACTTTGGCCAGCTGTGAATACCTGTATTTACCAGCACACACAGAGAGAAGACCTTGAGTGAAGACTGAGATGTGCGCTAACGTTCAGTCATAGAGAGCCCCATTTAAAAGGGAGTTTGATAACATTCCTTGAGCAGTGTTCAGAAGTGAACTAAGTGGAAGTGATTAAATCATGAGGATCATGGTCTAATCAGTGGGTTAATCCTCAATATCTTTATTAGGATGTAGAGGACACTAGGAGCTAGTGCGTAGTTAACGAAAGTGGATGCCCAAGGACTAACCCTGGGAGGATATAGATTGTCCCTGTATCCCTTTCCCTGTGTCCCTCTCTCACAATTTTGCTTTCTTCTTCCTCTTTCCCTCCCTCATTCTTTCCACTTTTCACACAGTGTCCTGCATTGAAGGAGTATAGCACTCTGGGTCCAAGAGCAATGTAGCTAACCAAGAATGGACTGAAACCATGAGCCAAAATAAATCTTTTCTCTCTTGTGTTGCTGGCTCGGGTATTTTGCACAACATAAAATCTGGAACAAGCTCTCTTCCTTCTGATTCTTTCACTTGGTTTCCAACCAGTTAAAATAAAAAAGCGTGTGACATGAAGAAAATGTTGAAAGTAACTTATTTCTTCTGTTGCCTATAAATTATTTTGTTTGTTATATTTCAGATGTATAACTAATGCATAAAGTCCTAGTCTGACTTTAATCAACATCTCTTCTGCTAAGCAGGGCAGAACAATTAAAACAGCCATTAGATACTGAGATGATGATGACTATCTTGTGATGTAGATGAACACTAAGTTCATCATGGAACAACTTGTCTGTCTTCTTGTCTGTCTCCCTTCCCTCTTTCTAACTGTACAAATAAGTTTATACTCAATATGAAACATATAATATTTGGGTAAATCTGACAGATTTATGGTAAAAATAGACAGAATGATTTTTCCTTTCCTGTCTTAGATCTTTGTGTCAAAAAAATAAAATAAAATAAATTTCTTGAGACAAGGATACAGGCAAGAACTTAAGCAAAGCTATCTGGCATCTCTAAAACCCATGACAAAGATTTGAAAAATTAACATGAGGTCATTTTATCAGATAAACTGCATTATTTCAAGTTAATAATATTAAATTTAGCAGCAACACTTTTAGATAGCTGGCAGAGAGGCAAATTTAAAGGAAGGATGAACATAAGCACATTAGGTGAGAGGAGACCTGGGTTTTGTCATTCAATGTGGGAATCAAATGAAATGGTCAGTCATAAAGTATTCATGAAGATGCTTAATTGGTTTATTTTAGTCTTCTTTGTTTATCAAAATCAACAAGTACTTAATATTTTAATATACACAGTTTTATACCATATAAAATATTACTGTGCTTAGTTTATATAACATTTTCATCATTTGGATAAAACAAGGAATAGTTTTAATGTGATAACAATCTTGTAGTGTTTCAAGGGTTACTTTAATGAAAGACTAATGAAAGCATTTTTTTCTGTTAGGTGATCTGTAATTTTAAATATATAACTTTAAACCCCCATACTTACATAGTTTATATATTTAATATATTTATCTATATAAGAGAAAATAATAAATATCAAATTAGTAAAAAGCAGCCATGATATTGTCATTGTAAAACTTAATTGCAAGCTATGAAATGAAAAGGTAAAATTTGAGCAACACTTAAATTAATTGATATAATATTAGAATCAAATTTACAAATGGCCAGTTTACAAGTGGGAGATAGTGGGAAAACACTTGCACAATAACAAAAGTACTTGACTATTATTTAGGAGTGGTTCTGTGACAGTTTTCCATTTATTTATTAACATTTTTAGGGTGGCAAAATCCTTGGAATACTCCATTCCCCTTTCTGCATTAAGAAGTTTTCATATAAATTCATTGTGTTAAAATAATTTTTCTTCTGGCAGCAAATGACTGTTTAATCCAGAGACATGCCCAGTCTCAAGTAACTAATGTATATATAAATGGGAACACCAAATGGAGTTAACAAGATATATAAATAATATAGCATACATATATATATATAATTATTAGAGTTTATGAATTGGATAGAGAGTGGGGTTATGGAAGAAGTTGGAGGAGCAAGAGGGTAGGCTAAGATGTAAATACAGCACTCTAGTATGAAATACCAAAAAATTAAATAAAATAAGAAATAGCTTCTAACTAGATCACCATTACTGTGTACAACCAAGTTTTGATACTGTCACCAAAGGAATGATGACTCTAAGATGCAACTCTGATTGGGCATCACTTAAAGGCTTTTGTTCCTTAGTGATTAAATTATAAATCTAAATTTATCCTTTCTTGCTGCACTACACAAAAATCAGTCTGAAGTTTTCAAAACCTTTCAAAAATGTTCCTGGTAGTTGAGATATGGCAGGGTCTCTCTATCTAAAGCGTAGAGTCATTTTGATGAACCAAGAGGCTAGGGGAAATTCTTAGCTGAGAGCCAGGCACAAAGCCATGCATTTGTGCATTCTTCCATTCACCCACACGTAGCTAATAAGCAGTGAGAGAGTAGGTGCTCTCTACACAAGGACTTTAAAAGCATCTTCTTTGTCCTTGAGTTGTAATTAAAGTTATGTGAAAAAAATCTAAATAGCTTCTGAACATGAAATCTATTTTTGATTAGTGAAGAAAGTGGCAACTGAGCAGAATTTTAAAAGGCAATTAGTTGTTATGCAAAACAAGAAGAAATAATTGGTTTTTAATGTAGAAAGTTGTTTAAAAAGATGTAGACCAAAAGAGCAAACCTCATGCTATAAAAATGAAGAATCATTTTCATTGGTGAACATTGTCATTCAGGCACCAGAAAGCTTTTGCTATATTTGTTTTTTTGGAGATTGCTACATGCACGAAAAATTAAAAGCTCATATATTATGTACACACAAAGATTTTGAAAATTGACACTATCACAGTGAAATAACCTCTGAGGTGTCTAATAATCAGAAGAATCTTGATCAAATCTTACTGTCAAAGAATGGATGAAGGGTTTTAGATCTCCAGGAAGGACCAGTTGTAATCATTGGAAAGGTGACTGTATGTTGAGATGGAGTACTATACACATGCTTTGAAGTACTTAAAAGATGCTGTTGGCCGGATTGGTTTGGTATTTGAAAAATAAACAAAATTCTAACAAAAATCAGAAGCCAGAAGCCATAACAGATGTTCCTTGATTCTCAATGGGCAAGTACAATGTAAGTAAAAACCATTAAAAGTTCAAAAATGCATTTGATTCATGTAAATAATCCTTGTATAAACAATGTGCATCATGGCATCCTGTGATTATTGGAGTGACAGGGAGCTGGTGTTCTTGTCCTTTCGTCAGCATGTGAGTGGGGCACTGCCAAGTATCCAACCTGAAAGGGAGGAATATGTAACATTTGATTAAGCTGGAAGGACTGTTTTTTGTACCACCCCAAAGTAAAACTACTACCTAACTAACTCATTCACTCACTTACATCAATATGTAAGAAACCATCTAAAATTTTTGTAGTTATAAAGTAACCGTGTTGCTAGTAACACACAGAAATGGAAGGCAAAGACTTTTCAGGAGTATATTCTTTTTAAATGTTCATTTGGAGCAGACTCACTAAAGCAGTTATATTAAAACAAAACACATTTATAATGTGTTCCAAAACATCAGAAATAAACTTCAGCTGGAGGCATCAGTCCCTCCTTTACTGTCAATGACTTGGCACATTTGTTGTGGCTTAAAGAAAGAGATGGCAAGCAGATTATTCCCCTCTGATACTAACTCTAACACTTATACAATGCTTTCTGATGTGAGGTACATAGAGTTTTGAAACTTTGTAAAACTTTTTCGTTAAGATACTAATGTATGGAGTGGAGGGTGTTTGTGAGTATGGAGGTCAGAGGACCACTTACCACAGGCAGTTTGCTCATTCTGCTATGTGGGTTTTGCGAATAGAATTCAGGTTGTCCACCTGGTTTGCAAACACCCAGCCTTGCCATCTCAGAACATAATTTTATGATTTAGTTTTTCTTTGTATGAGTATGATAATTGTTTTATTTGGTAAGCTATGTGCAAAGCTGAAGGTGTTATGTCTGTAAGTTCCTATGTTTCCAGTAGTTACCACTGCTGTGGACTTCAGAGTGCCATACACAGGAGAATTTCAGAGAAAGTGAAGCAGGCTGTCAAGGGGATAGAGGTACGGGGGTGGGGGGTGACTTAAGCTGTTGAGCTTGATTTAAATCTTTAATCTAAAAGAGGCATACTTCATCTTTCAGGACTTAAATCATGAGTATAATTAAAGCTTTGTAGGTAAACCTTGGAATAGTTTCCAGAGTTTTTTCAAAATCTGCATCTTTAAACGCTGTTCTTACATTTAGAACGTCAGCTATTTAAATTTATTCCTTTAGAGACTTTAACCATAGGGCCTAGGACATGTCTCAGTCTTCTCTCCAATTTATCTTTAATAATTTTATTGCTATTATGACTATTTACTAGGTGTTGTATTAGCAACTGTGCTTGCTCTTGTGGCAAAAGTGCATAGTGGGCAAATTAGAATTAGAGTTATTAAAGAAAAAAAGATAAGATCCTTAATGAATTTTAGGAAATACAGAAGTTAACTTGTGAGGGACATAGATGTGCGTGAGAAATGTACTGCTGTAAACCAGTCAGGAAATCTCAATTATGCCTAAAGGGGCAGAATGCCTGAGATGCAACAACCACATAAAGGACCATTTGTTGTCCTATTTCTTTGGCCTCTAGTGGGGTTATTCTTTTGGCAAGCGATCTATCTTAATATTACACAAGGAAGCTTTGTACACATGGTACATAACTAAATCCCTCTTATTGGACAATAACATAAGGAAGAATGTGTGTATGTGTGTTGTATCTGTGTGTGCTTTAAGGCATCAATTGTCCAATTATCTTCAGAAACTTCATTATAGAAATGCATTCCTTTTGAAAAGTGAGAACAATAAAATATCCCAAAACTCTATGTGACTATTAAAAATCTATAGAGCATTAGTCAAATGTTTTATATGCTGAAAAATGCCTAACAGTAACATTTTACCAAGAAAGTAAAAATGAGCATGCCTCTAAATTTTAATAGAGACAATTACAAAGTTGTAGATATTTAAATGCTTAGAATAAATATCACCAGCAAATTGTGTTTTTAAAGTTTATTCCTAAGACATTGCTATATCGTTACAATACAATTTTGACTCACAAACCATTAGAAAATTCAATTAAAATACAGTGTGTTAAACTTATTTTTATTAAATACTAGTAGTAATTCAAGTTTTCTTGGCATGCATCTACCAACCATATTCTGAAATTTAGAGTGCAGGACTCTGGATTTAGTGTTTTTATTCAATCTTATTACGATTTATCACGCGGAAAAGAATTTTTAGTAGTATATATCTAATTGTGCGAAAGAGTTCCAAAGTGCTTATATCATTTTATATTTCCACCAGGAATGCAAGGGAGTTCCAATCACTATATATCCATTAAAGCCTGAGTGTGAAATGTTCTCCATACACTCAGGTTCAGTACGCTTATAGTCAGTAGGTGCTGCTCTGCATTAAGGCCATGATCTCTGTCTTACAAGCCGCTCAGTAGGGGTAGGCACTGGAAGGTTGCAGTCCCTACATCTACTTCTCTCTGCTGCATGGTCTGCCATGATGTTTGGAGCTTTCCCCATATGCTTCCAATTCTATGTACTCTAGCACGCCTTCCTGGCATGATGAACTCAGGTCCTCTAGAACAGTGAGCTCAAACACATTTTTTTTTAATTTAGGTACTTTTTTGTTAGGTATCCTTGTCACAAAGATGTAAGATTGAGTAATATAATACTAATACTCATGCTGAGTACTTTCCAAAAGTACCTGCTTTAAAGTGTATCCTGACCCTCCTAGATTCTCCTCTATTCCTTTTATACAGTCTATCCTAGGAAAGCATGTTTTTATTTATTATTCTTTCTACTATATGAACTTCATATAAATCTATAATCAGATAAATTCCACAAGAAGATCTGAGGTATTTGATGTGATTGTATTAAATCAAGAAACCAATTTGTGGGAAATTAATGACTTTAAGTATATATAGCTACATAGTTCATGAACCTTGTATATTTTTGGTACTTATTTGAATCTTTAATTTCCTTTCACCTGTATATTTATTAGCCAAACATACAAATGTTTCCTAGGTCATTCTTCATGCTTTTCATTTTAATATATATCCCTATTTCAAAAAAATTTTGAAGATGTTATGTTTTCCTGTTCTAACATAAACACTCAAGACTACACTATCTTCACTGTCAATTAGAAGGAAGTCTGTACTGGAGCAGAAAGACATTGTAGTCTAACATTTATCTATTTCCATGTGTGTCTCTCTCTCACTAGCTCAATAGCATAGATGTTCTACTGCATGCAGATCAAGAGTTTGAAGAGGCAACACTCAGGAACAGAGCATGACAGAACTCTCTGAAGAAGATACTTTGCTTTGAATAGAGGAAAATAAAAATTAAACCTTGAGGCATGTCAGGGATCGTAGATTTATAAATGGAGCACACAAATTCCTGGTATTTTCTGAAGACATCTAGCTGGAAAACTCAGTCTCACTCCAAGCTTGTGTTTTTGCCAATGGAAGTAATCTAGACAAAAAAGGTATTCCCTTCTGACCCTCCCTATAAATTTTCCTTAACAGAATTCTGTGGTATTGCTAGTAAAATGGGAGATAACACTTTATAGCAAAAATTCACTCAAGAGATTAGATAAAATATGTCTTAAACATGCAGTAACCACTGTCTGAATGCTTAATATTATACCAGTTGATAAAATGCAAATGAGCCTCACGAGTAGCCACATGGATAAATAGTCTTCCTGTCTGAGCATCTTTCCTAGAGACCTATCCTTAGAGGGCAGATTCATGTAAGAAAATATTTCATTTTAATTCCTTGTCCACCACCTTTTCTTTTTCTTTTATATTTGAAGAAAAAATTAAAGTATTTATGCAGCAAGGAAAATTTAGCTTCTATTTTAATGCTTAACATTACGTTAAGAAAAATAGCCTTTGTAGGATTTAAGATAATATAAGTTAGAGAGCTCTAATATAGCCTTATAGCTTTGCAACTAGAAAGCATACATTCTAAAACTATGAGGAACTTCTAAGGTGCCCACCAAAGTGGTACTGGAATATGAATTTTCTCGTTAGCTTATGGAGTCTGCTCATTATTGTGAGAGTTTAACAAGTTATGTTTGACCTTTGATTGAAGTTCTTTTGGGGACAGTGAAGCTTAGTTCAGATTCTGTTATTTGCTTCTCTGTCTTTCTCTTTTCCTAAACTTTGTAATCAATCTTTCTTGAGTATGTCTCCAATAAACATATTATCTACTTTCAGTAAAGCCACATTTGATGTCAAAACTTCTTCAACAACCAGTTACAAATGTCCTTTGCAGTAGTTGGTGATTTAATTTGCCCTTTTATCAGTCAAATCTAGAAGCTTATATTTGACATGGAGGGTTGCAATCCTGGGTAGCTTTTGACACAGATCGTTTGCTAACGAGAATTCAAATCAATGACTTTGGGAGCAAATTCTGCTGTGGGGGCATTCTTGGCAGTGGGATGTTGTATAGGTATTTTTAATTCAAATGTCCTTATTGTAGACAGAAAGACTCCTGTGTCTGCTTACACAATCCAAAGTAGTTGAGGGTGAGGGAATGCAGGTACCTGTGACTTGATATGTCCATTTCCATCATGATTATGAGACTGAAGACTATATGAATTCTGCAATTCTGCTTTGTGCTCATTTTTGTTGTGGTGGTGGTGGTGGTGAAGAGAAGACATATTTGTTTCCATTGGAGGTAACCCTGGTGAAGAAGATAGTCACTAGGGATATTATGACACTGATGTTTCATGAAGTCACTGAAACTAAGAGTTTGAAAGTCTTGAAAAATATGGCAAGTGTTTCTTCCTACAAATTGCATCCATTATTACAGCCCACAACAAAACTCTACTATATAAAAAATTGCATGTCTATCATTTTATTTGATTAGATTGTGTTAAAAATATAGTTCATTTAAAACAACTCTTTTATAGTTGATAATAGAATTTTCATAAAACAATTTAAACAGTTAATTTATACTATAGCGTATTTGAACCTCATGAAATTGATATATTCATGCTTATCTTTACTGAGAACACAGTAGTAATACTTTGCTTGTACTTAGTAATGCTCTATAAATATATGCACTGCCTTTTCCATAAATGTAAATGGCAAATTAATGATTTTACATGCTAACTATGTTTCATTAATGAAAATCAACTGTAGAAAGATCATACTTGGTCACAGTATGTAAAAATTATAGGCTTACTCTAGGTGGTGGTGGTATACATCTTTAATCCCAGCACTATGGTAGATTTCTGAGTTCAAGGCCATTCTGGCCTACACAGTGAGTTCCAGAAGAGCCAGGATACTCAGAGAAATAGTTACAAATGCCCCTTCCTAAAAAGACTCCTAGACTTAAAAAAAACACTTAAAGCGTTTTTATATGAAGTTTGTCATGAGAATGAACTATGGAAACCATAAGAAATGCTATATTGTAAATTTTGATCCAAATATAGTTTCTCTGCAAATGCAAAAGAATTTAAAGTCCATGATATGCATTTTTCTTTTTGATATATGCTAAAATTGATACTTATTCTGAATCTCAATGAGAATGTCAAAATAATATATAACAATTTGTCTAGAAACTTACCTCTAAGAATCTAGATTATAAAAATTAATGCTGCAAATTGACACATTATTCTTCACTGATCATGAGATTATAGCCTTTTGCTTTTATATATAATACACATTATAGTTTATATGATTTTATGATGAAAGACTATGAACTTACTGCATTTTATCAATTATATTGATGTTTATCAATTTTTAATTATAATGTTCTCAGTACTTTTCCTAATTTCTGTTCAATTTCAATTATTTCTTTGTTTGATATTTTTCCTGTCTTTACAAAATGTATAATGAATATGCTATGTTGTTTTTTCCCAACAGAGATGTTTTAAGACGCAAATTTCTCTTTGAATAAAATTTCTCTTGAATAAAAGCAATCTGATGGGCATTGACTCTAAAACAATGATTTGATTAATATCAATGCAGCAGTAAATTTTTTATTTTAAAATTTGTATTCTACATCACAACATTTGTGAAAAAAAAAACTGTCCCTCTGCCGGACTAGTGTTAGTTTGATGATTATACTAATATTAACCGCTTCACTTGAGTAAGCAGAGAAGAGGTAAAATACCAGTCAGACCAGCTGTTAATTCACAGAGTGCTGTACTGTGCTTATTAAAAACACCCAAAAGATGTACCTTTGTGGTTCAGTCTTTTGAATTAGAATCAGAATATTAATCATGCCTCAGGCCTAAATTAAACATTGGAAGGCCCCTTAAGAATTTTCACCAAATTTTCTTGGATTTTTCTTTATTGGGTCTTCCCGGACTCTGTTTAGCTCTGTAATTGCTTTGCTCCTTTGTTGATAGGTTAAAGCACAACGTGATTTTCTCCATGTCATAATATTTAAGAGGACGGCTCAATGGTCTACTCCAAGTTGCAATGTGCAGCTGAGACACCAATTTATAACAGAGTGTGTACAATGTCAAATAAACTATGATATATGAACTGTTATGTACTTTAAGATCCATATATATATAAGGACAGAGATGATTTCTTTCTCCACAGCTTTAACATTCCAATAATGTTATTAAAACTTTCTCACCAAATGCTATCACACTGCTTTAACGTGGGCATGTAAAATTTGGAATGGATTTTAAACAATGGAAAGAAATCATAAAAAGCAACAACAAAGTTCTAGCTTGATCAAAACTCATCTAATCTGCTTCTATAAGCAGTCAATGGTTAATAACACATTAATGAGTGTGTGCCTGAACAGAGAGATGAGCACATTTAAGATTGTTCAGATATCCTATTCTCTGCTTTCAGAGGATATGCTTTGTTACTAATAAATATGCCACAGCTTCTTAGATGAATATGAACCCTATTTCACAGAGTTGGAATGTGTGAATAGTAACACAAAGGTGCCTAACTCTCAGTAACTGTTTATTATATGTACTATTTATATTTGGTTCAATTTGAACTTCTGATACTGGAAATCAAAACAAATATGGTGATTTTTGAACTGATTTAATGTTTAAAATATTACTACTCTCTCACCCTCAAACAAAAGGATGAAATGAAAGTGTATATCAAAGTGAGGGAGACTATGTTGTTTTTAAAAAGCAAATAATAACAATCATGCAATCTTGGGACTCTTACTGTATCAGAAAATTTCTCTTCCAGTTCCTCATTTGAATGTATAATAATCTACTAATACTTAAGTTTAACTAAGAAGTATGCTAATTATAAACTCCCCAACAATTATTTGTGGAGATAGAAACATATGTCTGCTGAAATTGATATTTCAATTTATTGACACATTTGGTAGATGCAACATGCTCAGCTTTTCAAAGGTTTGTTTAGCAATATTTGGGCTGATCTGATACTACATGGAATTTATCTTGGCAGCATCTGTATGTTACATAACACAGAAAAATAACTGCAGCTCGATGTGTTAAAATCAAGAAAAAATTATACCAAGAAAATAGATATATTTTAGGGGAAAGGTGATAAGCATTGTCATGTCCAAGTTATTTACCATGTTAGCTGCTTTCCTTAGAGAGTTAGCAAAAATGGAATATGTTTAAAATAGTATTTTTTACACTGTTTTAAGCTGTTCAGGTTGCCATGAATTGTGTAGAAAGACAAAGACAAAAAGAAGGAGAAAGCAGATATTTCAGAAAGAAACAAACATACCGAGTGGAGAAGCCCACTCACCATGCAGTGCTGGACTTTTCACTTGTCCTTGCTGTTCCGAGCTGGACTTCAGTTCTTTTGCCTTTACTCTGAAAATGCTTGCAACTTCCTGGGTGATAGACAAATACATAACAAGTCACCTATCAAGTGTGTGGACTATGTAATAATCTCTTTTTTTGAAAAAATTCAAATACGGTTTTGTTAATCAAGTCCATGAGAGATCAAACTGGGACCAGCCAAGGTTAGACACCTGGAGTACATTTCCATTCCAGGGATCTTTGTTGACAGTAATGAGAATAAGCCTGACATTATGTTAAATATTTAGCAGTAAAAACTTGAGATTACTGGGTTAGTGACCAAACTTTATACCCCACAAATATGCTTTAGGAGGTCCTTTGTAGATGGGCTACTGTTATGATGAAACTTCATAACACAGTTCTAACCATATGCTTTGGAAACTTAGTTTTATCCATTTTGGATCACTGCAGAAGTACATCCCAAACAGTTTGTCATTGAATACCTTAGGACCAACCTACATGCTATTAATTTGTTTTAATTTACCAGTTTTGTTGCACATTATTTTGTTGTATGTGGTATATTCCAAAAGGAATATTTATTCCTAAGTATTTCAGTATGCATGCCTAGTTGTTACATTTTTTAAGTTAAGGATAAGTTATTTAATATCATTTAATTGCCTGGTCTGTGTTCAAATATCTTGACCTTTGACTTTTACATCAGTTCTACTTTAGCACAGTTTTTGAAAAAGAACCTTAGTTGAATTTAGAAGATACAACTAGTAAATGAAGGTTTGTAAATATTTGAAACATGCTCTTTTCTATTAACATTATCTTTACACGCTCGATATTTCACTTCTAGGCCTTCCCACATTTGGATTTCATGGATTTTTCTGTATTTACTACTGAACTGAAATTTTTATTTAGAAGTTTGATTAGATTCTATTTGAATGCAAATATTTTATTTTGTACTTTTTCCATTATAACATATGCATTTTAGTACCCACAATTTTTACAATCATCAAAATGTCAAGATGAATTAATAAAAATGTGAAAATATGCACTAGATTATTTATAGCAAATGACCAAAAAACTTAACAGCCCATAAGCAATTAACAAATAATAAATGTCACAACATGCATCTGATTGAATAATTGGAATATATGATGACATGTCCAAATACAAAGCATTCTATGTATGAAGAAAATATATGCATAATATAATATATTGTATACATATGTACATAGTGTGATACCATCTAAACGAGTATTTGGTCATTTATCTTCAGTGTTATAATAATATTAAACTGTGTGTAAAAATATAACTTACATAGTCCACACATTCTCCAGGGTCAAAGAATAGAAAGAAAAGAGATGGCACAGTTTTTCAGATATTTAAAACAGAGGAATTTAGAATAGAAACTATAAATGCTTTGTTATGTTTAATGAATGAATGAGTCTACATAATTGACAACTGCTCATGGTTGCACAGGATGAAGACTTCCAGTCCATTTTCTTCTTCTCAGTGAATTGACACAATAATAAAAGCAAACTTATAAATATCCAAAATTAAAACTGATCGAACTTCTGACTCAATGCATGGCAGTCAAGTTAAACAAATCAATCAGATAAAATGAAAAATATTCAGATTACACAAAACTATAACAAAGGAATAAAAAATTACAAGGAAACTGGCAGCAGAAATAACTATAGAGAAAAGTGAAGTACATCACATGATGCAAAAACCTAATTAAAATAATAATTTAAATACTTTTTTGACAGTGATTTACATAAATTAAGAATATAAGATCTTTATTTTAATTTGATAATATCATGGATATGATTTAATTAAATAAATGCTTATATATTTCTATTTAAATTTTTATTATAAAACTAAAATAAATGTTTAAAATTTAGAGCAGATACTAATATCACAAAGATAGAATAATAGAGGACTTGGGAATTCTCTGGAGTTCAATTATTACAGAGAAGAAATTAGGTCAATATCATTATTTATGTTCATGGGTAAAATGAGCTCTTAACCTCAATAAACAAAAAAGTTAACCTTGAGAGGACTCACACAGCCACATCAACAGAAGTTCTGAACTCTGACCTTGATTGGATAATTTTAAGTAGCAAACTTTTGTAATCTACTCAATCTAATCTATGCTGTCCATATGTACAGAAGTGAGAAATGTGGTGTCATTCACTAGAACATTGACAAACTGCTAATGGCCACCTCAAAATGAAACATTGACTCACACTCTCTCTTTAAAATGGTAATCTTACAAAAAGCAATCTGCAGATTCAATGTAATGCCAATCAAAATCCCAGCAAAATTCTTCACAGACCTCGAAAGAACGGTACTCAACTTCATATGGAAAAGCAAAAAACCTAGGATAGCCAAAACAATTCTATACCATAAAAGAACTGGAGGCATCACAATCCCAGACTTCATACTCTACTACAGAACTACAGTACTGAAAATAGCCTAGTATTGGCATAAGAACAGACAGGAGGACCAATAGAACCGAATCAAAGACCCAGATATTAATCCACACACCTTCAAAAACCTGGTTTTTGATAAAGAAGAAAAATATATCAAATGGAAAAAAAGAAAGCATATTTAACAAGTGGTGCTGGCATAACTAGATATCAACATGT
>LOEQ01000207.1:438294-449438 GCA_001685075.1 Bramus lutescens | reverse complement strand
AGATAGATAGATAGATAGATAGATAGATAGATAGATAGATAGATAGATGAAAAGGAATAAAACAGCAATAACAAACCCACCTCAGTCAAAACTCCATCTGGAAAAGTTCTTCCTCAGCAATCTCATCAAACAAAACTGCTCAAGTCCCTGAACAACTTTTATTATGCCCAGTGCAAAATTCTACTTTTCTCTCTACATCCAAAAAGCATTATCAACTTTTATGCTTTCAAAGAGCTTTATAGATTTTCATGCATGTTTTTATGGTGAGATTATAAGTTTTGATATTATTTACAGCTATATACATGTTTCCTAGTGGAGTACTTTGGAAGAGCTGGTGGGCTAAAACTTTGGTTGAAGTTGGGCATCTGGTTGTTCTTTTCTTGTGAACCTTTGTCAATCACTTCATGACCCTGAGTTATTAATATAAGAAGGTTTAACTAGACCTCAATCACCTTCTCAACACATTCAGGCTGATATGCATGGATCTGATGACTACACCAACCAATATCCATTTATTTTCCTTAGGATGCATCCAATGAGAGAGTCCCTGGGAAGAAAAAGCTAGACAAGTTATGATTTTAATTGAAAGTGTGTGTGTGTGTGTGTGTGTGTGTGTGTGTGTGAAAGAGGGAGATTTTCAGTGTCTTCTTCAATCAGTTTCTACCTTGCTATTGAGGCAGGGTCTGTCCTTTGTACCTAGAACTTACCAACTCTGGCACTTAAACTAGTCACCTTGCTCTGGGATACATCTTTCTCTGTATCTCACATACAGGGGGATTACAAGCAGGCCACCACATCTGCCTGGTTTGTGTGCAGTGGGTCTGAATGCCAACCCTCACACTTGCTCTACAAACACTTTACGTTGAGCCATCCTCCCAGTCTCCAAATTAGCCAAATTCCTAAGTAAAGGACATCCCTGTGTCTGGAAAGACTTCATGTCCAAAATCAGTGCACATGGAATGACTGAAGAGAACAGTAGCCTGAATGGACAGGTGAACCACAGACACTTTGACCAGTAATCTATGACAGGTCACCACAGACAACACATGCTATACCCAGGACTCCAAAATAAAGTGCAATAAAAATGATTCCAGCTCTAGTCTTGGGGAGGGATTGTCAAAGAAAATGTCCTCCTGCTTTGTAATGGATGTGTGATTACACCATGAGCACAGAGCAAGTTTAGAAATTCTTCCCAGAACTTTTACAGTTGAGGTCCTGACTTTGAAGGGTGTATAGCTTCCCCCTCTTCTTTCCCTCATCACCTTTGCAGTTACCATTGGGTAAATGGTTTTTCTCAACCATGTACTCCCTGCTATGATTTTCCATTCAATCTTGCCACAAACCCACAGAAATGAAGTCAATCACAAGAGACAAAAACATTTTTTAGATTTTTTTTTTGGTTTGAGGAAATTAATACATACATACAATGAAATTCGATCATCTATAACCCCCTGATTCTCTCTTCCAGATCCTCCATAATTCCCCAACATGTCTTCCAGGCAACTTCATGTCTTATTTTTTTTAATGCCCACTAACTTCATTTAGTGTTGCCCACAATTCAATGCATGTGGAGCTATCTAGTGGAGCATGGAATCCTAACGGTGACCACATCTTCAAAAGAAGTACCCTTGAAAACATCACTACCAGTGTTCCTTGGTGTGGAAGGAGGCCTGGAGGTTGTCTACCACATCTATACCTAAATTTTGAGTGACATAATCTTCTGCAGGTAACCATAGCTGGGAACTCATAACTGTGACAGCCCTGTCATGTCCAGAAAACAGCATTTGTCAGCACGCCTCCCCATCGCTGGCTCTGAAATTCTTTCAGACTCCCTTTCCACAGAATCAATGAAGGATGTTAACATAGATGTCTCATTTAGGCTGTTCAAATTTTGGTAATTGTGATGAGGTGCGAACATTTGATTTTCACATTTCTTATTATATTTTTGAAGATGGATGGTAACCAGGACTACACAGTGAGACCCCATCTCAATATATACACATTTACACATATTATTGAGACGAAAATTACTACCTCCATTCAATATTTCAAAACAAGGGAAGGAACTAGAAATTCACACATTAAGTGAAACAATCTAACATAGAAAGATAAATCTTCCCTGCTCTCAGGCAGAAGAATCTACATTTCTGTAAAGAATACGAAAGAAGGAGATCATGAGAAAAAGTAGGGGTCTAAGATGTAGGGGTGTGGGGGGACAAGGGAAGAGAAAGGAGAAGAAAGACATTTATACATACTGCATGTTTTTCCTCATGTGAACTGTCTATGTATCTGTCATCATCCATCATGTATTATCTGTGTACATATGAATATGTACACATGTATGACACAAAAACACAGGAGTGACAGCGGAGGGAGAGGAGGACCAGTGAGAGGGGAGGAAAGACGGTGTTGGAGGGACAAGTGCAAGCAAATTGCTTTGATTTGTACATGTGAAAAAATTATTTCACTAATATCACTATTTTCCCCAGGTTTTAGACTGGCAAAAAAATCTTTTCAGTTCCCAGCTTCCTAGTTATGTATGCTGAGGCAGGAACCATGATGTGAGATACGTAAGGAGACCATGTTCAAACAGTTCAACCCTCTTACCTTTTATTTGGCACGGTCCACGAGGCTAGTGTGCATTAAATTAGAGTTCTAATCTGGCCTGAAGAGGGCAGTGTTGTGTGGGTGAGCATCAAGTCTACAAGCTGCACAACTCAGTTTGCCTTCATGCTGCCTTGTGTCCAGCAAAGGGTGGCTGCAGGTCAGTGAGGCAGGTTTGGATATTCGGGTACCACTGAAGATTGGACAACATCTGTTGATGGTGCAGCATTTCATAATGTGCAAACAAAAGCTGGCAATGATCCGGGTACCACTGAAGATTGGATAACGTCTGTTGACGGTGCAGCATTTCAAAATGTGTAAACAAAAGCTGGCAATGATCTAGAAATGTGAAGAGATAATGTGTGCCCACTGAACAAGAACTAAGACAAGATGGGGCTAGGAGGAGGGCTCAGTAGGTAAGACAGCTTGCTGCACAAGCTTGAGAACCTGAGTCTGAATCCCTGCACCTACATACTGTGGTGTGTGTGCCTGAAACCTCGGCACTGTACGGGGCAGAGAAAGGAGGATCACTGAGGCTTGCTAGCCATCAACCTCACTCCAGGTTCAGTGAGAGACCCTGTCTCAAGGGAATGAAACAGAGACTGATGGCGCAGGACACTCTGGCCTCCACACATGTTTGGGCACACACGCCAGAGAGACAAAGAGTCAGGCAGAGAGGCTATTAAGGCAGCATAATAGAAAGAATTGAGGGTAGCTCTTTGAGTAATCGTGTTAACTGAAGGATCAGATGGCTTTCTGAAGAACCAAGCAAGCAGTTATCTAGGCCAGAATGGAAGCTCAGAAGCTGTTGGAATGAGAGCTCAGTTTCCCTCCTAGAAACTTCCATAACCCTATGGCATGTGAACAGCTTTGTACACCTGCATGTGCTGCAAGGCTTCAAGAAACTTTACTCTGAAAAGTGAACCAAACATGACATTCTGGATTTCCTCTGACTTCAGATCACCTTCTGACATTTAAAATTCTCTTTTTGCTTCTAGCACCAAGTGGGTTTTCTTTAGCTGGTGATGAGCTCCTAGAATTTCAAAGATGGGAAATCCTATATAGTAATCAAGGGTGTTTCACAAGCCTTCTCCTAGGGCAATTTTAAGGAAGGGTAAGTACTTCTGGGAATTAGAAAGTTTTCCAGGGATCAGTATGGCAGTTCCTCAGAAAATAGGGAATCAACCTGCCTCAGAACCCAGCAATACCACTCTTGGGCATATACCCAAAGGATGTTCAATCATACTACATTTGTTCATCTATGTTCATAGCAGCATTATTTGTAATAACCATAACCTGGAAACAACCTAGATGCCCCTCAACCAAAGAATGGAAAATGTCTGCATTTACACAATAGAGTACTACTTAGTGGGAAAAAAAAACAATGACATCTGGAAATTTGCATTCAGATGGTTGGAACTAGGAAAACAACCATCTTGAGTGAGGTAACCCAGACCCAGAAAGATGAACATGGTAATGGACTCACTCATAGATGGATACTAGATGTAAAGAAAGGATAGCGAGTCAACAGTCCATGATCCTAGAGAAGCTAAGAAACAAGGTGAACCCTAAGAAAAACATGCATAGGTCCATCTCGAAAAGGAAAATAGATAAGATCTCCTGACAAAATTGGGAGCATGGAGGTGGGAGGAGAAGGGAGAGTGGAAAGTGAAGAGGAAGAGAAAAGTGGGGAGGAGAACTTGAGGAAACAGGATAGATGAGATGGAGGAAGGACAGATATGAGAGCAAGGAAATAGATGCTTTTTAATTATTAGATTTTAAAAAAAAATACCAATCCAAATTCCCACTCCTTCCCCTCCTCCCACACACCCTCCAACCCCACCCCCATCTAATCCTAAGAGAGGGTAAGTCACATTGTTTTGTGGAAGGTCCAAGGCCTTCCCTACTACATATAGGCTGAGCAAGATATACATCCAAAGAGAATAGGATCCCAAAAAGCCAGTACACGTAGTAGAGATAAATCCTGGTGCCACTGCCAGTGGCCCCTCAGTTTGCCCCAGCTATGCAACTGTCAACCACGTTCAGAGGAACTAGTTTGGTCCTATGCTTTTTCCTTCCCAGTCCAGCTGGAGTTGGTGAGCTCCTATTATCTCAGGTAAACTATTTCAGTGGATGAACCCTTCATGGTCTTGACCTCTTTGCTCATATTCTCATTCCTTCCACTCTTCAACTGGACCTTGGGAGCTCAGTCCAGTGCTCCAATGTTCAAGGTTCCTGAATAAACTGAATAAAAGCGTCTCTCCCTCTGTTTCCATCTCTTCTTGGATGAAGGTCCTATGGTGATATTTAAGATAATCATCAGTCCGACTACAGAGCAAGGCCAATTCGGGCACACTCACCTCTATTACTTAGGGTCTTAACTGGGGTCATCCTTGTAGATTCCTGGGAATTTGTCTAGAGCCAGGTTTCTACTAACCCTATAATGGCTCCGTTAATCAAGATATCTCTTTCCTTGCTCTCATATCTATCCTTCCTTCATCTCCACTATCCCATTCCCTCAAGTTCTCCTCAACCCTCCCCTTCTCCCTTCCTCTTCCCTTTCTACCCTTCCTTCTCCCCCACCCCCATGCTCCCATTTTTGTAAGGTGATCTTGTCTGTTTCCATTTGGACTTGAGTTTGGTGCATGGCGATAGATATGGATCTATGTTTATTCTTCTACATGTTGACATCCAGTTATGCCAACACCATTTGCTAGTATTTTACTGAGTATTTTTGCATCCAAGTTCGTGAGAAAGATTGGTCTGTAATTCTCTTTCTTGTGTAGAGTCCTTGTGTGGTTTTGGTATCAGGGTAACTGTAACTTCATAAAAAGAGTTCGGTAATGTTCCTTTTTCCCTTCTGTTTCTATTATGTGGGACGCATTGAGGAGTACAGATATTAGCTCTTTTTGGAAGTTCTGGTAGAATTCTGCACTAAAACCATCTGGCCCTAGGCTTTTTTTTTTTGGTTGGTTGGGAGGCTTTTGATGACAGTTTCTATTTTCTTGCAGTTTATAAGTCTGTTTAAATTGCTCGCCTGGTCTTGATTTAATTTTGGTATATGGTATTTATCTAAAAAAATTGTTCATTTCTTTTATATTTTCCAATTTTGTGGAGTATAGGTTTTTGTAGTATGACCTAATGATTCTCTGTATTTCCTCAGTGTCTGTTGTTATGCCCCCCTTTTCATTTCAGATTTCGTTAATTTGGATGTTCTCTCTGCCTTTTTGTTATAGAGCTTTCAGGTGTTCTGTTGAGTCACTAATGTCAGCTTTCTATGTTTTCTTTATGTGGGCACTTAGTGCTATGAACTTTCCTCTTAGCACTGCTTTCATAGTGTCCCANATTTTCCAATTTTGTGGAGTATAGGTTTTTGTAGTATGACCTAATGATTCTCTGTATTTCCTCAGTGTCTGTTGTTATGCCCCCCTTTTCATTTCAGATTTCGTTAATTTGGATGTTCTCTCTGCCTTTTTGTTATAGAGCTTTCAGGTGTTCTGTTGAGTCACTAATGTCAGCTTTCTATGTTTTCTTTATGTGGGCACTTAGTGCTATGAACTTTCCTCTTAGCACTGCTTTCATAGTGTCCCATAAGTTTGGATATGTTGTGTCTTCATTTTCATTGAATTCAAAGAAGATTTTAATTTCTTTATTTCTTCCTTGACCCAGGGGTGGTTCAATAGTTCACTGTTCAATTTCAATGAGTTTGTAGGCTTACTGAAAGTAGTATTGTTGTTAAATTCTAACTTTAATCCCTTTTGATCTGATACGACACAGGGGGTTACTCAAATTTTTTCTATCTATGGAGGTTTTCTTTCTTAACAAGTATGTGATGAAATTTAGAGAAGGTTCCATGAGGTGCTGAGAAGAAGGTATATTCTTTTGTGTTTGGGTGGAATGTTCTATAGATGTTTTTTAAGTCCATTTGATTCATAACATCTGTTAGTTCTCTTATTTCTTTGATAAGTTTATGTCTGCTTGACCTGTCCATTGGCAAGAGAGGAGTGTTGCAATCTCCTACTATTAGTGTGTGGGGTTTGATGTGCGACTTAAGTTTTAGTAAAGTTTCATTTACATATGTGGGTGCTCTTGTATTAGGGGCATACATGCTCAGGATTGAGACTACATCTTGATGAATTGTTCCTGTTATGAGTATAAAGTGTCCTTCTCCATCTCTTCCAATTCATTTTAGTTTGAAATCAATTTTGCTAGATATTAGGATGGCTACACCCACTTGTTTTTTGAATCCATTTGATTGGAAAACCGTTTCCCAACCCTTTACTCCAAGGTAGTGTCTGTCTTTGAGGTAGAAGTGTGTTTCTTATACACAGCAGAAGGCTGGATCCTGTTTTTGTAACCATTCTCTTAACCTGTGCCTTCTTATAGGTGAATGAAGTCCATTGATATTAAGCGATATTAATGACCAGTGGCTGTTAATTCTGGATATTTTTAGTAGCGTTTGTGTGTTTCCCTTCTTTGGGGTATGCTGGTTGGGGGTTATCAGATGTCTGTGTTATTGTGGGTGTAGTTAGCTCCTTGGGTTGGGGTTTTCCTTCTAGTACTTTCTGAAAGGCTGGGTTTGTGGATACGTATTGTTTAATTCTTTTTTTGTCATGGAATATCTTTTTTCTTCATCGATGATGAATGAAAGCTTTGCTGAATATTGTAGTCTGGGCTTGCATCCATGGTCTCTTAGTGTCTGCAGCACATCTATCCAAGACCTTCTGGCTTTCATGGTTTTCATTTAGAAGTTGGGTGTAACTCTGATAGGTTTACCTTTATATGTTACTTGATCTTTTTCCTTTGCAGCTCTTAATATCCTTTCTTTATTTGTATGTTTTGTGTTTTGATTATTATATGGCAAGAGGATGGGTTTTTTGATCCAGTCTGTTTGGTGTTCTGTAAGCTTCTTGTACCTTCATAGAGATCCTTTTTTAGGTTAGGAAAGTTTTCTTTTATGTTTTTGTTGAATATATTTCCTGTGCCTTTGAACTGGAGTTCTTATCCCTCTTCTACTCCTATTATTCTTAGGTTTGGTCTTTTCACGGTGTTCCAGATTTCCTGGATGTTTTGTGTTAAGAATTTGTTGGATTTTATGCTTTCTTTGAAAAGAAAATTGAAAAAAATTGAAAAAAAAGAAAAAAAAATTTTAAAATAAAGAAAGTTTTCCAGCCAACTTTGAGAACTCCCTGCTAGCACAGTCAGTGAAGAAAAAATAAAATCAAAAGTATGTAGTAAGAAAATGCTTGCCTATTTTTAAATAAAATAATGTCAAGATAAAGAATTCATGGAGGACATAAAGAAACAACTGGAACTTACAGATGAGTCAATTCACAAAAACTAAGGCACACTGGTAAGTGAGAAAATACAAAACCTCATTAAATACACAATGATTTTCACAATCATTTCAAAGAAAAAGAAATATTTTATGTGTGAATCTAACAGCAGCAATAAAAATTCTCATAAAAAATCAATGAAAATTTGAAGGAATGAAGAAACAAAGTATTCAGAGATCAAAACAGTCTGCTGAGGGCTCTGCGGGAAAGAGTGCTTGTTGCTAAAGCATGAGGACGGGTTTGAATCTGCAGCAGCCACATTATAATGCATGTTGGCTATGGCCATGGGTGCCTGTAACCCAGTGTTGGGGGAACAGAAACAGGTAGCACTGGCCATCCAGAGTAGCCAACAAGGCAGAGTGGTGCAGTAGGACACCTAACATCCTCCTCGGGGCCTCTGCTGGTTCACGCAGGCACACACATGTACATACATATAAATACAGCTCTCCCAAACACAAGGTTGATAATACCAGAATATTGTGCTATAGACACATACACACACATACACATACACACTCACATACACACACACACACACAATGGAGTTTTATACACCCATAAAGAAGAGCAAAATTATATCATTTACAGGGAAATAGATGGAACATGTTGAGTGAAGACAGGTTCAGAAACATGAGTATCACCTACCAGTATTGATAATAGATTTTTTAAACTATGTATATATAACAAAACATTATAGGTCTGGATAGAAGGCTCAGCTTTAAGAAGACTTGTTGCTCTTGCTGAGAACTTCAGTTTGGTTTGTAGTACACATTAGGTGGCTCATAAATACCAGTAACTACTGCTTTAAAGGACCCTTCTTCTGGCCTCTGAGGGCACCTATACACATGTGCACATGCACACACAGATAAACATACACATAAACATATATAATAACTATTTAAAAATAAAAAAGAAGCCAGGCCATGGTGGCACACGCCTTTAATCCCAGCACTTGAGAGGCAGAGGCAGGTGGATCTCTGTGAGTTTGAGGCCAGCCTGGTTTACAAGAGCTGGTTCCAGGACAGGTTCCAAAGCTACAAAGAAACCCTGTCTTGAAAAGAAAGAAAGAAAGAAAGAAAGCCAGCCCACCATTTTGTACTGTAAACATATACTAACAGTGTAGAAACTAAAGATAAAAATGTTTTCCAACTAAGAAGAAAATACAAGTTGTTAGGTATTTTGTCTTTAGCTGAACCTCTCTGCTGTCACAAATAATTCCAATCAAACCAAATTAGACCAAATAAAAGATGCCCGTGTTTAATAAAACGCTTCTGGTGGCCTGGGGAAAGCATGGAGAGGGGAAGAGAGAAAAGGGGAGACCATGTGAAACCTGGAGACCATATGTTCATTCTCTGGGTGGCAGTTTAAATAGCCTGTGGGATTGGTCTCAGCCTTCCCTAGTGAGGGGTCAACATTTGGTGGGCTTTTATGACTCTCCCTGGAGAGGGATCATTATGTGGCGGGCTTTGTTGGAGGTGGAGTTTGGACTAAGGCAACTCCCAGAGTAGGGGGCTTCTGCCAGGAGCTGGGGTGAAGTTCCCCAGCCTAACAATCTGGACTTTTTGTACAAAGGGGTATTAGGAAGCTGGGGTGATGCTTTCAACCAAACACTCCAGACTTTTTGGATAAAGGGGGTACCAGCAAGCTGAGGTGAAGCCACTCAACCAAACATTTTAGACTCTATCTCAAGTTTGGGTGCTTCCTGTGGGCATGGGGCAATGTGGGAGAGGGGAGAGCTGGGAGTTGGTGGGCTCACGCTCAGCGAGAGGTGTGGCTGGAGTGGCATTCAGTTTACTGTCATCCTGGTGACCTCAGACAGCTGTTTTTTGAGGAAGATGAGAAGACAAGTGGTTAGGAAAAAATATATTGTTATTATTGACCCTATGAATGGGGCTTGTCATGGGAAGTCATTAACTGCTAGAAAGAATGGGACAGAGAAGTGCCCTGGTTGTACAGGTGAGGCTCAGTGTGCATGTGGGACACAATAGCAGATGAAACCAGATTTCAGTTGGCAGGTGTCCTTGATCCAGGAGAGTTGGTACCAATGGTGAAGTTCCAGGAGCTGGTACAGGTGTTGGCACTGTACTTTGTAAGTTGGTCTTGGCCCAGACAGCATGAGTGACCTGTAAAATATGGTTCAAATTGTGTGGGGTTAAAATAGTCTCTGGAGACTGTTAGTTTTTACCAGGCCTGATTTTTGATACAGCAGCAGAACTTTTCCAGGAACCTGTAGGTATCTGTAAGACAATTGGAACATGAACATTTTAGAAGACAATTAAAGGAAATTGAGAACTCGGAATTTTAAAGATACACCTGAAACCTGTTAGCCCTGGCCTGTGAAGCCTGTTAAAGAGGCACACCTGTATGTATTTTAGCAGGAAATTTAACAAATGAAGTAATGAGCTACCAGTGCCTTAAGTCATCAAATGCCATTAGACAGATCTAAGGGGGATAAATGAGCAGAAATGACACTGCTTTTTTAGCTATGCAGGCAATCCCAAGTCTCTCCTTGGTCCTTGGAGAACACCAGCCTAGAAGCAGTGCTTTCCGTTAGCTGATGAGTGCAAGAGGCCTGAAGATTATTCTGTGGTGGTAAGATTTATTCTACCTGTCTTGACAGGATGAAAAAATTGATTCCCCAGGTGGCAATCAGGAAGCTGAAGAGGTGGAAGGCCCGTTTTTGCTGTGTGGGTGGCTTTGGCAAACCCAAAGGCAAGCCTCAGGCAGAAAGTCTTCTGCAACCATGTATCTTCTTGGAGGAGCTAAAGGATGCTGCGGGTGCTGTCTGTGTTAGAAGCTCTTTTGTTAAATGCCATACTCTCATCTGTAAAGGCACTTGAGAATTGGGTACCAATACCTGTTTGTTAAATTAGACATCTATTTTACCCAATAGTTATACCTTACCAATGCTAGTAAATATAAGAAGATTAAAAGGAATATTTTAATAATTCAAAGAATTCTAGCACATGTGGGTACTCATTCCCAAGATGGTGGTGGGGTCAAAATGGGGATTATCCATGTGTTTGTATTTTTCCAGAGCTGTTGTAATCTGAGTTATAAGTTTTACAGATCTTAAAACACGCACACATACACACAGAGAAATAAAACAAGCATATTGTAAAATTAAACACACATATGTAGTGATTGGGGAGCAGGCCTGCTTTTCGTCCCGCCTGGCTCCCGGATGGCTAGCTTAGCCCCGAA
>LOEQ01000207.1:408321-421119 GCA_001685075.1 Bramus lutescens | reverse complement strand
AGTGTTTAAATGAATACAATTTGTGTGTTGTTATTTCGGGTGTAAAGCTATCCGAGCAGGAGCTGGGCGGGATGAAAAACAGGCCCGCTCCCCTATCACTACAGAGTGGCCCCCAACTCCCCTTTCACTACAGAGCTTGGCTCACAGTACCCATGTCAGGTGTTCACAGTCACATGTTACTCCAGATCCAGGGGATCTGATCCCTCTGTCTCCAAGGGCAGTCGCATTCACATGAACAAACCCCCGCATATACACACACATAATTAAAAGTTTTTAAATAAAGAAAATGAGTCTTTGTTACTATGTCATAATTTGGATATTAAATGTCTGTGTAGCTCCATATAATTGCTAGTTCTTTGAATAGATTAAATGTACCATCATCTTCCTTACACCAGAATATAGTATCTTTCTAGTTAAGGCAGCTAGTACAGCTGCGTCATTCATTTGCTTATTGGGCCACCACTGTATGAGTACCTGTTCCATTTTCAGTTATATTACTAGTTAGCATTTGTGGATGGTTTGAGAAGCACATGATCCTTTTCCCAATGGGGAAATCAATTGTCAGGAGCTTGGGGGATTTCATCACTACGGTCCAGATGAAAACGATGTGAAGGAAAGCAGATACTGTGTAATGGGAGGGGTGTAACAACCACAGCAATGACTGGGGCATGACTGAGCTCAGTCATCTTCCAGGAACGTGAGCATCGTCAGCACCTTGTCTTTCCATCTTCCATCTTCCATCTTGTCTTGAGTCCCATTGTCTCAGACATCTCCAAATGAGAGTGAATTGCTATCTAGAAATTCAATGGTCATCCTTATCTCTAAGTGAAAAACTCACTCTTGCCAGCCTGAAGAGATGGATGAGCAGTTAAGAGAACTGACTGCTCTTCGAGAGAACCTAGGTTCAATCCCCAACACCACACATGACAGCTCACAAATGTCTGTAGATGCAGCTCCAGGGGATCTGGCACACTCTTCTGACCTCCACAGTGACTGTACACACATGATGCACAGACATACATGCAGACAAAACATCCACACACACATAAAAACAAACATTTTAATTAATCACTCTGGAACAGGCTGAGGCATAGCTCTTGTCTTGTAAAGCACCCATGTGGTATTCTAGAAACCCTGGATTTGATACCCAACCCTGAAAAATAAAAAAATAAACATCCCAAGAAGATATCTTCAACAGAGCCTCAACCATTGATGGCCACTCTTTGAAGCCTTCACTGCCTACTTGCTGTACTTGATTTGGTCATAAAGAAAATATCTTAGTTAGGGCTACTATTGCTGTGATGAAACACCATGACTCAAAGCAACATGGAGAGGAAAGGGTTTATTTCATTCATATTTCCATGTAATAGCTCATCATCAAAAGTGGTGAGAGCAGGAACTCACGAAGCGCAAGAACCTGTAAGCAGGAGCTGATGCAGAGACCATGGAGGAGTTACTCTTACTGGTTTGCTGCCCATGGCTTGTTCATCCTGCTTTCTTATAGAACCCAGGACCAGAGATGCACTACCCACAATGGTCTGGGCCTTCCTACATCAACCACTAATTAAGAAAATGTCCTACAGGCTTGCCTACAGCCCGATCTGATGGAGGAGGTATTTTCTCAGTTGAGGTTGCCTCCTCTCTGATGACTCTAGCTTGTGTCAAGTTGGCATAAAAGTAGCCAGCACAATGTCTTTAAAGAAGTGATGGATGCTTAAGCCAGGCTTGGTGAGACACGCCTGTAACCCCAGTACTGGAAAGGTTCTAGAAGAAGGATTATAAATTGAAAACCACTCTGATCTGCTCGTTCAGCCTCTGTGTCAAATACCAAAACGTGAGTGTCACCTAAGCTAAAAAATCTTCATAGTAAGGTATGAGTTATCCAGTTAAGAGGAGACAAAGGGGTCTGAGGATGTGGTCAGCTGGTAGAGCACATTAATCAAATCTTGGGTTCAGTTTCTAACACCACATAAAACCAGCGTGATAGTGCATGCCTTCAAGCCCAGATCTCAAGAGGATAGGGATAGGAAGATCAGGTCATCCTCTGCTGTATCCTGACTTTGAAGCCAGCCTGGAGCTCTATGAATCTGTCTCAAAAAAAAAAGGAGGGGTGAGGCAAGGAGGTCAGATAAAGGAAAAGACGTGAACAGAGAACCTATTTCTCTTATTGTTTTAGTTACTATCAAATTTACTGTGCTTTGTTATAAGATTTTCGTATGTATATCATTATACTTCACACCTCTCCCTGACTGCTCTCCTCTATGCTACCCCTGTCATTGTCTGGATGGTCCTTTTCCTACCTCCAAGGGATGCCCCCTTCTATTTTCATGTCAAATGAATTCCATTACTCTCTGAATTCCCCTCACCTTAACATCTCTTCCTTCCCTCTCAGGGTCACCTTTCTCTTTTCATTTATATAGACACATACATACACATATAAACATACATATAATTTTAAATTTGCATTCTGGGTGTGAGGGAAAATGTGTGGAATATGTGTTTCTGGGTCTGAGTTATTTGATTTAACAGACTGACTCAGGTGCAAACATTTCTCCACTAGCACCAGTATTTCATCTTCTGTACAGTTAAATAAAATCCCATTCTACAGAAGCATCACATTTGTCAATTCCTCTGCTGACTGGTATATAGGATGGTATTACTTCCTAGTGATACTGCAACAACAGACACGGATGTTCAAGCAACTCTTATGTATACTGATTTTAAGTTTTCAGACACATGCCCAAAAGATGTAATTGTGTCATATGGTAGCTCTGTTTTCAGTTGTATGACAAACCTCCAGATGCCTTCCATAGTTAATGCACCAGTTTGCATTTCCACCAGAAGGGATAAAAGTTTCCCTCTTTTCCCAGCATTTATTTCTTGATAACCATTCTGACTCGACTGAGGTGAAATCCTAGAGTACTTCTAATTTGTGTTTCCTGATGGCTAATGATGTTGACGCTTTTTCAAATATTTATTGGTTATTTGTAGTTCTTTCATTAACTGTGTTGTTTGATTCATTAGTTCATTTCGAGATGGAAAATTTGGGGAATGTTTAAGTTTAACAGTACTTTATAAACTCTGGATAACAATTATCTATTAATGTATACTTGGCAAAGACTCTTCACTGCTGAAGCCTCTCTCTGTTTTTACGGCTTCCTTTGCTCTGCAGAAGCTTTTCAATCTTGTATAATTCCATTTGTCAATTCTTGGAACTGCCTTCTGTGCTACTGGCATCCTCTTCAGAAAGCTCTTGCCTACACCTATATTTTTGAAGTTTTACCTGTTTTCCCAGCAGTTTTAAATTTTCATTGAGGATTTCATCCATGTAGATTTGGGTTTTGCGCAGGGAGAATCCAGTTCCACATGAGCCAAGTTTTCTAATACCCTTTGCTAAGAAGGCTAAGCTTCTCCCTACTGTGTGTATTCTTGACAGTTCTCTCAAAACTTAAGTAGCCTAGCTGTATGGTTTATTTCTAGGTCCTCTATTCTATTACATTGCTCCTTAGTCTGCTTTTGGTGCTAGTACCACATTGACTAATCACTACAGCTCTGTTGTATAATTTGAAAGCAAGTATTATGAAACCTGAAGCATTTGGTTAGAATAGCTTTGGCTACCTAGCGGTGTGGTGTGTGCATATGAGTGTGTGTGTGTGTGTGTGTGTGTGTGTGTGTTTTCACATTAGTTTTTTTCTACCATAAAGAATGTCATTGGATGACAGTGGCACTGGGATTTGTCTCTAATGCGTGTACTGGCTTTTTGAGATCCTGTTCTTTGGATGTATACCTTTCTCAGCCTAGATGTAGTAAGGAGGGCCTCGGACTTTCCACAGGGCAGGGTGCCTTGCCCTCTCTTAGGATTGGAGGGGGTGTGGGAGGGGGTGTGGAGGGAGTGGGAAGGGAGTGGGAGGAGGGCAAGGAGTAGGAATTTGGATTGGTATTTTTTAAAGTAATAAAATAAAATAATAAAAAAAACCCAAAAGAAAAGAATGTCATTGAAATTTTATGTAGATCATAATGAATCTGTACATTCTTTTTGGTAATGTAGACTTTTTGCGATGTTATTCTACCAATCCATGAGCACTGGAGGTGTTTCCATCCCTAGAGTGTTCTTCTATCACTTTTCCAGTTTTCACTGTAAAGTGTTTCACCCTGTTTATTTCTAGGCATTTTAAAAGACTTGTTTTATTTTCATTTACGTGTATGTGTGTGAGAGAGGGGAGAGACAGAGGGAGGGAGAAAGAGAGAGAATATACCATGCGTGTATACTCAATATGAGTACAGGGAACTGAACTCAGGTCTTCTGAAAGACCAGCAAGTTCTCTTCACTGCTGAGTTCTCTCTCCAGTCTCATCCAGCTTAGGTATTTTATAAGCTATTTTTAATTGTGGTATTTTCCAAGATTTCCTTCTCAGTAAGTTTGTTATTGGTATATAAAAATGTTGCTGACTAGTTCTTGGTAGATGGCTTGGTCAGTAATTGTTGCACTAGTATGAGGACCTGAGTTCAATCTCCAGCACTCACAAAGGGGGGTGTTGGTGGTAGATGTGGCAGCATGTGCTTGTACTCCCAGCACTGAGGAGGTATAGACAGGAGAATTCCTGGGGTTCACTGGCCAGCCATGGTGGTCAATCAGTGAGCTCCAAGCTCAATAAGAGATTGTGTCTCAAAAAATAAGTTGGAGACCAAGAAATACACCTGACCTTCACTTTGACCCCACCATGTACATTTGCAAACAGAGAGAGAGAGAGAGAGAGAGAGAGAGAGAGAGAATAAAGTCAACTTTGTTAAAGGATGAAATGGTAGCTTCTTCCTAGGTATCAAAAACTGGAGACTGTGGGACTGGAAGAATAACTCAGTGGTTTGTAACACTGACACTGGCTGCCATTGCAGAGGACTCACGTTCAATTCCCAGCACCTACATGGTGGCTCACAACCACCTATAAGTCAAGTTTCAGGGACTCTGATGCCTTCTTCCATAGACATCAGACATTTATGTTGTACACAAACATTCATGCAGGTCAACACTCAAACATAGAAGTACAACTTTAAATAAAAGTGTAGGCAACCATGTATGTGCATGGAATGCAGAAAAGGCTCTGGAAAAGCATAGAGTCTTGTTTTGTCTCTGGTTTTTTATGTCACTAACTTTGCATTGGACAAGTGCTGTCTTCCATAGAGTGTTGTGTCTGACTTTACTTAGTAACTTTTCTTCTTTGCAGATCGGTGGCCTCTACTGGCCACACTTAACTTTCTACAGTCTGGGGCAGGCTCTCCAAACCTTCAGATGCTACCCCCTGGGTTAACTAGTTATTCTATTTGGGCTGGGGAGTGATGGTGTCTGCCCCATGTGTTGGAATTGTGAGAAGTACCAGGAACTGTACAGACAGAGGAGCTGTGTATTAATCACCCTAGAGGAGCGAGGAACCTACAGATGAATATGTGCACAGAAGCACAGTGAGGCCATAAGAGCGCATCAGATCCCCTGGAACTAGAGTTACAGGCAGCTGTGAAGCCTCCCAACTCTGGTCCTCTGCAAGAGTAGCAAACACTCTTAACCACTGAACCATCAGCCCTTGAGTTACTTCTTATCAATGCATTGCCCTGTGCTTTTTCTGTACCTTTCATGTGCCCTAATACTACCTTTGTAAGTTTCTGAAGCTCTTTCTTTCTGAATTGAAGCTGTTTTTTTCTTTTTCTTATTCTGACTCTTTTCCTTTCCTGGGTCCCCTGGATCCACCTTCTACTCCACCATCTTAATCAGAAGGCTCAAGGTAGATTTAAAAGCAAGGACTAGATAAAGTTATTGTCTAATGATAAGAAAAGCTACTGTGCCAAGAGTCTTACTTGTAAGTACATTACAAATTCCACATGCATTTATTTCTGGTTATTTATATAGTTGGTGAATTTATTAATCTATGATTCTCCAAAGAAACCAAACCAATAAAATGTCTGTATACATATGTACCTGTGTTCTTGCACCTGGGAGAGATTTATCATAAGGAATTGCTTCACTCTAGTATATGTAGGATTTAGGAGACACAGAGGTCTCTGTGCTCACAGATAAGCATGTGGCATGGTGGGGTAGGGGTCAGGGGAGTGGACCTGGAATGTTAAGAACACAAGGCTGTTTTTTCAAGGAAGGAATAAAATACCTGTTATCCTAGGAGCAGATGGACTTTCTACCCTAGTGACCTTTGCACTTTCTATGTGGTTGGAGACAACACTGAACCCTCTCCCAAACCTTAAGCTTGTTTTTCTCAGTTAATCTACAGAAACTGTCTTTATGGAAGGCATCACATATGCTTTACAAAGTGTTTCAATGTAATCACATCCAATATTTATTTAGTGTACACTGTGCTATATTATGCACATGGGATTGCGTTAATTATCACCCGGAAATTTGCTGAACCCAAATGACACCTTCATAGACCAGCAGAGAGATGATCCACAAGAGGCAAGAAGGCTCAGTCCAACACGGCTCAGTGGCTGGCATTGGTTCAAACTTTGAAAGTCTGGCCCGGAGTGGTTTGTTTTAGCCATATTTAAGCACAGCACAATTAGATGACAGCCATGGAGCTAACCCTCTAGAACTGGGAGCCTTAGATAAAACACTTTATTTTAGAAATTGCCTTGGTCATGGCAGTTTAGCTCCACAACAGAAAAATAACTGAAACAGGAAGTCAGCAACACATTGAAATATTGGTCATCTGTAAACTTATAGCTTTTTGTTTAACTTCCAAATGCCTTTCTTTTCCCTTTGCTTTGGGGACTTATTTCTGCCAGCTGTAGGACTCTGTAACAGAAAGTTTTTTCTTTTTATACCTCAAAGATTCTGCTCATTTGCATTATTTCCAATAAGAAATGTAATTTCATCTTTGTCTTTTGTTCACTGTAAAAAAATTAACTTGTAAGTGATTGGAGACACAAATGTAAAAGTTAAAAGTATAAAACTCTTAGATGGAAACACAGGTGTAAATTCATAGCCTTGGGTCAAACAATGGCCTTTTAAATGTAACACCAAAGTCACAAACAAAAAAACAGAAAGCTTTCATGCTACCAACTACCTGCTGGCTAGCTTTCCTAGTAATCACCATCTTACTCATTGTTGGGGGAGACCCACTTGTTTCCCGCCTGCCCAGACTCCCCCCCAAAAAAAACCACACAGAAACTATATTATTTTCAATACCGTTTGGCCAATAGCTTAAGCATATTGCTATCCAGCTCTTACATCTAAAATTAACCCATTTCCATTATTTTATATTTTATCATGAGGCTTGTGGCCTACCGGCAAGGTTCCAGCTGGCAGCTCGTGTCTTTCCCCTCTGGCAGCTACATGGCATCTCACTGACTCCGCCATCTTTCTCCCAGCATTCAGTTTAGTTTTCTCAGCCTAACTCTACTCTACCCTATCACAGGCCAAGCCAGCTTCTTTATTCATTAACCGATAAAAGTGATACATATGCAGAAGGACTTCCCACACCAACTCATGTACTGAAGCCTGTGAGTTACCTCCGTCAGCCTCACAAGACATACCCATGCATGCAACAGTGGTATAGATGATACGGGAGTAACAAACTGCTTTCTGATTGGTTTGAGGATCTACAAACTGCTTTCTGATTGGTTTGAGGATCTACAAACTGCTTTCTGATTGGTTTGAAGATTCACTCTACAGGAGGAAACTCAAGCCTGGTACTATAAACCTAGCCAAGAAACCATCCTGTGGAGCTCATAGGACCTAAAGAAAATCCTACTACTGTTAGTTTGATAAATTACGGAAGTATCAAATGATCTTCTAAATAATTCTCTATACCCATAGATTCACACTCCCCACCAGAGAAATATCTTTTTGCAGGGGACAGTGTTCCATAACAGACTCACAGCTTACCAAAATGCAGACAACGAGTGTGGAGTACTCAGCCCCAAATGAGACATCTAGATCACACCCTTGCCCCCAAAGCTTGGATAACAGCAGCGAAGTGGGAAAGTAAGGTTTGAAAAGCAGAGCTCTGGGAGGTATGCTATGAGACAATGTCTTCTTAACATGGCAGGGACGTTACACTCATGACCTCGCAGAAGCAGTGGTTGCCTTCACGGGCTCCCAGCACTCATCATTCCAGCATGGCTGAGCGATGGACTATCCACAGCTGAGGAGGCATTACTGGTTGATAGATGCTGGTGGAGGAAGAGTCATGTTCTTCACGGGTGTGTCATCTGGCCAGCTGACCATGTTCTGGTAGATGGCTTCACACCCATGCACATTGGAGAAGCACTAATTTTGTACTCAGTGAGTTATAGACAAAGAAGAAGACGTGAAATCAGGATGGGAACATGACGGGGGATCCAGGAGGAGTTAGATAGGGTTATGATCAAAATGCACCATATACATGTATGAAAGTATCAAAGAATAATTTTAAAAGAACATTACTCAAAAAAATGAAAGACAACCCATGGAATGGAAGAGAATAGTTTTAAATGACTCATTTAAAATAATTAAATAAGTATCTAATAATCATTATATATCAAAAGTTCTTACAATGCAAAACAACAACAAAAAAATAATCTGATTTTAATTGACAAAGGACTTGGTCTTTTTTACAAAGATATACAAGTGGCCAATAAACATGTTGTATGATTCCATCTCTATAAAACTCCAGACTAGGATAATCCATTAGAACAGAAAGTAGATTATGGTGGCTTATGTTTAGTGGAAAGACAGGACAGAGAAGAAGTCAGAAATAATAGCTAATGATGCAGGAGTTTTTGTTTTATTTGCTGAGATTTTATTATTTTATTTATTATCATGTGTGTGTGTTTCTGTGTCTGTGTGTGTGTGTGTGTGTGTGTGTGTGTGTATGGGTGCCATGGTATGTATATGAAGGTCAGAGGACATCTTGTGGGAGCTGGTTTTCTCCCTTCTCCATGTGGGTTCTGGAGACTAATCTCAGATCATGGGGCTTGGTGACAAGCGTCTTTACCCACTGTGCCATCTCACTGGATGTATGGAGGAAGATCCAGTCACAGGGTTTTCTTCAAGCAAGCCATGTAACTTTATAACACTGTAAGGCAGAAATCAAGCAGAAGCTCAGGACTTTACCAAATGAAAGGGCAGGCAGTACATGCACTAGTGCAGTCATCGTGGTCCTACTAGAAGGAGTCATGCGACTCTTGTGCTTTGAATTCCAGCACTTGGGAGGCAGAGACAGGGGGATCTCTGTGAGTTTAAAACCAGCCGGATCTACATAAGCCAGCCCAGGCCAGCTAGGGTTACCCGTTGCATATGCATATATGAATGCCTTATCCACCATGAGGAACTGTACCTCTAAACTGTGAACCAAAGGAAACACTTCCTCCCTTTAAAAGAATACATCTTGGGGCTGGAGAGATGGCTCAGTGAATAAGAATGTGTACTATTTTTTGCAAAGAACCCTAGTTTGTTTCCCGACACCCACACTGGGCAGCTCACAAATGCCATTAATTCCAGCTCCAAGTGATCTATCACCCTCTTCTGGCCTCCACAACCACCTGCACTCGTGTGTACTCACACACAGACACACACAAATAATTTAAAATTAAGAGTAAATCTTTTTTAGAATGCATCAGCTCTGAGACTGGTTATCTACTTTGTAATATAGTGAGCTGTACACCCCAGAGGATGAGGGACCTACCCTAGGTGGAGGTCGCCAACACAGAGACATGAGACGCAGGGACCGATGACTGTCATGTCAATAGGGTCCTCAACTGCTTCTCAAAACGGTTCTTTTGTCTCCACCACTGTCAAGTCATCAGCTGGGTCCTTGCGCCTTACAGAGTTCTTTGAGGTTGGCAGGTTCTTTAAAAGGGGGAGTTTGTCCTTGTATATCCTCCAAAACCTCCCTAAACCCAAAAGTACAAGCTCCAAGGAAGTAAGCAAGAGACAGGCCCCACTAATCCCAAACATGGTGTTGAGGAGGATGGTCTTCTCAGAGGGGTGCGACTGGAAACAGGTTGTGCTGCCGATGCAAGGATCCTCACGACATAGAAAAGTGCTGGGCATCTTGAAGCCATACAGATGGTATTGAAGTCCCAGGGCTGCTCCCTCAAGGACCAGCCGCGCCCCAAGCTGTGCCACATAGGCCCAGAGAAGCTTGAGGCTTCCAGTCCCTGAGACATCCTTGCTGCGGTCCCCCTTGCAAATCCGGGACTCTTGTTCCTTGTTCCCTTTTTCTGGTTCCTCCCAGTATCCAATCACATGATACATAGTGAAACCCACATAAACCACACTGGGTACAGCCATCAAGATGACTTGGAAGGCCCAGAAGCGCAGTGGAGAAAGGGGACGGAAGACATCATAACAAATGGTCTTGCAGTCTGATTGCCCTAAATGGCACATGAATTCGTTCTCATCATCACCGAAGACCCCAGGTCCACTGGAAACCAGAAGCAGGAGGCGGAATCCCACCAGCACGGGAAGCAGGAAGCGCCCCACGGGGGTGGAATGCTGGCTCTCCTCAGCCAACAGCTGCCTCAGGAACTTGCCACACATTCTGCCACTGAGCAGAGGACAATTATCAGAAAAGGTGTCCCACTCACTGCCCTTTAGGGGAAGCTTCAGCTGTCTTGTTCAAGTGTTAATCCAAGGATTTGCATAGCAAGCTTTTTTGCTCCTCTCCAAAGTTAATAAAACACCATATAGCCTGCTTTGCATGACTACAAGGCAATGCCTGAGGTAATTACCTTTATAAACATAAAAAGGTTAACTAGCTCACAGTTGTGAAGGTTTGGACTCCAAATGGCATAGCACATACTTGGTCAAGGTCACTCATTGAAAGAACATGGCATGTCTTGGATAGCAATGAGGAAGAGAACACATTGAGCAAAAAGTTTCTATCCAAGAAGGGGGAAGATGAACAGAATTCCATGATCCCTTTCAAGAGTATATTTTCATGGATTGGGGGGGGAGTGACTCAATCAGTAAAGTACCACAAAAGTGTGAAAATCTAAGCTCAATCCTCAGAACCCATGTGAAAACAGAGTGTGGTGGTGTGGACTTGGAATATCACTGCTGGGGAAGGAGGGACAGAAGGATCCTAGCCAGCTGGAGAGCCTCCAACCAGCAAGAGAGCTTGTCTCAAAAAGTAAGGTGGATGACTCCCAGAGAATGACACGTCATTGAGCTCAGGTACACACACACACACACACACACACACACACACACATACAGGAAACATGTCTTCAGTGATTTAAAGACCTCCCATTAGGCTCTTTATCTTATATTTATTTTTATGTATGTGTGTGTGTGTGTGTGTGTGTGTGTGTCTAAGCCAGGTGTGTGTGCATGCCTGTCCATGGAGACCAGAAGAAGGCATCAGATCCCTTTCAGCTAGAGTTACAAGCGATTGTTAGTCACCAGACATGGACACTGGGAATCAAACTCAGGTCCTAGAAGAGCAACAAGCACTCTTAACCACATCATCTCTCTAGCCCCAGACAACAGTTCTTTCAGGTCCACAGCACCTTCTAATATCACAACCCTAAGGGCCAAGTCTTCTTGTATGAATGGACTTCTATGAGGACACTCATCTAAACCAAGTTAATACTGAGTTTCTGGTTGTCCTTATTTACAAGGTAAAGAAATGTAAGTGAATAATATGAATTTATGTATGTGTCCTAGTTTCATTTCTAACTGGAAAAAAAGACCTTAAAGAAGAGAGAATTTACTCTAGCTCACAATGCAGCTTACAGCTCATCAAAGCAGGGACATAAAGGTGGCAAGAACTTAAACACTGCTCACATCATATCCACACTCAAGAGCAGAGAGAAATGAAGGCATGCAGGCTTAGTGATCAGCTTGCCTTCTCTACACTTACGTAGCCCAGAACCCAAACCCAGGCAATGGTGCCACCCACTTTAAGGTTGGGTCTTCCCAAACCAATTCAGGTAATAAAGACAAACTGCTTCACACACACACACACACACACACACACATCTGATCAGCAATCCCTCATTGAGACTCCCTTCCTAGTTGGTGTCAAGTTGACAGTTAAACTTATCACCACAGGGGGCTAGAAAGATAGCTCAATGGTTAAGAGTACTTGCTGCTCTTGCAGAGGATGCTGGATCGGTTCCCAGCACCCACAATGGTGACTCTCGGCCATCTGCAACTACAGTTCAAGCAGATCCAGTGCCCTCTTCTGGACTCCATGATGGTATGCATGTGGTGCACATACATGCATGATGCAAAACACACACATAAAATAAAATAAATCAATTTTAATTTAAAACTACCACAACATGTATCGATTAGGGAGCTAGAAAGCAATGGGATGAAATGAACAGAGTCAATGTCAGCATTTACTCTAGTCTAATGTTCTTTATACCTTACAATCTTGGAAATAAGAATTTGCTATAATTAAATGTCATAGGGTTTGGGGCAGAGCATAGAAGTTCAAATGTCTAATCTCTGTTCTTTAAATGTTTATCTCCCTCATGATGAGGGGTAACTATTATTGAGGATAAATTTCAGAAATATCTCAGTTCTCTGGCCATAATACCAAGCTTGCCATCTTTATCTCTGCCTTAATAGGAACCTTCTTCAGTGCCCAAAACCTGCTTCCAACCATTGCTATATCCGACCATCTTCCCTTTCTCATTCCCTAATGAACATGTCCTGTTATCTAACTGTTGGTGTCCTCCCCAAAGTCAGAGGCTGAAATGTAGTGGGAAGTTAACTGTATGGCTCAAAAAGCACCTGCCTAGAATCCCCCCCCCAGTGAGGGGCTGGGGTGTGGCTCAGTGGTAGAGCCCCTGCCTAGAATC
>LOEQ01000207.1:371410-389615 GCA_001685075.1 Bramus lutescens | reverse complement strand
ATAGATAGATAGATAGATAGATAGATAGATAGATAGATAGATAGATAGACAGCAGCAGACAGACAGATACAGACTGACAGATGGAGAGGCAGATACCTAGAGTTCATTTATAGTCCAACCTGCTGCCTGGACTGATGAACTCCAGGTCCAGTGAGAGACCTTATTTCAAAAAAATAAGGTGGCAGACCAGAGCTGGCTTAGCAAGAATTGTACTTAGCACCAAGCCTGATAACTAACTTTGATCACTGGGACCACATGGTAAAGAGAACCAACCCTACAAGCTGTCTCTGACTGTCACACATACAATTGCTGCAGCCAGCCTAGCCTGGATAGCCGAGAGTGGCCCAGGGTGCCGGGATTGAGACACAGAGGCTTCTTTTCAGGTGGAAGAACAGCAACCTTTATTTTGTCCCCAGCTAAAGCCTTTTATACCTCTACTGCTTCTGTGGAAAACCACCAGCTAGAAAGAACACAAACATCCTTGTCAATTACAGACCACAAAGAAGTTTGGCTGTCCGTCAGGGGGAGTGAGTGCAGCTAGATCACAACAACTCCCCTCCCCGCACCCCGTTTTCATTTATAAAATAAATGGTGACTGTCTTGTTACTTTGGGTGGAATACCTTGTCTGTCGTGGGGAATAGCCCTCTAATATTCCCTGTCTTAGGTGGCATCCTACCCCCAAAGTATTGCCTGTCCATGGCTACCCAGATACATAGCCCTAAACCAAGTATCCCCAGGACTGATGTTGCCAACGAGCCAGACCAGCGCTGCTACCAACCCTCTACTTTAGCCATCCAAGCCAATTCATGCACTAACTGGGTGGTAAAATTAACAAAAGCAGTATTCCAAACCCCTCTCATATGATGGTTGAGTTTTATAACAGTAGCAGAAGCATGCAATACAGTGTCATAAGTAATGCATATAACATAATAAAAGCTAGAACATGTTAGCTGTTGAAAAGTCCAAAGATAGTCCACTTGCTCCTGAACCAGAGCCACTTGTTGGTTCAAGGTCAATATGCCCAATTGAATATGTCCATTAAGATCATTTTGAATGTTCAAAGCATTGCTGACTCTTTCAGCCAACTGGTTGGTAGTCTCAGCCATCTGCACAGTCTGGGAGAAGAGTAATTCCGGCAACAGTATCTGCGGTGGCAGAGATCTTCTATGGTCCAGCACTTGTTGCCATATTTGCTGATACTCCTGACACCACCGTGGTGTCCCCAAGGCTGGGCACTGACTGGGCCAGGGCAACATGCCTTTCGCCACAGCCATCTATTAAAGCTCTGCTCCAGCTGCCTTCTGGCCCTAGATGTACTCTCTCTGGGTCCAAACTGCTGCATGGAGTGGAGCAGAACTCAGGGAAGCAGGCCTGCTGCTCCTGCTCCGGAACCATTGAAGGGGCCCCACTTTAACAGTCTTTTAGGGAATTTGGGCATCGTCAACCTGTCTGGCTACTTCCTGCTGAGCGGGGGTGCTACATTCTTGGGGGTATTTTACATCAACATCAACATTTCAGGGGGTCTCAATGAATCAAACCACATAAATTTGCAATGAATCCATAGGTTCTCATCCTCTGTGGAGACAAAAGCAGAACCTCTTTTCCAAAGCATCAAAATACCTTTCTTAGTGAAAGACGCCACTAATGTGAGAAGTTTCCCTTTCCTCAAGAACCAGGCCCGATGGATGCAATCAGCAAGAGGTTATATTTTATTGTTCATTCACATGAGCTCATGGGCATCCAGTTTGGCTAACTGGGCACCCCCAGCATGCTTCTCATACAGCTTTTATAGGGTATAGGAGTTTCAGAACTAAGCAAGCATAGCAACATTATTCTTATAGGATGGCAGTTTCAAAGTTCAAAAGTTCAGTAAGGGTAAAAAAAAATAAGCAAGCATAGCAACA
The DNA here is from genome assembly GCA_001685075.1 of Bramus lutescens. Lineage (NCBI taxonomy): Eukaryota > Metazoa > Chordata > Mammalia > Rodentia > Cricetidae > Bramus > Bramus lutescens. The sequence continues at coordinate 387,710 of LOEQ01000207.1, read as the reverse complement.
TCATTCTTACAGGATGGCAGTTTTAAAGTTTAAAAGTTCATTAGAGAGCCTTGGGGTCCAGATGTTCCCCTTCAGATAGTAGATAGAAAGACATTCAGTCATCAATCAATGACAGGACCAGATGTTCCCGTTTCAGATAGTGGATCAAAAGACCTTCAGTCATCAATCAATCAGCTCAAGCTACAATTTGTGAATTTCCATCAACTCTAGTGGTGCCTTTCACTTAACAGTTCCCAAAATCAAATGTCTTTCTCTAGTCCAGAACACAAAAAACAACGCAATCAACACAATAACATACATCTGTACACATTCTATCTTTCTGAGGCATTCAATTCACCCTCCTGCCTCCTCTTCATTACTTCCCTACTGGCCAATCTTCCGAGGGCGTTCCCTCAGAGTGTCTCTGGGGATGAAAACACACATACTCCTTTTAATCTGACTTGGCTTGTTCCCAGTCTGGAACGTTTAAACCCCCTCCCATAATAAACCAGGGGCTAACTTGAGCTATTGTTTGTACGAAATCTTCATTTGTCTTCCTTGTTACTTCCGTGCCTTGTTTCTTTAAAGTTTCAGTTACTTTTTGAGGCCTTCAATTCACCCTCCCGCTAGTCTTTTGGAGGATGTCCCTCAGAGTATCTCTGAGGATGAAAAAAAGAACACATTACTTTCCCCAACACGCTCCTCGATTTAGCCAGTGGACAGAGTGACCCCGTTCACGAATCCCCACTTTCAAGATCTCAGTGGAACCTCCACTTGTGGCAGCAGCGCGGCTTGGATGCCAAGACTGGCAGGGGTGCCAGGATTGAGACACGGAGGCTTCTTTTCAGGTAGAAGAACAGCAACCTTTATTTTGCCCGAGCTAAAGCCTTTTATATACCTCTATTGCTTCTGTAGAAAACCACAGGCCAGAAAGAACACAAACATCCTTATCAATTACAGACCACAAGGAAGTTTGGCTGTCGGTCAGGGGGAGTGAGGGCAGCTAGATCACAACAAGAAAAAGCATCAAAGAAGACCTCCACAGATGGAATCTATGTGTTAGGAAATTTGAAGGCAATGTAGTAAAGATGCTCAAAAATATGACATATATTTAATATAAAACTGTCAAAGATCCAACAAGATTTTTCTAAAAATTACTTATTATTGTGTGTGTGCATGATTGCATGATGTGTGTGTAGGTGCATGTGTGGGTCATGATGTGTGTGTAGGTGCATGTGTGGGTGCATGATGTGTGTGTAGGTACATGTGTGAGTCATGATGTGTGTGTGGGTGCATGATGTGTGTGTGGGTGCAATGTGTGGGTGCATGATGTGTGTGTAGGTGCATGTGTGGGTGCAATGTGTGGGTGCATGTTGCCTGTGTGCTCACGTGGCTGTCAGGGGACAACTTTGGGATGTCAATTCCCTCCTTTCATCTTTATGTAGGTTCAGGGGATGGATCTCAGGTCACCTGGCTTTCCCTGAAAGGGTCTTTACCCACTAAGTCATCTTGCTAACACATCTAGCAGGATTTGTTTTCTTTTGAGGCGGTGTCTCATGTAGTTCAGACTGGACTGGACTTTGACACATAGGTGGGGTTGGCTTTGAACTCACATTCCTTATGTCTCCTGTTTCCACACCACCATGCATGGCTCAGCAGGATCTTATTGTAGACACAGACAAGCAGATTCTAAGATTTACTTGGAAGGAACAGAAGTAGAAGAACTAAAACTGTGGAGATTTGAATGAGAATGGCTCCATAGGCTCACAGATTTGAAAGCTTAGTCATCAGGGAGTGGCACTACTTGAGAAGGATTAGGAGGTGTGGCCTTGTTGGAGGAAGTGTGTCCCTGGTAGAGGGCTTTGAGGTTTCAAAAGCCCAAGCCAGGCCCAGTGGTTCTCTTTTCTTGCTGTCTGTGGATTCAGATGTAGAGCACTAAATTACTTCTCCAGGCCATGTCTGCCTTCCTGCCACCATGCTCCCTGCTGTGAGGATAATGGACTAACCTCTGAAACTGTAAGCAGGCCCCAATTAAATGCTTTCTTTTATAAGAGTTGTCTTGGTCATGGTGTCTCCTCACAGCAATAGAACACTGACTAAGACAAAAACCAAATCTGAGTAGTAAGGACAAGCTATCCTTTGCCATGGCTGGGGAGAGCCTCTAATCCCAGTACCCAGAGGCAGAATGAGCATCCTGAATCTGAGGTCACTCGGGTCTACACAGTGAGTTTCAGGCCAGCTACAGATATATAGCGAGGCTCTGTCTTAAAAAAGTTGTAGGTCTCACACTCTCAGGGCCATGACAGTATGCTGTGACAGAAAAGTGACAGATGCACAAATCAGTGGAAACAGACCCGAGGGGATGTAGTTATGTCTCCACACGTGTGCAAGTGCACACTAGTGAGGAAGTGGACATCTCCCCCCACCCCAGCAATGGTCAGTTCCCAGAGAAGAGCAAGGTGAGCTTGCTGGGAGTAGACTTTAGTGGCCTCCACATCCGCAGATGCTAGAGACCTAACTCCTTCAGGGATCAAGGCCAGAAGACCCATGTGTGAGCAGCCAGGAAGCCCAAGCTCAGAGGCCTACAAAGCTCCGTGGGGGTCACACAGGTGGGGTCACCTATCAGGACTCCGAGGCCAAGAAAACAGTGAACCACAGAGGTGAGCTGGCAGCTTCCCTGAGTGTCTGACTGGGCTGTGTGATGTAGGAGGGCCTTCCTCCTAGTAAAAGAAGCAGTGTTGATGCAGGGGGTCATCAGCTGCTGCTGGGTTCTTGGGAACCTGAGGCAGAGCTCAGGTTCCTCTGCTACCTTCACCAGCCCAGAGCCTTGAAGTTGTGCTTCTGGCTGCCTCCCTTAACCAGGCAGCCTGAGGCCCAGGGGAAACTTTGCCCTTCTCCCATTGCAGATGTGACCACCTCGAACCCCCACCCCCGGTCCAGAAGGGCTGAGGAGTCAAGCCCTGTCTGCTCCCCCTGCGACAGCTGCTTCCTCTGTGCGCCCGCCAGGGACGGGTCTCAGGTCGGGAGGACCCGCCCAGCAGCTGCTGCCAGTCCCCACCTGTGCACTCCTGCGTAGCCCTAGGGGAACTGTGAACCTGCTCCAGTTGGCCCTCAGGGACAGGGACACGGTGGAAACCAGACCTCCAATCTGTAGGAGGTGGGGCCAGGGACGTGTTTGTGCCAGCGCCTGACTAGTCCCCCCAGGGGGCCCTTTCTGCTTGGAGCCAGGGCTCCCGCCCAAGACGCCAAGCGTCTATGGTTTTCAGTGAGACGTAGGTGGTCCAGTCTCCTCCACCCATCCAGAGCAGCACTGGCGCCCTTCTTTAAGGTTAAGGTTACTTCACCTAGAGCCTCATCTACCTGCCCCCTCCCACATCTCGGTGACCTCTACCCTCGCTGCTCACCATTTCTCTTCAAAGCTAGTTCTTACATCCCGCATTCATTCTGCCTTGCAGGTGGTGTGCCCACCGCGCGCAGTCCCAGGGCTGCTCCCCTTTCTCTGCTATCTCCCAGGCCCAATCCTTGGGTCTTGTTCTCCACCTGTAAAACTCACATTCCCACTGCCTTCTATGCTCCACGTGTGCTCCATGATCTTGGTGTCTTGTCCTCATACAGTTCTTGGCGCCAAAAAAAGCACAAAAACAACGAAGTTTACTGACTTTTATTTGCGTGGTGGAGCAGGGAGAGGGGGTAGATGGGCTGGGGAAGGGAGGGGGCGGTTTGCGGGTATAGGATTAAGGCTATGCACCAAACAAAACGTTTTCCAGCCTTTCAAAGTACTGTTTAAATGGAGTCATGATAGAGCTTAAGAAAAAGCAATTCCAATCTATTAACTCGCAACATAATAAGCAGCAATTTAAAACCACCATTAAGATAACTGAGTTCTAATTGGAAGCTGTATTGATCCAGGACGACTCCCGAAGGGGCTGAAGTAGGCAGGAGTTGTGCTCTGAGTAGAGCTTGTGAGCCAGGCTAGGGAGGGTGAGAAACAGGCTGGGGGTGGGGGGAGGCTTGCGGGGTCAGACTCATGGGGGACACTGTTTCCCTACCTCGCTAGCAGATTGAGCTTTCTACCAATCCTATAGTCCGGACTTTCGGTTTCTGTGCTTTGCCACCCTCCCCAGTCCTTCCCAGGGGTCGTCTTTGCAAAGCTCCATTTGGCAGGATCTATCTCCACTCCACTTGCCTGCCATTATGGCTGACCAGTCCCAGGACACAGCCTAACTGTTCCTTGCTTTCAGCGTTCTGCTCTAAAGCCTGGCCAACCTGGCTGTCTGGGCCAAAGGCCCCAGGCCCAGTAGCTCACAATGGGGTTTTGCCCAACAGTTTTTCCCACGCTCTAAGTCCTGATTCCTGAGCCTTCCTGCTTGCATTTCAGGAACCTTTTGTCCGGATGATGGGTCAGGATGTCTACATATCTAGTTCTAGGACAGCCGAGGCTACCCAGAGTGATCCTGTTTCAATGCCCAGCCCCTCCCCCCAAGAAAAGCTACATCAAAATTGACATGTGAAAAAAGTGAACTTGCAGGGTACACCTGGAAGCCCTTCCTGACCCCGGTGTTGTCTAAGAAACAGCTCATGCTTGAAACAAACCCTGAAAAATACAAACAGTGCTTGGTCTATGTAACCATACTCCAGTAGCCAGATGGATGCTTTGGGAGCTTGGCCCAGCTCACTAGCTCACTCCCATCCTCGGGATGTGTGTTCTTTCTCTCTCTCTTTCCCCCAAAGACAGGGTTTCCCTGTGTAGTCTTGACTGTCCAAAAGCTCACTTTGTAGACCAGGCTGGCCTCGAACTCAGAGGCCTTCCTCTGCCTCCCGAGTGCTGGAGTTAAAGGTGTGTGCCACCACGGCCTGGTTTAAGCTGTCAACTTTTATCCTATGCCTGACTTAAAAGGCGTGACTTCCTCTCTTCCTGGTGGCTCCTGGGTTTTCTCTTACCCTCTTGACCTCTGATAAAATTGTCTTCTAGCTTCCTTCTGAGTCCACTTCTAAATTCCTTTGTTAATGAGAAAATAAAACACCCAAAGGACGCCCAGTTTTCCTGAAAACAAAGAGCAATGGACTGAACTGTCTGGAACTGAGAGTTACATAACAATTCCTTTCTTGTTTCTGTCAGGTATTTGGTCACAATGACCGAACTAAAAGAGACACCATAAAAGCATGAAGCACAATTCTGTCTACATCCTGGAATCACAGGAGAAGAAAGGGGGAGAACAAACAGAAAAATACTCAAAAGAAGAATATCTTCCAATTCCCTGAACTGTATGATATATGAATCTATATAATGAATATATATATATATATCAATAAGTTCCATGTGGGTTAAACTCAGATATCCACACTGGAAAACATTGTTGCAGAAGGAGAGAAATCAGGGAAGATGCTGGGAGCACAGAGAAGGAAAAGAACCCCAGAGTCCGACTGAACAATTGCTGTGAAGATTGTCTGCACAGACAGTATTCCTTTCACATAGAAGGATGCTGAAGTGGCAGTGAATCACACGGGAAGAATAGCACACACAGCCTTTGTCCTTCCCCAAATGTAAACCTGCAGGTTTCTAGGAATGTCCCGAGACCCCTCCATCGCCGTAAAAGGCATAGCTAAACTTTTCTCATGCAACTCCCGTGACCCGTGATTTATGATTTTTATCTTTTGTAATCCTAGCCTTGACATCTCTGAAGTCACTAGAATCTCATTCGCCAAAAAGAAGCAGGAGCAGTGGGGGTTTCTTAGCAACCTTTTGAGATTTAACTTAAGAGTCATTGAAATTCTCTGCAGCAGAGTCAGGAATCCTGGCTTCTCCTGACTGGAGGTCTCTGAAAGGAGTTCCTTAAGTAGGTACAGGAGGCAGTGTGGAGCTGTCTCTCCAGTCCATGTCTCATTGTAGATGTCCTTTGATTCACACAGGAAGGCCCTTCGATAAGGACCGCAACAGCTCTGTCATCACTGTTAGACTTTTCTGTTTTGTTTGGATTTTCGAGACAGGGTTTCTCTGTAGCTTTGGAGCCTGTCCTCGAACTTGCTCTGTAGACCAGATTGGCCTTGAACTCATGAAGATCTGCCTGTCTCTGCCCCCAGTATTGGGATGAAAGGTGTGTGCCACCACTGCCCAGCCAGTGTTAGGCTTTGGGCTAGGGTTTATTCAGGACATGTCCCCTGGAAGCAGCCACTTTTTCCTTCTGTTGTCACAATTGCTGTACTAATTCTTCGCCAAAGGACGATTACAGACTTCAGTGGCACCTTCCCCACCTTTATAGTGGGCACACTCTAACCAAATGTACCTCTTTTCATTTACCCTACATCCTCCCACACATTAGCAAGATCCTTCTTTTCTTGGCAATGTCACACACACACACACACACACACACACACACCTACTTCTCCTCTACCAGGGATTCAGAGCTGGCCTGTAGGTTTGTGCTGTGGACTGCTCATAATAAAGGACACTACTCCCCACCCCATCACATGGGCCTGAGTCTTCCTCAGAGCCTCCACCATGACGCTCTTTGTCTGTCTATGGCATTAACTCTTCTTACATACCTCAGTCTACTGGAGCTCTCACTGTAGTGACCAGCTACTTCAGCTCCCATCTCTGTCAAACCAGACATCTCCACACACTGGAGGCAGAAAGGGAAACCAGCCACAAAGATGCCGTATGTATTGGCGAAAGTGGGTGTCAACCTGTAGGTCGTGACCCCTTTGACAAACCTCTGTATCCAAAAATATTTACATTAGTAGCAAAGTTTCAGTTATGAAGTAGTGACAAAAATAATTTTATGGTTGGGGGACTGTATTAATTTTATGAGGAACTGTATTAAAGGGTCACAGTATTAGAAAGGTTGAGAACCACTGCTTTAATGCCAGTGCTTGAGACACAGAGGCAGGCAGATCTCTAGGAGTTTGAGGCCAGCCTGGTCTACATAGTGACTTCCAGGACAGCCATAGTAAGACCCTGTCTAGAGAAAACAAACAAATAAAAAAGAAATAACAAATCAATAGAGACCCAGTCACTCAAGTATCAACATAAAAACTCAACTCTTACCTCAAAGGGGATGAAAGAGAATTCATTCTGAAGCCAAATGCGAGTGATCATGTCTGAGGAACACAGATTCAGATCCTCTCAGTTCCATGTAACAATTTGATGAAGCTCTTACAGAAACAGAACAAAGTCACAAGTCAAGTCAGTTTTCAAATGCATTGGCGAGAACATCAAGTAGGTGGCTCACAGGAGGTAGGGAAATCTCAGCTGCTGACCTCCAATGCTCTCTAATGGCACAGTTTTTTGACTGCTGGAGACTAGGATGTTAACCATCCCCAAAAGCTTTATCTGTTAGTCACTAGATATGAAGTTGGACATGTAGGCTGGCAAGGAGTGGTTATTTAGGGGGCTGAACACAGCACAAGGTGATGTAACTAAGCTCTGGGCGGGCCCACAACATTCCAGCCTGCCCACAGTCAATGAACTTCCAGTCATAATTGCTGGCGGAGGTTCAGGGGAGCGTACAGCTTCTGGGGACTCTCTCTGCAGTTCCCTCTGTTGGCTGTCATAGTTCGTGAATGCAGGGGCCACTTGTTTATGACATTAACAAATGTCCTACGTTGCTAGGAAGCTCATTCTTAGGATGCGGGTACCCTGGGTGCAGATTCGTGCGCCTGAGCAATGGGCAGGACAGCAGTCTTCAGGAGAGAGGAATGGCTGCTGAAGCTGTCAAGAAAGGAATCCCTGGACTGTATCATTAAAAGCTACTGGTCATTAAGATCAGGACCTGATTTTCTTTATTGTACTTTATATTAAGAGTAATATACCTAAAATAAAAAGAATCAAGAGTTCAGCCTAAGAGGTTGGAGAGATGATCAGAAGTTAAGAGCACTCACTGGCTGCTCTTCCAGAGGTGCTGAGTTCAATTCCTAGCAACCACATGGTGGCTCACAACCATCTTTAGAGATCTGGTATCCTCTTCTGGCCTGCAAGGATACATGCAGGCAGAACACTATACTAAATAAATCAATCAATCTTTTTTTTTTCTTTTTCGTTTTTTGGTTGTTCAAGACAGGATTTCTTTGTATAACAGCACTGGCTGTCCTGGAGCTCACTTTGTAGACAAGGCTGGCCTAAAACGTACAGAGGTCTGCCTGCCTCTGCCTCCCAAATGTTGGAATTAAAGGCGTGCACCACCACCACCTGGCTTAAATAAGTCAATCCTAAAAAAAAAAAGGAGTTCTGTCTGACTCAATGGTGTGAAGATATTTGATGAGAAACAAAGCATTTAAACAACTAAAGTTTATATATATATTTATTAAAATTAGATTGACTATATGTTTCCCCTTGAGTTTACAATTATTTGTGCTCTATGAATTATTTTCTTTATATTTAGAGTATTTAAACAAATCTGCCATCTTTTCTTTTTACTTATTTCTCTAGTTTGATCTTACAGCTATAACCTTATATGGAGGGGCTAGCTCAAAAGAAATACTGTTAGGGACTTATTTATGTTATTATTATTAAATTTGTGTATGTGTATATGTGTGTGCAAGTAAGTGCAGGAGCAAAGACATCATATCACCTGGGGCTGGAATTGTGAGTTGTTGTGAGCCACCCAATGTGGGTGCTTTAGGAACTGAACTTAGGACCTCTGCAGGAGCAGAACGTGGTGCTAACAGCCAAACCATCTCTCTAGACCCAAAAGATTGGTTTTTAATATTATAATTATTGTCAACTGTTGGCAAATTTGGCCCATTTTATTATATTGGTATTATACCAGATTTAGTTTGGAAAACTAACTGGAAAGTCACACTGAAGAAGTAATTAGACAACAATGTAGTAGGTTTTTTTTGTTTTTTAATTTATTTTAATAAGATTGTCACTCAGGTGTGGTGGCACACACTTTTAATCCCAGCGCTCGGGAGGCAGAGGCAGGTGGATCTCTGTGAGTCTGAGGCCAGCCTGGTCTACAAAGCTAATTCCAGGACAGCCAGAGTTGTTACACACTGAAACCCTGTCTCGAAAACAAATAAAAAACAAAAACAAACAAAAGATTGGCTTTTTATGTACCAAATATTAATAACAGTGATAGAACTAAAATGATAACTCGTAGTTCTTGTAGACATTTTGGGGTGAGGGTTTCAAGATAGGGTTTCTCAGTGTGATAGTGTTTCTCTCTGAGGCTGTCCTGGAACTCTCTCTGTATCTCTCTGTAGACCAGGCTGGCTTTGAACGCACAGAGGTCTGATTGCCTTTGGTTCCAAACTGCTGGGATGAAAGCTGTGCCCTACCACAGCCAACCTTTACCCAGCATTTTGAAGACCACTGAACATGTTGACAGATGTACCTTAAAGCAAAGGAGTACCAGGTCAGACAGACTTGGATGAAGTCTTTTTCCTCCAGCCAGAATGCAATCTTTGATATGTCTCTTTTGTTTTATTGAAATTGTCTGGTTTTATCTTTGGAGGAAGACTCTGTGGTTATTTTTGAATTGTTAGTTTTTATAGTTTAAAGTCCTTATAACAGCACATATTTTCCTTTAATAGAAATGGTTCATACAGTTTTTACTTCATTTTCATAGGATGTCAAGTACTTAGGAGGAGATAATGGATGTTTTCTAAAAGAGGTAAATTTTAGAAGGAAGCCAAAGCTTTGATTAATTTTATACTTATTAGTGTTATTTATGTACTAGGCCAATTTTTATAAAGATTTATATATTTGTCTATTATAAACAATGAGTTCCACGATTGTTCTGTAATTTAGTAAGAATGTCTGGAGTTAAAGTAGTGGATATTAAACATGCAGTGGGTATTCAACACACTTGAATAAGAAAACACAAAGTGAATTAAATTAAAATTCATTCACAAATTTTAAAAGTTTAGTAAAATGATACAACATTTAGTCTAGATATAGATAAAATTATTTAGAGAAAGGATAAAGCAAAGTCCTTGTTTTTTAAAGCTTTTTTGGTAAACATTGCTGATAGCAGATTAATACTTCAAAAGCCTTACTGTTACAAATAGAGAACAAGCATTAATTTTTATCTCAGGGATATTGGTTTTGATCATAAAAACTTCAATAACTTAGAGCAAAAGAGATTACTCAGTGGTTAAGAGGTTGAACTACTCTTGCAGAGGACCTGAGTTCGATTCCCAGCATCCATATTGGGCATCTCATAACCATCTCTAAGCCCAGCTCCAGGGAGACCTGACAACTCTGGCCTCTGGGCACTGCACCCCATGCTGTGACTTGCCCAGGTTGGGTCCTGTAACCCTGATCAGGAGTAGGAGGGAATGAGGAAAGGACAAATAAGTTCAGGAAAGCTGGGCCATGGTGAAGCAGCACCTAAACAGCCTGGAACCTCACTGTGTTTATTATGAATGGCACAGTCTCCCAGCCAGCTAGCAGGAGGTGTCTGTAGTGAATACTCCCAGGCTGTAAACATCCAGGAGGAGGAAACAGCAGTTACTCATCTCTGTGCACACCAATCAACTGCCATGACACTCATACTTGGACCAGAAGGTTTGTTTCCTGAGCCTTGCCCATACGGTGAATGGCTCTGCCAAATGCCCATGGGTCTAGGCCTTGGTCCTTGTTATGGCTGTGTCCATGCCAACAAGACACATTCACTCAGGACTTCACTCACTCAGGGCTTTCTCTACTCCTTCCACTCCCATGAATAGACCCACCAACAGGCCATACATACACATAGTTAAAAGCTGGAGGGACGGCTCAGTGGTTAAGTGTACATATTGTTCTTGCACAGGACGTGAGTTTGATTTCCAGCACCCATATCAAGTGGCTCAGAACTATAACTCCAGCTTCAGGGATAATACGCCCCTCTGATCTCTTCCTACACAGACATATACGTGAACACATACATAAATAATAAAAATATTTTCAAAATAAAATATTAAAAATATGGTAACCTTTATCTTATAATCTTCTAATATTATTCCCATTCGTTTCTATTTTTTTCCTCTTTTTTTGAGACAGAGTTTCTCTTTGTAGCCCTGGAACTCACTCTGTATAGAGTTCCAGACTGGCCTGGAACTCAGAGATCTACCTGCCTCTACCTCCCAAGTGCTGGGATTAAAGATATATACCACCGCCACCCACACAGTTCTTTCTTATCCTAAAGGAGTTTTCCTTTAAACTTTTAAAATCAAAAATATAATGTGTGTGTATATATATAATAGCCTTTATATTTCTTTTTCTTTACTTGAGAGTTTATTTCTTATCATTATTATTGTTATTATTTTTTTATGAAACTTAGATTTTTTTGTATTGTTTTGATTTTTTGAGATAGGGTTTCTCTGTGTAGCCCTGGCTGTCCTGGAACTAGTTCTGTAGACCAGGTTGGTTTCAAACTTGGAGATCTGTCTGCCTCTGCCTCCCAAGTGCTGGGATTAAAGGTGTGCACCATCGCCACCACCACTACTCAGCAAAAAACATTTTTAATAAGAATTTTAAATGAAAATTCAAGAGGAGGTAACTAAAACACAGAAAGCATATAAATGGTATTTTAGATATTTAGCAGTCATAAACACAGGCAGAACATATTAATAGTCCTTTTTATCTCTGTAGTATGTCAGTCATTAACAAGTATTTTATCCAAAGTCAGAGATAAGTAATTGCCCTAAGTATATTATTATGGTGTAATGTAACACTTTAAGACAATCTTTTTTTCTTTTACTTATTCTCTCTCTCTCTCTTTTTGAGACAGGGTTTCTCTGTAGTTTTGAAGCCTGTCCTGGAACTAGCTATTGTAGACCATGCTGGCCTTGAATTCACAGAGATCCGCCTGCCTCTGCCTCCCAATAAATAAACCACCACTGCCTGGTTTATTTATCCTTCTCTTATACAATACATCCCAACCGCAGTTTCCCCTCCCTTAAGAAAAAAGAAAAGAGAACCACTCTCATTACACCCATAACAACCAAACTCCTTCTCTTATGGGAATTCCCATAAAAGGAAACCCCCAATAATAATGTGGGCCCTTGAGGATTTCCCTCTGTGTTCCACTGCTGTTATTACAGTATATTCTGATCTTTTCTATTGCCTTGGTTTTAATACAGTTTCTATGCTACTTAAAAAGTTTATCTATAAATTCCAAGATGTCTTTGTAAGCCTTGAAGCAGTTTTTTTTCNGCCTCCCAGCCCTTCCCCCCGCCTCCCCCACTTCCACTCCTTCACTGTTTCCCTTCAGAAAAGGTCAGGCTTCCCAGAGATATCAGCCAAATTCTGCACAGCAAGTTACAGTAAGACTTGGCACATCTCCTCATATCAAGGTTGGACGAGGCAACACAATAGAAGGAAAGGGGTCCAAAGAGCTGGGGAAAGGGTCAGAGATATCCCCACTCCCACTGTTAGGAGTCCCACAAGAACAGCAAGCTGCACAACCATGATATTTATGCAGAGACCGAGCTCAGACCCATGCAGATTCCCTGATTGTTGTTTTTGTCTCTGCAAGCCTCTATGAGCCCCGCTTAGTTGATTCTGTGGGCTGTTTTCTTGTGGTGTCCTTGACCCCTCTGACTCCTGCAACCCTTCCTCCCTTTGAAGCAGGCTTTTTAAATGACTGGTTTTTTTTTAATTTAGAGTTGTATCTTACATAGGCTTTGCTAAGATACCAGACTTGAAACACCTGTTTTGTAGACAAGGATCTCAACTCAGAGATCTGCCTGCCTCTGCCCCCTGAGTGCTGGGATTAAAGGTGTGTGCCACCACTGCCTGGCTCTGTTTTTTGTTTTTGTTTTTCAAAGTTTCAGTAGTGGCTAAAAATAGCCGTAAAACACTTAAAATGCAAAATGCAGCACTTGGGAGGCAGAGGCAAAGGCAGGTGAATCTCTGTGAATTTGAGGTTAGCCTGGTCTACAGAGCAAGTTCCAGGCCAGCCAGGGCTACACAGAGAAACCCTATCTCTAAAAACAACAAACATACAAAGATTTAATATGTTTGTACATACAAAATATACCTAAAAGAATAGAGATGAACATCCTGGAATAAGGAGTTTAGCATCTCAGGGTCCATTCGTGAATATGAAAATTGCTCCTGAAGCAGGAGCAGTCATTTTTTTAAAATTAGTTTATCCCTTGAAGCAATAGGAACCATTGTGTAGAACCAGAATCCAGATGAGGATCAAATAGATACCATTTTGACCAGAAGTGTATATTTATATCTTATCTTTGAAAAAAAAAAGATTTTAGGGGCTGGAGAGATGGCTTAAGAGCATGGGCTGCTCTTCCAGAGGACCTGGGTTCCATTCCCTGCACCCACATGGCAGCTCACAACTGTCTGCAATTCAGCTCCAAGTAATCTGACATCTCACAGACATGTGATGCAATGCACATATGTAAAACATGCAATATTTGTATGCAATGCAAATATGCAAAACATCAATACACAAAGTAAAAATAAATACATCATAAAAAGATTTTAAATTTAAATTTAAAAACTCATGTTAATTCTTCCGAAGAAGAGAACCACTATCCACCTCTACTTGTTTCCCCAAGGTGGTCATATTGATCCCATACCCACTTTTTGCACTTTTTTGTACCTTTCATTGGTGTACTAGACTAGGGGTGTCGCTAAGCTTACCTAGGGACAGCTGGAGTTAGGGCTTTTTTTTTCCCTTTTTTTTTTTAAAAGCTTAGTTTTACTGTGAGCCCAAAGAGAGCTGGGTCAATTTAACTTTAGCTTCCATGAAGACTTACTTCAAAGCCAGTTTGGTACCTGAGTAAGTGATGTAAAAACATAAGCACACATAGACAGTGCATACATGGAGATTTTTAAGAAGCAAACTTTTCACTCTGTCTGTTTGTTGGGATTATCTCTCCTAGAATCCTCACTGTGAAGAGGAAACAGCACAACGGCTGAGAGGGTGGGAGCTTCTAAGAGGCAGAGAGCTCTGTCACTTCCGGACCCACTCTCTACTTAGCCTCTTAGAGTGACAGACCCCATCTCACCACCCCTGGCTTCTCCCTGACATCTAGGTCCTAGGAAAGCCAATCTCAAGGCCATCAATAAGGAACAGATTATTCTTAGTCAAAAACAGGCTCTCCCTAGATGATCAAGACCCTGGGTTTCTGCTAGTTATCAAGTCACATGGCAAAATAAGACTCAGGTCTGGCTCAGTGCAATGGTGTTGCGTACCTTTTGTCCCAGTAGTCTAAAGAAAGGCAGGCAGATCTCTGAGTTCAAGGCCAGTCTGATCTACAGAGTGAGTTCCAGGACAGCTAGGGATACACAGAGAAACCCTGTCTCAAAAAAATAAAATAAAAAGAAAGAAAAGAGAGTAAGGATCTGTGTAGCAGGTACTAAATTGGTTACATCTCTCACCCTGCAGGCCCTCCCAGCTCAAGTCCCTACGCCCAGCTTCTTCCTGGGCAGGACAGGGACTCCCTGCTCCCACCTCTGACCCTGGAAGGCCACTGTACCATGTCGGGGAGACATAGGAGGCATGGAGAGGGGTGAACGCCTGAGGAATCCCAGGATGCTGGGCCTGGATATGTCTTAGCTCTTCATGGCTGTTCCACAGATACTTAATGGTGGAGGTCAGCACTCCTCCACAGATCAGGGGAAAACATATCCCGTATCAGGAGGGAATCAACGAAGCATGCTGAGTGGGAATGGAAGCTGGGGCCATAGCTAGGACCCACTGTCTGACCTCACCCTTGTCGAGGAGCCCCATCCTCTATTAGCCCAGCCCAAAGTGCCAGAGCCCACAGACCAGGCCCTAAGTCACTTGGGCCAGGCCAGTACTTGGTGGGTGGGTATTTCTGTGGTCACCGCTGGAACCACACACTGCACTGTTAGTGAGGCAAGAAGACAAGGAGGGAAGGGCTCTGCTTGCTTGTAGCCACGGTCCCTGGGAGAGAAAGTCAAGGACAAGCCTCCGTGTGGGAATGTGGTCAGCCATGGGTGTGACTGAGGAAACCAGGAAAGCCAGCTCTGAAAGACCCTGCTATACCCTGGGATCTGTTGCAGCAGTGCACACTGGGGGTCCCAGTGGAAATTCTAATGATCTCATAGGCGTTCCCACAGGAGTAAAAAGAAGGGTGGAGACCTATGTGTCGACTCTTGTTAGGACTGTACCCTTTATGGCCAGCTCAGACCAGACTTAGCTGCCAAGTTACACATCTACCACTCTGAATATACCATCCAAACGCCGTGAAAAGAAGGGGCTGCAAGTGACCCTAAGTGGACCTCCTGAAGCAGGGATAGGCCAGAAAGAGAGAGAGAGAGAGAGAGAGAGTACAGAGAGGGTTAGTGACAGTCACAAGGAACCCTCATCTCTGCCCCTTGCCACTCTCTGCAGCTTGAGGCCAAGGGAAAAAGCCCCCCCCACACACACCTTCTCAGCTCATTTCTCATTGTCAAAACTAAAACTAAATGTCACACGTTGGTACATTTATAAAGAAGTTTTATTTGGCTCATGATTCTAGAGGCTAGGAAGTTCAAGAGCATGGGGCAGGCATCTGATGCTGGATGTTGGTGTGTGTCTGATGGCTTGGTGCTCAGTCATAACATGTGGAGGCTGTGCAAGTGTGTCTCTACTCACCCTTAAAACAAGACAACCTGTGAATCCATGAAAGGATGAATCTGATCACAAAGGCTCTGGCAGAGGCCTCCTCTCTCAATACTGCTGCACTGGGGACCAAGCTTCCAGGACATGAACTTTTGGGGGTACTTAGTCACACAATAGCAGAACTCCATGTCCCCAACAGTTCCAATGTCACCATGTCAGGAGCCTCATCAGCCTTAGTCTAGGGGGGACTTGGGCCTTTCCCCATGCTTGGGTGTCTATGGACTGTCCGGTGCCTTCAACACCAGGGGGCTCCAATACTGCCCTGTGATAGAAGCCGAGGAATCCACCCCAAGGCGGGCACCCTGTTCAGATCCCCTTGCCTATCACCTATGTTTGAGTGCAAAGCATGCAGACCAGCACAGTCAGACTTGTTGAATAAATGAATGAGTGTCCTGCAAGGGACCCTCCCCGGTGGGAGACACCCAGTAGCAAAGGGGCGACCTTCAGAGAGGAAAGGTCATCGTGGTGCTGGGGTGGCTGCCTCTCCTGTTTCGTGGCCAGAGCATGGGTTAGAGTTAGCAGGCTTATGAATGTCTGCCCAGGGATCGAGCAGGAGGAATGACTGGGGTGCGGGCACAGGAGAAGGTGGGGTTCCACAAGAAATACCATGGTGGCAATCGCAATTTCTCTAAAACAGCTCTGCATACAAGGTCCCTCGTCTGTGTGTGGATTCCCGCAGAGACGAGTCACGATCTGGGGGCGTCTCGGTCCGGTCTTGGTCCTCTTCTGGTCCTCGCCACAGGCTC
>LOEQ01000207.1:347796-363106 GCA_001685075.1 Bramus lutescens | reverse complement strand
CAGTCATACACACAGACAGAATATTGTATACATAATAAATAAATAAAAATAAATCATTTACTCAAACTGTTAAGCTAAGTAAGATACTATGCTTATAGAACAAATTATGTTAAAAAGATTACATTTCAAGATCTGGTTTAAAAATACAGTAATTAAAATAAATAAAAATACAGTAATTAAGGCAACATGGGATTGGCATAAAATTGGTAAACATACTGAGGAGCAGAGGAGCTGAAATTCAGGACTCATTCAAGAGTTTTGCTTTGTTTTTGTTTCTCTTTGGAGACAGGGTTACTATATATCCCAGGATGGCTTCAAAATCGGAGCAATCATCCTGCCTCTGCTTTTCTGGTGCTGGGATTACAGGTGTACACTATCATAGTTAAGAGTCTGTGTGTGTGTGTATTGTGTGTGTGTGTGTGTGTGTGTACACAGGTGCATGTGTCCATGTGGGCATGTGCAGAGGACAGGGATTGATGTTGGGTATCTTTTTTATTGAACTATCTTTTTTGTTTTGTTTTGAGACTGAATCTAATGCTCACCATTTCTGCTAGACGGCCTGGCCAGTGAGCTCTGGGAAATCTTCCTGTCTTTGCAGCCCTCAGTACTGAGGTTACAAGCATGTCTTTTACCTGATGCTGGGCATCTGAACTCATGTGCTCATGCTCATACAACATACGTTTTACCCACTGAACTATCCACCCCCCCAATCCGGCTTTATTTTTGTTTTCCAAGACAGGGCCTATGCAGCCCTGACCAGCTGGAAGCGTTTGGCAGTCCTCCCAACTTTACTTCCCAAGTGCTAACATTACAGGTGTCTGCAGAGAATCTACTCTTGACAAAGATGCCCCAACAAACTGGAGGAAGGCTGTAATTTTTGATACTAGTGCCGGAGTGTCTAGACATCAGTGCACAAATGAGCCCAAGCCCTGTACTACAAAAAGTCATTCCTAATGGGTCAGCAAACCACAGTGTGCAAGACAATGCCATAGGCTTCAAGAAAGCAGCACAGGAGAGTCCTCATGATGGGGTAGGCAGGGTTATTTCCAAAGGAACACCAAAGCACTAGTAACACCAGGGGACACTGGCAAACAAATGGATAATATATGCCTTCATCACAAAGAAGGTCTGGGGTGTAGTTCTGTGGTAGAGGAACTTGCCTAGAATGCACAAGGTCCCAGGTCAGATCTCAGGTCAGGAAGGAAGGACAGACATTACCAAGGAGGGGAAAAGGCAAGCCACAGAGTGGGAAGGCAGTTGCCAGCACATATCTACCAAGTAAACATACAGAATATATAAAACAACTATACAGATAAAGCCAAGAGGCAATAATAATAATAATAATAATAGTAATAATGGAGAGAAGACTTAGTGAAGCACTTCATGGAGAAAGGTATTCTGGTTAGTCAGCCAGGGTGACGGTTATCGCGACTGTCAACTTGACGGGATTAAGAGCCACCTAGCAGAGAGGTGCTGCACACCTCTGATATGTTCGTAATGGGATTAGCAGAGACAGTAAATCATGGAGACTCTGATTCAACAAGCCTTTCCAATCCATTCCTGGAGTCAAAAGCCATTTTTTTTTTGAGACACAGTCTCAGCTATTCCAGGCTGGCCTTGAATTCCAGTGCTAGGTCTAGAGGTGTGTGGCACCGTGCTCTTTGTTTATGCAGGGGTAGGGACTGTACCTGCTGAGAAGTATCACAGCTGAGAGTTAAACAGATTATATTGGTGGTGCAGCTATGGAAGGTGGTGCTTGGCTGGAGGAAGTAGGTCACAGGAAGCTTGTCCTCAGGGCTATAGCTTGCTCCTGTCCTTCTGCTATGGGTCTATTCTGTATCCTGTCCACCATGAAGTGAGTGGTTCTGTTCCCTACATGGTCTCTCAGCCATGATGGATTGATGCCTGCCCCAAGCTAAACTCAATAATTCTTTCCTTTAAGCTGTTTATGTCAGGAGCTTGGTAATGGGGATACAAATTCATTAACACATCAGGAAACACAGAGTACAACCACAACAAAATACCAACACATATCTATCGTAGGGCAAAACCCATCGTATCCCACAATGCTCGGGGCTTGGGTGTACAATGTTGCAGTGACTTTGTGAAAACTGTGGGTTTCTACGAAAGTGAAATACAAGCCTTCCTTGCGACCCTGAGCACCTGACTAAGAGAAATGAATATGTAGGTCACATGCCCTAGAGGGATGGCCAGAGTGTCTATTCTAGATCCATCCATAGTAGGCTAGAAAAACTGCAGATCTACCCACTGGAACAAAGACTGCTCAATAAGCATGGGACACAGGCAGGAGATATCCCACTACACATCAGCTTGAGGCCAGACACAGTCCTGTTTGGCTGTGAGACTCCTCCCATTGGAGAGGAACAATCAAAAACCATCAATGATGGCTTAAGCCAAACAGCAGTCTGCCACGGAACAATCTTTGTACACTGTAAATCTGTATTGCTCTCATGGTTAATAAAAAGCTGATTGGCAGATGGCTTGGCAGGATTTTCAGGGCAGAGAGAATGCTGGGAAGAAGGAGGGTGGAGTCTGAGGAGTCGCAGAGACGAGAGGCTAGTTGAATCACTGTGTTGAAAGAAGGTACAGTCAGCCCGGCAGTGCACCGTGTGTGGAAATTAGGGTCGTGAGTCCTCCGTCTCCGTGGCAGATCTCTGGAGTTCAAGAGTTCAAGGCCAGCCTGGTCTACAAGAGCTAGTTCCAGGATAGGCTCCAAAGCTACAGAAAAACCCTGTCTTGAAAAAGCAAAAAGAAAAAAAAAAAGAAGGTACAGTCATGTGGCAGAGGAAAGATAAGAAATATGGGTTAATTTAAGATGCAAGGGTTAGCTAGAAGTCAGCCTGAGCTATCAGCCAAGTATTTATAATTAATATTAAGCTTCTTTGTAGTTATTTGGGAGCAGCTGCCGAGATACATACAATAGCCATCTCCCAGACAAGAAGAATAGGGAAGAAATTACCCTTATCTTGATTGTGGCCGTGCAGTCATGATGTGTAAGAACCCATCAAGCTCTCCAGAGATCTGTCCTTACCATGTGAGTTTTGTTCTATAATGCACCATAAAAGGAAAGCTATTTCCTAGGCATTAAAAATCACCAAATGCCAAGCAGTGATGGCACACTCAGGAGGCAGAGGTAGATCTCTGAGTTCAAGGTCAGCCTGGTGTGCAGAGTGAGCTTCCAGGATAGCCAGGGGCCAAAACAACAACAACAAACCACCAAATGAAAGGTACACTAGGCCTCTGCTTTTTAAAATACAATACGTTACTGGGGAAAATCAAGAACAAAATGATTCGTAGGCTCAAGACTCTGGTAGTTAAAATCCCAACAGTGTGTTGTTTGAACTCCAAAAAGCCATGTGACTGTAAAATGCATCTGGAAACAGGAGCAACAGCTGGTGTCATGTTATTTCTTACCTGACGGCTGGAAAAGCCAGGCGACTCACTGTCTTTCCAGGACATTTTGTTGTGAGGGTCTAAACACACTGGCTTGGTTAGTTCTCAAGGGACAAACATGCCTGATTGGCACCAGTCCAAGGAAGAGGGACCATGTAGGGTGCTGGGCCCCATCACTCACATGTAAAATTTATCCCTAGATGTGCACTGACTTTGAAATGACGGGGAGCGGTCTGGAGAGATGGCTCAGGGGTTAGGAGCACTGGCTTCTCTTCCGGAGGACCCAGGTTCAATTCCCAACACCCACATGACAGCTCACAACTGTCTGTAACTCCAGTTCCAGGAGATCTGACACCTTCAAGCCAATGTACATAAAATAAAGTTCAATTTAAATAAAAGAAACGATAGGTGAGGAAACCCCAACTCTAGGAAGAGTAGGCCTAGATGGCGTATGTAGAGCCCAGTGCTGACTGGCAAGGGTTTGATGCAGGATGCTGTGGACTCGACTGGTACATTTGAAGGCGTCGAGAAAATTGGTCCCATCCATAGGAGAGTTGGGCAGCCTGGCTCTCTGTCTGATTCCTGGTGAAGGCAAGCATGGAGGATTGATAGGCAGAAACAGCCTTATGGGAGCTGGCCATGAATCCTGGAGAGTGCAGGTGCCCTTGTGGAGAACTTCATGGTTGGCCTTCCTGAGTGACTCTTGAAACTGAGCCTGGCTCTGAGTGCCTTTGCAGTCTTGGCTGGGAAGTCACTGCTGGAACATTAACTTCTGTGGGGCACAAGCTCCAGGTCAGCAGAGTTCATCCAGTCTGGGAGACGACAGTGTCCATTGGTGGCAAATATGGCTCATTAGTGAAGCTACAATGTCATCCAGCTGGCTAACTGTGTTCCTTTAAGGCTGGAAGGAGCCTAGGGACCCTCATGAGTCTGAATTCCAGCTGCAGCTTCAGAAGAACAGAGGCAACAAGGCACACAAGAGGCAAGGTGAGTAGGTCACAGCTGCAGCAACCAGAAATGCTTGAACAGAAACACTAAATCACATGACAGGGACTCCCTCAGTCCAGGCAAAGACAAAGTGATATATGTTGGGGAGGAAGTGGAGACAATGTGCATCATGTGTCCGCATGCAGATGACCTGTTCTGGTAAGGAGAGATTGTCTCTGTACTCCTCGATGGAAATAGTTCCTCTAGGTACCCCAAATGTCAGACTGACTGCTCTTCCCCTGGCCATTTCCCAACACCCTATCTGCCTTAAGCAATTTTGAGGCAGAAGGGACAAAAAGCAGGCTGCTCACTGCTACTGAAAATAGTCATCCCTGTCCTCAAGGCTGATCCAGTCCCACTGTGCTGGACTGAGTCACAAGAATCCTTCTGTGACACGGGAGCCTTTGTCTTCTGTTGGCATCTGACAGTTGAGAAATGTGGATGGGAAAAGAAATGCCAGTCCCACTGACGTGACTGAAGGGACCAGGATTCTCACCACTGGTCCCTTGGTGAGGGAAGTTCCCCAGTGTTGTGAGCAGGAGTGAGCTAGTGTTTAGGATAGTGCAGCCATCCTATGAACACAGGCTGTGGACAGGCTCGGTCTGTGGCTCAACCCCTTTCTGAGGGATGATGTCACTATACGCTGGCTGAAAGGTTATATAGCTATGGCTGGGACTAGGCCTGGGCCAAACAGGCCAGAGGCTGAGACAAATGATTATGGGAGAAAAACACTTGCTGATTGGCTGTGAGTCTTACATGGATGAAGACTATATAGGTAGTTGTTGGAGCTGGGAGCAGTGGATTCAGAATTTTCTGGGCACCTGCCCTGCCATGGTTACACTGGGCCATGAGAAATCAGAACTCAGAACTGCAGGACAGAGCTGGGTGACTTGTGTTGGGCAGGACTGGGGGTCTTGGGCCCAGAACTGTGGGGTCTGGCTCTGTTGAACTTCCCCATGAGGGTGCAGGCAGGAGTTCCTCACTAGAAGGCTCTCATCTCAGGTGTCAGTCTCCCCTGCAGGGCTGCTGCTTCCAAAGAGGGCACTCCGGGACCTGAAGACCGCCCCTCAGAATGTTTTCCTGCCATCTGGCTCGGTAGGGAAAATCACACACTGGTTAGACTCCAAGGCTGTGGGGCTGAGTCCCCTACGCATCCATGTTACCTACTAAGGCAGCCACCAAATAAGTCACCCCATCATCTACTACTAGGCTGCTATAATGTCTCCACTTTGGGGTCAGTTCTGATGATTGCCAGGAGGAGAATCTGCCAACAGGAATGCACAGTCAAGAACATGCAGGGTGAGCTGCTTGAGCAGCCACTCCTTTGAGAGAAACTATGTCTACTCTTCGCCTGTCCCAGAGCACAGGTTCAAAGTGCCCTGGCCTGGCTTCATTCTGAATGGGCTGGCTTCCATTGGGACATGACAGGTTTAGAACGTCACCACCTCAGGGCTAGATGTGGTCAGTGACTGTGTTGTGGTTCCAGGAGCTCACATGCTCACGTGACCCTTGCTACATCTTTACCAACCCAAAGACGACTGTTAATTGGAGGGGGTACGGCTGATGAAAACAGATCTTGGCTGCTTATGTCTTGATATCTCAGGCAGAAGCTCACGGTGAGAGAGGCTCTTGATAGGTCCAGTTGGCACTAATCTGCCTTCCAGAAGACCTGCCGACAGAGGGATCACCATTTATCAGACTGTCATCGGCTTAGACAGAATTGCCACCTTCCAGCCTGGTACCATCACAGCCTGGTACTCAGTAGAGTTTAAGAAGATACAGGAGTTCATGGATTCAAGCCCCCTACTTCACTCCTTACAGAGAAAGAGGCCATACTGACCTCTGTGGCACACAGACAACATGGGGGTCAGGCACCTCTCAGGGTGCCTGGGAGATGCTGCACTGTGGGCACGCTGGTCAGGAGACACACTGCAGCTTCTGTCTGGACTGCTGAGCCGAAACTGACATGAGCGGTGTCTGGCTTTGCTCAGCATAGCAAACATCCGCATCAAGGATGATGGCAGCTATGTTAGGCGTGGACTCAGTTATACATTTTGTTTTGTTTTGTTTCCAACCTTTTTTTAAAATTTATTTATTTATTATATATACAATATTCTGTCTGTGTGTATGTNCTTTGGAAGAGCAGGCAATGCTCTTAACCACTGAGCCATCTCTCCAGCTCTGTTTCCAACCTTTTAAAAACATAAAAAACATCCTTAGTTCACAGACCACATAAAGCCAGCCCTCAGGTAGTTTGCTTGTCTGAACTTGTCAGAAGTTGAGGTCTTCAAGGGGACTTCCAGGCTCCCAGCCACCCACGGGATTCCCATCATTGTTTGGTGCTGGAATTGTTTCCTCAGGGGTTGGTGCCACATCACCCACCTTCTCCAAGTGAGCTCCTAACTTGTACACAAACTCCCTGAGCCACTTGGGTGCTCTGACTGATTGACATGGTCCTGGAGTGTGAAGGCTGGGCTCCTGCCCCAACATCTAGCTTCAGTGGCCTTTGTCCATCTCATACGCAGTCCCCTCATTTGGAAGCTGTGAGTGGGTGACTGAAGAAGAAGCTGATTTTGTAGCTATGAGTGTAGGGAACTCCAGAGCTCAGAGATGTGGAGGGGCCGCACCTTGCTCTTTTTCCTGCAGATACAATGCCAGCCTGGAAAAATGGCAGAAAGTGGTAGCATGGCCCTGGGACCACCAGTCCCAGGAGGAAGAGTCAGACAAGGAAGGGCCAAGACTGCACCTGTGTCCAGTTCAGTCTTCTCTGAGAGGACCAGAAGAGGTACAGTTGGCCCATAAGAAGCAGTTGCTGGAAGCCACATCTTTGTGTAGCATTATCACTAAAGCAGCCTGGCTAATAAAATAGATGGGAAAGCAGACACCCATTACATAGGCATAACCATATCACACAGCTCCTGGCTTTATGTAACATTGCAGCTTGGAATGCTAACACATGCATGGCACACGCTGCAGCCTATATGTCTGGATTAGTTGACTATCCACATAGAAAAAGCAATGGATGTTTATTCCCATATTGTACTCCACTCAGACACTCGAAGAGAGATGAAATACAGATGTGTAAAGCATGAAACAATGTAACTTTTCGAAGAGAATAGGAATATTTCACAACTCTGGATTATAGGGACACTTTCTAAGTATAAACTGCAAATCATAAGAAAAGTAGATATTGAAATGAGCAATTTCCATGCATTTAAACATTAAGGTAGGGAGATGGCTCTACTGGTAAAGTGTCCGGTGAGATGTGTGAGGACCTGAATTCAGATCCCCAGGACAACTTCATGCCCCAGTCACCATGCTGGGTAAAAAGCCAGGCATGATGGCATGTGTCTCACAGCCTTAAAGCGAGGATGGAAGTAGGGTAGGGAAAAAGAGACAGCTCTCTCCAGAGCTTTCTGACCAAAAAGTCTAGCCAGTTAGTGAGTGCTGTGTTTATTGAGATACCTGACCTCAAAAAATAAGATAGAGGGTCATAGAGGAAAACATCCAAGGTCAGCCTCTGGCCTCTACATCTGTACATTTTTATATGTACCCACATGTGCATATACATAAAGAACATACACACTTACACTACACAGAAAAGAAAAAAGGGGCGGGGGAGGACCCAGAATACTAAAACAGCAAAAGGCAATAGTGGTGTGGGACAAATGTCTATATTCTGTCAATTATATTTTAAATAAATGTTGATTGACCAGTAGCCAGGCAGGAAGTATAGGCGGAACAACCAGACAGGAAGCAGAAGCGGGTCAATGAGAACAGAATTCTGGGAAGGAGGAAGCCCATTCCTCTGCAGTCCTTGCCCAGTCACAGAAGAAGCAAGATGTGATTGCCTCACTGAAAAAGGTACTGAACCATGTGGCTAACACAGATAAGAAATATGGGCAAATATACATTATAAGAGTTAATAGGAAGCCTGAGCTAATGGGACAATCAGTTTATAACTAATGTAGACCTCTGTGTGATTTCTTTGGGACTTAATGATTGCGGGAAGTGGGAAGGACAGAAACTCCAACCACAAATGGCACCCAATGTGGGGCGACTGCATCCACATAAAGCCTGACAGAGCTTGGGAAGTAATTCTAAATAAAAAAGAATAGAGTTAAGCATGGCTTCTTAATAGCAGCATTTTCTCAGGTGAGCTCTGTTTGCTAGAGGCAAAATGCGTCTCATTTAAGAGAGGCTTCTTAACTCAGTTTTAGCTGCAAAAACTTTGCAGTCCTTTTAAGAGGCTCTGCCAGAAAACACTTAAATGGTGTTTATGAATAGCCTATAGCATATTTCTTGGTGGCAGCAAGGACCTTGAAATGCCATAGAGTTATGACAATAAACATGGCTCCAGCCCGGTACCTCAGCCATGAGGCTAAAATCTCAAAAAGCTAAAGAATGGGCTGTATCCAGCCATCAAAGCCATGACTTTAATCCTCTCCAGCTTAGCAAATTAAAGACCCATGTGGTCAGAAAAAGAGAGATATACAGTAAAGAGAGATTCAAAGACAAAGAAAACCTCTAAATTTTTACAGTGTGTTAAAAATATATATAGGCTCAGGAGAAAAAAGAAAAAAGTTAAAGTCCTTAAAATAATAAAAAAAAGAGTAATTGGGTGTGGTGGCACACACCTTTAATCCCAACATTTGGAAGACAGAGACAGGCAGACCTCTGTGAGTTCAAGGCATAGTGGCACTTGCCTTTAATCCCAACACTTGGGAGGCAGAGGCAGACAGATCTCTGTGATTTCAAGGTGTAGTGGCACACACCTTTAATCCCAGCACTTGGGAGGCAGAGGCAGGCAGATCTGTATGAGTTCAAGAACAGCCTGGTCTACAGAGTAAATTCCAGGACAAAGGTACACAGAAAAATTCTGTCTCAAAAAGCCAAAAATTAAAAATAAAAATAAAGAAACTGCCTTGGCCTAGTTGATAGACAGAACTTAGGTAGGTGGAAGAGACAGAATTGAATGTTGGGAAGAAGGGCAGAGTGGCAGATGCCATGGATCTCCTGCCTGAGACAGACGCTGGTTAGAATCTTGCCAGTAAGCCACAGTCACGTGGCAATACACAGATTAATAAAAATGGATTAAATTAAGATGTAAAAATTAGCCAATAAGAAGTTAGAGCTAATGGGCCGGGCCGTGTTTAAATTAATACAATTTCTGTGTGATTATTTTAGGTGTAAGATAGCTGGGCGGCCAGGACGACAAGCAACCCATTCCTCATGTTACAGCAGTTCACAATTGTTTGTAACTCCAGTCCCAGAACATAGGATGCCCTCATCTGGCCTCCACAGGCACTAGACATGCATGCTGTGTACAGACATTCACACAGGAAAAGAATCCATACACATAAAATAAAATTAGTACATTTTCAAATATAAAAAAATAGCGCTTTATAAAAGTAAGTTCAAATGGACTATGGAATACTCAACTTCATTAGCATCAGAGAAATGCAAACTGAAGCACAAAGTGACTCTGCCTGCACACTGAATAGAACAGCTAAATTAGAGAGAGCATCTACATTTTGTAGCATATGGACCAAATGGGGCACATCCACGATGGACCGTAACTGGAGATTGACACAACCCATCAATGCTATTCCTGTTGCTGGAGGAGAGCTCAGCGGTTTTATTTGCAAACCTGGACTAGAAACAACTAACAACGATATGAATAAATAATTTGTAGTTAAGAGCCAACTCTGTTATATATAATAAGCCAAATACAGCTACAAATTTTGTTTGTTCCCAGACTATTGATAATTGCTCTAGCATACACAAAAATTAAATGGCATCATTCATTAATTTAATAAGAAAAAAAGGCTTATATGATAACTACATGGATACAAAAGCTATATAAGAAATTCAGTCTGGGGGCCAGAGAGATGGCTCAGAGGTTGAGAGCACTGGCTGCTCTTCCAGGGGACCTGAGTTCCATTCCCAGCAACCACATGGTGCCTTACAACCATCTTTAGTGAGATCTGGTGCCCTCTTCAGGCATGCGGTTGTATATGCAAACAGAACACTATACATAATAAATAAATCTTAAAATAAGAAATTCAGTCTGCATTTTGAAATTATGCTTATAAGTGTGTGTGTGTATGCGTGTTTTAGCATGCATGAACATGTGTGCATACACATGTGGAGGCTGGAGGTCAGCCTCAGGTGTCATTTTTCTTTTTCTTTTGGCTTTTCGTTTTAGGTTTTTGTTTGTTTGTTTGTTTTCCAAGGCAGGGTTTCTCTGTGTAACCCTGGCTGTCCTGGAACTCACCTTGTAGACCAGGCTGGCCTCAAACTCACAGAGATCCTCCTGCCTCTGCCTCCCGAGTGCTGGGGTTAAAGGCGTTAGCATCGCCCAGCTAAATTCAGAGCTTCTTACATGCTAGGCAAGCCCTACACAGAAGTCTTTATAAAGGACTCAGAGGAAGTTTTACTATGTGTGAGGATTGGTAGATTTCTGTTAAACCCAGGAGCTCGACAACAAGGATGAGTGGCAAGGTAAAGCCAGTGCGATCTGGGAAGACAAGGACTTCAGCAGCATGGAGAGCAAAATGGAAGAGGAGAGCGATGGGATTGTTTACATAATAAACTCAAAGAATATACATAAAAATCATTATAGACAGTGATCAATTTAGAGAGCTGGGCATAGTAAATAAATGCCAGTTGCATTCTATATACCAATAAAAAACAATGAGAACATTATCACAGAGGGTGACCCTGCATGTAGTATTATCAGAACATCATGTTAATGAAGACTAAATCTAATCAGAGATGCATAAGATCTCAAGTAGAGGGACAGGAAAGAGAAGGTTTATTGATTAAAAGTGCATACTGCCTTTACAGAGATAAAAGTTGGTTCCCAGCAGCCACATCAGATGACTCAGAACTACTCTAGCTCCAAGGGATATGATGCCGTTCTGGCCTCTGTGAGCACCTACACGCATGCATACATAACCACACAAACACACATGTAATTAACAAAACAAAGTTCGGACGTGGTGTTGCACACCTTTAATCCCTGTACTCTGGAGTCAGAGGCAGGAGAATCTATGTGAGTTCTGGGCCAGCCTGGTCTATAGAGTGAGTGTTTTAGGTGTCCAGGGTACTTTAGTTGGTAGCTTGCTTGGGTTTGCTCTCTAGCACAGTATAAATTGGGCAATGTGGCGCAGGCAGCAATCCTAGCACTTGGGAGGTAGAGGCAGGAGGATCAGAAGCACAATCTCGCAGAAGATATCCACAGGATACACTAGTACAAACCGCACCGCATAGAAACACAGGCAAAGCATACCTGAGGTGACAGTTTGCAGAAGAACAAGAGATGTGTGGCGCCAACAGCCCACTTTCTTACAACCTACTAGATCACAGGTGATCTGGTGACATGGTAAGCTTCCCTATATATTCATTTCTGGTTTTCTTTCTATTTTGTTTCTTTTTGGTTTGTTTCTCACTATGTAGCTCTAGCTGTTCTGGAACTTGCTATATAGACAAGGCTGACCTTGAAGTCAAACAGCTCCTCCTGCGCCTCTGCTGCTGGGATCAAAGGTGTGCATCACCACCTTTGGGGGTGTGCATTACTTTAAGGACTATCAAAAACAGTTATTTTCTTCTTCTTTTATCTCTATAAGCTAGCATTTCTAGTATTTACATACACACAAAATTGCTGCTAGCCCTTATAACCTGACTTGGTCCCCAGAACCTACACAGTAAAAAGAGAGTTCCCGCAAGTTGTTTCCTGACCTCCACACTCTCATGTCATGACATACATACCCCTCTCCCTAGAAAAATGTATTAATTTTTTAAAATGTTGATTGAATCCTAAGCTGTGCATATGCATGTGCACACATGCACATACATGCACACGCACGTGCACACACATGCATACACACACACATACACAGAAGCATGAGGGCTTCAGGGGGAAGAAATGGGAGGGCATGAGGAGGTGAGTTCCCTGTTTACAGCTTCTTATTACATTATAAAAATAACCCAAGGGCTAAGCGTATATATATAGATCAGTGGTAGAGTTCTTGCCTTAGGTTCACATAAGCGTCAGTTATCAACTTGACACAGCGGGCAGAGGAAACCTACACTGAGATTGGCCTGTGGGCATGTGTGTGGGGAATGCATTTTCCTAATTGCTAATTGATGTAGGAGGGGCCCCTCGGCCGGTTATGTGTAGTGTCATCTCAGGGTAGGTGGGTCTGGGATGTATAAGGAAAATATCTGAGCAAGTCTAGGAGGGCAAGCCAGTAAGCAGGACTCAGCTTCAGTTCTTGCCTCCAGGCTCCTGCCTTGAGTTCCTGTTTCCCTTGGTAATGGAACTGGAACTTGTAAGCCAAACAAACCCTTTCCTTTCTCAAGTTGCTTTAGGTAAGTGTTTTATCACAGCAACAAGAAAACAAACTAGAACACCAAGCAGGTATGAAGTTCCACCCCAACCCTGGCTTTAAAAAGAGCCAAAATACAAGAAACTGAACAAGAATAAGAATTATGATTGACCAGCTTATAGACTCCAGAGGATAATGAATAGATGGATAAAGTCCTGAACAGTGCTATAAAATAAAAAGAAAAGGGTGATAATTTTGAGGAAAAAGAAAAGGATGATCTAGTTAAATATTTGAACTATAATAGACAATGTAATTCAACATCCAAAAATGATTAGGCTGTGCCCTGCCCTAAGTCACTCCATATTGTGCAAAACTGGTATTTCAGGCTACGCCTTCCTCCGGGAGACTCCGTTTCACAAGCAGCTTTTGATCCCATTTGAGGGTGGAAGATGACTTTTGGCACAAGTGGCCCCATGAACCACACCATCTGTTCAGTTCCGCCTTCACTGCACAGGCTGAGAAAGACTGTCTCGGGCTTCAGGGGCTTCTGCCTATAGTTCCGTCCCCGCTGTTGACATGACCTACTTAAACTGCTGTCTGCTCATTTTCCTGCTTTCCTGTTTGGACCTAGGTTTGCCCCTTCACCTCTACAGCTGGACTCACTCCTGTCACTCAGCTCTCACCCTGTATCCGGACTCCAGATCCTTCCCCAGCTTTGTTTGGCTTCTTAGCGTATCAACAAAGACTTACACATCTCTTACACCCCACCACTTTCAGACTTTTGAAAACTCTTGAACCGACTGTGCCTTTGAGCCCTTTCCTGCCATCCTGTGACATACATGTATGCTGACACACACATGCAGATATATTTACTGGGTGTGACTAGAGAGGTAATATTAGCAATTAAGGTTGGAATAAAAGAACACATATTTGCCTTGACCAGGGTTACCAAGGAAAACAGAAATATCCAGTGTAGTGCAGTCAATGAAGCAGCCACACTCTGTGAATTTATTATTGTTGTTGTTTTTTTAAAGATTTATTTATTTATGTATACAGTATATGCCTACAGGCCAGAAGAGAGCACCCTATCTCATTACAGATGGTTGTGAGGTACCATGTGGTTGTTGGGAATTGAACTTAGGTCCTCTGGAAGAGAAACCAGTGCTCTTAACCTCTGAGCCATTTCTCCAGTCTGAATTTATTGTTATTCAACAAATTTTGACATGTTTCTGACATAGCAAGCTCATGACAAAAACCCAATGAATCTTTGAATAACTTAATAGAACTGACAAGATTTATTCAGATGATGCCTTTAAAAGTCAATAGTATTTCTATAAAATGGGCATAATTTATAAATACAATAAAATTCTATCAAAAGATAACATTTACAAAGAAAATATACAAAGGAAGGAATCGGTCAAAAAAGAGCAAAGAAAAATATAGTTTAGGAACCAGAGAGGTGTCTTAGTGTAAAGTGCCTGATGGCCTGGGTTTGATCCCCAACACACCCACATGATGTAGGGAGAGAGTCCTCTGACCTTAATACCTGCGTGCACACATACACACATAAATGTCATTTTAAAAGTTTAGGAGTTTAAGGGCTGGAGAGATGGCTCAGCAGTTAAGAGCACTTTCTGTTCTTGCAAAGGACCCAGCACCCACATGGTGGTTCAGTTCCCAGAACTCACATGGTGGTTTATAACCACCCATAACTTCAGTTCTAGAGGATCCAATGATATCTTCTGACACCAGGCACACACATGCTGCACATACATATATGTTGGCAAAACACTCACATAATAAAACAAATATATAAAATACTCATATTTTAATATTTTTAAAATATAGGTATTTAAAGAAAGACATTAAAGAATACAAATGAAGAGGTATACCAAATTCATGGATTGTAAGGCTCATCATGATAAAGAAGCCAGCTCTACCCAAACTGATAGACAAATCTACCTTAATGCTCTCCAAAAGTTCTAATAGCTTTTACTCTTGGTGTTTGATCGCTATTGATAGCCTGATTCTACGATGCAGATGGAAGTACCATTCCAGGACAGCTCAGCCATTTCCAAGGAAACAAAATAAAGAGATTTGCGTAAAGCAGCAAGGCCACAGCATGAAGATACTGTGGATCAGTGAGGCAGACTGACACATACAGGGACAGGCCTGTGTATGTAGGCATAGACCATGTAGCAGAGGTGGCCACATGAACGGGGAGGATTCCCCAGAAGGACCTGTTGGGAATCTATTTGATCTTGTCTCATGCTAATGATGACCCAACTCCAGGAGATGCATTGCTCGCAGATACTCCTGGGTTATTGTTATGATCTTGAGTCCTTCATTAACAAACTAAAAAAAGTCACCAAATATAGAGATGCTGATTAAATTGATTGTATTATAGTTAAGATGGTTTTACATTAAAAAAAAATACCACAAAGGAGGGAAAAGACAAGTTATAGGGTAGGAATCTGTAGTGAAAAGGGAGCAGTGGGCTGGCCTGCTTTTCGTCCCACCCGGCTCCTGCATGGCTAGTTTATACCCCGAAATAACAACACACAAATTGTATTCAT
>LOEQ01000207.1:334072-346071 GCA_001685075.1 Bramus lutescens | reverse complement strand
TGCTTGTGAGTTTAGACTGAAGAGTGTCTCAGGGCATACCCTTGATCCAACCCTGTGTCCTGCTCTGGAGAATGCAG
This sequence comes from Bramus lutescens, assembly GCA_001685075.1. Classification (NCBI taxonomy): domain Eukaryota; kingdom Metazoa; phylum Chordata; class Mammalia; order Rodentia; family Cricetidae; genus Bramus; species Bramus lutescens. Next base: position 345,994 of record LOEQ01000207.1, on the reverse strand, counting down.
CTCGAAGGTCTTCTTCGAGGATTGGGATGGATCCAGAACTCCTCAAATACGATGGGACAAAAAGGCACAGGCTCCCCATGGTTACCCAAGGCTCTGGGTGGTGGAGACGGGGCCTCCCCATGGGTTTCGTATTCTGCGGCACCAGGGAAAGGTGCTGTGCGCTTGTTAAATTTGGATCAGAGTGTTTGGTGGACTGACTTCTGGTAAAAGTGCTTTTGTGGGTCTTACTGTCTCCATGTTGGAAGTTACTAACCCAGAAGGCATACGCAGGCTTTGCTCAAACTCTGCCCTCAGCAGCTATTATTGATACAGACCAGGTAGCTGAAAGTACCTTCGCTTCTTTCCCATTATTTCCAGTCCTGCCGCAGGGCCATTCGGGAGGGCCCAGTAGCTGGATCCGGTAGGGCCCGGGGGCTCCGCACTTTGAGTGGAGTATCTGAGAGCGATTCCGAGAAGCTGAGGTTGGTAATGGGAGGCATTGGCTTCTTGGCTTTCTTCATACTGATACCTTCCACACAGAGGTCAGATCCATTGAACGGTGGCAGCTCCACGGCAGGCTGTGAGAAGAGGTGGAACCTATCAGGATCTCTGACTCAGAGAGTCACCTGGCTGGCCCCACACCAAGCCACCTGCCATGCCTCCAAAGCTTTGTCTGTGCTTCTTCATGGCTCCGGTACTCACTGGGCCCTTCTTCTAAGCAGAGCCCAGCTTCCTTTCCTCCAGGTCCTGGGGCTCAACCCTCAGGAGTCCAGAGGTAAAAGCCTCAGCACTGACGCATAACCTGCTAGATCATCCCTGAGGGGAGGCCACTTAGATTTCAGAAAGAAGATAAGGGGCTCTGGAGAGAAACTGTCTAGAAGGGGCTGTGGAGCCTAACCAAGCTTTTCAGGCAAGGGTCTCTCCCATTACACATATAGTTGGAACATGGAGAAATGACAGGTAGGAAAACTAGATTGTGAAGGCCACAGGGCCTAAGTGACAGGGCTGTCTAGATGCCACATCTAGAATAAACGTTTGGCTTGATGCACACGGGATTCTGAGCTTGGAGCAGATCAGTCAGACCCAGGCTCCTGATAGTCCTGCATGCAGTCAGGACCCAAAAGACAGGATTTGTGTCCCCGACTGCCTGGGAATGAAGTGGTTGCCACACAGAAGCCTAGGCCCACCCACCTCGTGGACATACACTAGCAGCCAAGGCAGGGTAGCTCCTTACCTGCCTCCACAGAAGCTCAAAGTTGCCAATGTCACAGTTTCGGTCCAGTTTGTGGTCCACCACAACCTTGATGGTGTCTTCCTGCACCTGGGTGCAGAGCTGGGCTGTGACGGGAGTGGAGGGGTGCATGGTGGGGCTGGAGTTGATCTCAATGAGCCAGGGCTTGAAGTCTCGCCCCAGGATGAAGTCGGCTCCATAGAGCTCGAAGCTGTTCTTACGGGCTTCTACGTGGTCCTGGGCCACCTGCATGGCATTGGTGACTGCTTTCTTCATAGATGGGTAGATGATGCTGCCCCAGGTTCCCCCTTGGCCCCTCTTCTGCAGGTACTCCTGGAAGCGGGTGCTGGTCCACATGTTATGGCCAGGTAGCAGTGGGCTGCGCTCTTTGTCATTCTTGAGGTGCCTCTGAATGGAGTTGTTACACAGGTGGATGGCACTGTGGGCAAGGTGCTTGTGAGACTGGAGTATGCAAACAACCATTCTACGGGGCCAGTGCTATCTGCCAAGTTTGTGAGACTGGAGCATACCAACAACCATTCTACGGGGCCAGCGCTGTCTGCTCAGCTTGCCCTGAAGTCACTTTCCCTGGTGCATGGTTGTTGCAGAAGATTGGGGTAGGGGTTGGACTGCTAGTTCTGCTACCCCAGTGGCAGCCATGGACTCCCTCAGCCAGCCTGAGGGGACAGCACAGACTGTACCAAGACATAGCAGAAGCCCACCAATGCAGAGCCAACCATGAGGAAAAGTAATCTGCCCAGGCCTCAGTTTCCCCACATGTACGTCAGTTCCTACCTAAAGTTCCCAGTGAGTTATACTCCTGCCTTACTCTCTGCAGACTTAAAGCAAGCAGCACCTTTTAGAAGACTGTAAGACACTGTTTGGAGCTAAGGGTATTTTCATTTGAACTGCAGGTATGGGGCAGACATGTCGCCCTGAGAATTTCTATCCAGTTCTAGAGTGAGGCCTGCCCCACAGCCATAAGCAAGAAAGGTGAACATTTAAAAGATACAGTCCCCCCATCTACTTCTTTAGCTTCCATTTGTACAGCTGGGCTATCCCCCATTCAGACACCATCTCTGGGAATCTTGCATCAGCCTGAGCTAAAGAAGGGTGCATGATATTGCCATGCACAAAGTTGGTGGCTTGGCTGAGCCCATGCAAAGAGGCTGCATGCAGCTCCCAGACTCCATTTTCAGTGAGTTTCTAGACTCCGCTATAGGCTCTTGTCCAGAGGCAATACACAGATGTGAATGGTTGCCTTCAGCTGTGCCCAGCCCCATTCCAAATGTGGCCTAACAGGTGTGATTCCAAGGGTGCTGGAGGAAGAGTTCACTTGGCAAAGTTTCTATTGGGCAACCCTCAGCCTCCCATCTGACTCTCCCTCTCAAAGTCCCTTAGGGCGTCCAGGTCCCCCATCACTGCCTGCCAACTGACAATCACTAAATCACTGAAAGTCCTGGGTCATCCCTGAGGATTCAGGCAGGTTCTCACTATTAACTGGAATGTGGTTTGTCCATCAAGGCACCCCTGAGTATTTGAATATGGCAGCCATAATGCCCTGATGCTTTAGCAATGATGAGCAACCTCCAGGGCTCAGAGTGGCAAACAACCAGGGTCCCTCATCTACACATACCCAAGGATCTCCTGCTAGGTACGTAGAGGAATACGGAGCTCCCCCTGCTGACCTGTCCAGCTTGTCCAGGGAGAAGCGCTGTGTGGAGAAACGGAGGTAGCTTTCCTTGTAGAACCAGATGGTTAGGGGATTCCAGTCTGTGACGAGGAACCACTGTCTGATGTCAAACTTGGTGTCATAGATGAGCATCGGAGTCTCGATGTACTTCTGGACTACCCATTTGTTGTTCTTCGTGGCCTGGTTGTCTGTGGCCACCAGCTCCAGGATGTTCTCCACACGGTCCATGCACACGATATCTCCAAGAACAAAGGTCACACCTTGGCCCAGTGAAGCACAGCCTCCCACCCCTGCAGTCATGAAAGGCCCCAATATCCACTCTGGCTTTGCAGGGATGGATGGGTGTGCATTCAGTGGACAAAGCTACAGGTTGGTGCCAGCCACTTGTTCAGCCCCCCACCTACCACCATGGGGCCAACCCCACACTCCAGAGGGCATTCAGAGATCAAGGGAAAAACAGTGCAGAAAGCCACTCAAGAGTACGCTTTAGGTCTGGAGTGTCCTCAGAGCAGGGCCACTGGAGACCAGTGAGGGTTAGTGCTAAAGGAGCGAAGCTGACAAATGAGATAAGCTGGGCACAGGTAGGAGGCATTTAATTTCTCCCCAGTGGCTTTCCTTTACTCAGAGGACAATGTCCCACCTTGGGCCCTAAAGTAGGTCACATGACTTGTGGGGCATACAGGAAGGAGTGATATGTGTCACTGTGAGCGGTGTAGGGTGACAGACTCTGAAACTCTCTTTTCTCTGCCATGATAGTGTAGGATGAGAACAAGGCCACAAGATGGGCAGAGCACCCTTGACCTGGTAAAGGAACACAAGTTTCTGTGGAATGTTGGGGGCCAGTTACACAGCACCATTTGGTCACCGATTCTGTTGGTAAAAGGTAGAGGGCCTTTCAGCACAGGTTAGTTCTCACAAAGCACATGGCTTCCATTTATTTGGCCACAGCAAGTTGAGATCTTGCCTAAAATGAAACAAACTGCTGAGGTCACCTTGGACCGATAACCAAAGGCCACCAGCAGTTGGCAAGAGCATATGCAGTGACCAGCAGAGAGAAGGGCATTGATTGAGAAGAGCATATCTGAACAACCCACAAAGGATCCCTGGGGATGGCATCTTCGGTGGGAAGAAGGTGTGGCCTGACAGGTGAGAGGAGACAGAGATTTCTTAGGAAGGGAAGGAGGCTTAGCACAAAGCCCAAGAAGGAACACAGCACATGCTGCCTGCCAATCAAGGTCACATCACAGGAGAATGAAGGAAGACCTGACTGTCTGCAGGACGCCAGAAGGGGAATGGACCACATACACCCAGAAAAGAGAATTAAGGGCAGAAGACCTTTAGGATTATATATGATTAATAACATTAATTAAAAAATTAAAGATCACATATATAGAGCTGGAGAGATGGCTTGACAATTAAGAGTACTTGTTGCTCTTATAGAGGACCTGGGTTCGGTTCCAACCACTCATATGGGGCTCATGACCACCCAGTAACTCCAGGGATTCTGACTTCTGGCCTCCACAGGCACCAGGCACACACATGCTGCAATACATACATGCAAGAAAAACATAAAATAAATCAATCTAATTTTTTTAAAAAATCACATAAATAACCTACAAATTAAAAAATTTCAGAAGAGCTCAAGAGACCAACAGGATATACAAACTAAAAAACCTGTTTAAATACTAGAGAGAAATAGGCTGTTCTGTAACAGAGACAGAAGGATGCAGCTAATGCCAGCGACCAAGGAAATTTTGTAGCCTTAACAGGAAAGCCTGGAAATAAACCAACTTAGTATTTAAATCAAAGAGAAGAGGAAATCTCTCATAGGAAAACTGAAACCATTGACTTTGGAAACACAAGATTAGGAAATTACACATCTGCATACGTGCACATGAACATGCACACACCATCACACACGTGCATAAACGCACATGCACACATACACATGCATGCGCACACACACAGCATTAAGAAAGAATGGAATGGAAGGCTGACTGCAATTTGGGCAGATGAGGCAGAAAGTGTGAAGGGGTGAATAACCCACAGGCAAATTTTATGAGGGGTTCAGAATTTGCCTCTAACGGTTCTAGGTTTTACAGCTGAACACTAGAGTGGATCCATAGGATGGGAAGTACACTGCTTGAGATGAAGATCCCCCAACCTTCTTAGAGGCCAGAATAAGCCAATTGCTAAGATCAAGGTAACACACACACACAGAACAAAGCACCCCAAAATAACACTCTGTGGTTGTTTAGTGAATGGGCACAAATGAGGAAATCTGAGCTAAATCAGCAGACTCCAGAGCAGCACTGACAGACACCTCCTCCTCCAGCACAGCTTGGGCACCCCTGTCCAGCCTTGGCAGCACTGCTTGAACCTTTCTCCATCACAGAACAGGCGCTGTCACGGCTGGAGACTTGCATGATGGGAAGCATCTGCCCAATGAACTCACCTCGACCTCGGGACTTTGCTGCCGGCTTTATGATCCAGATGTTCCGAATCCCATCCATCTCTGTCTGAGGGTTCACAGAACTGATCTTATTCAACAGAGTCTGGCACTGTGAAAAGTAACTTCTCGAATCAAGGATGAAAGCATTGCCACTAAAAAGCAAGATCCAGAAAGGGCATGAGGCGCTGAGAGGCAGCGTTCAGCCCCAGTGATTGTTGGGTGCCTCTGCTCTAGGACAGGTGAATGGCTGTCTGGCAAGAAAGAGTTAGGAGCAGCAGGACGTCTACCAACTGAGGAGACCTGGGGTGGACCTTAGAGGCTGTACCTGGTCAGGGTGTATCAAGAAGTAAGGACCCTAACTAGGCATGGTGGTGGTGCATGCCTCAAACCCCAGTTCTTAGGCAGAGGCAAGAAGATCTTTGTGAGTTCTAGGCCTTCACAGTTTATATAGCAAGTTCAAGGACAACCAAGGTTACATAATAGAGTCCCTGTCTCAAAAAAGGAAGAAATAAGAGAGAGAGAGAGAGAGAGACACTGATACATAGATCTGGATTGCCTATATGGACAAGAACACCAATCCTGTACCAAAGGGAAACCAGAGATGGGTGGGTCCCTGTTTCAAGACACTGCCTGCACTGCTGTTGCCAGAAAGATCCTTATAGAAGAAGTCAAACTACAATGCAGACTTTCCTGCCCCACAGAAGCAGCCAGGATATTGTCCTGTGACCTGGACTATCAACCTGACCCCGGGTCCTTGTTGGTAACTTCAGACTTATAGGGAAAGGCCTAACTTAGAAAGCCGCCATAATCTCAGGGTCTAAGGACAGGGATCAGGAGAGATGTTCTGAGCAGCTTTCAGAATTTGAGGGTACACCACTGGCAGCTGGAGAGAGACATCCACAACAATACCCACAGGCCCTCTCAGGTTTTGTGAGGGTCTCCTTATGTGGGCAGACGCAGTACAATGGGGATTGGTTAGTGCAGGCTCCCTACACACAATTCTGGCTGCAGCCCCAGAGGTGGGAGCAAGGGCTTGGGGACAGGAGACGTGTGTTCTGTCCACCTGCTGGGAAAGAAGGGCAGCATTTAGGAAAACGTGCAAAATGGCGATCCCTGCCATGTGGGTTAGAGTTTCAGGAGAACCAGAGTTCTTACTATTGCCAGTTTCCACCCCTGGGAGCAGGAAACAGGTTGGCGTATAAGTGATCTTTCCCTTACTGGCCAGTTACCAAGCACATGTGGGCTTCCTCCACAGATGTTACATGTTGATCAACTCCACAATGATAGGACAGTTCTGCCAGAATCAGTACAACGCAAACAGGTACAGACAACCCCCAGGGTCCTCATAACACTGTCTGGTCCAGGAGGATGGGCCCAGCTAGTGCAATGACTAAATCAATATCAGCAAGAGCCGGACAGCATGGATGTTTTCACCACTGTGACTCAAGAAGATAAGCATCTTGCCATCCAGTGGGAAGGAACCGCCTATGATCTCTGCAGGACACTGGAGCCTGGGCTCTGGAAGTCACCCCTGAAGGTGAGCCAGCACTGGACTCATGTGTCACCATGCCATTATGCCTCTGTCACATAATGAGAGGATAGAAACTGAAAAGTTAGGAGCTAGCTGAAAACAGAGCAGGAACCTGGCCTGTTTCAACAAACGTTCAGATTCTGGACATATCCACGCCCGCCAAAGAACAGGCAGGGTCCCTACGGGTCCCAGGAAGTGTAGCCTCTTGGCCTTCTGGGTCCCGACACACAAGCACCCATGTGGGAGCCTGCCAGTCTCAACAAGGATGAACCCCCGCCCCCACCCCCAGGCTCTCAGCGGGTTGTGAGGCATCTAAGGGTATAGTCACAGAAAAGCGGCAGAGAACCTGCTCTCCTGACAGGGTCACTTCACACCGCATTGGAACCCAATGTTTCCACCCAGTGGTGAAGCCTCGGGTTCTCCTTCGTAGAGGTTTAAGAAAATGTGGCTGAGTATAGAAAGTCCTAACAGAGAAAGCAAGTTTGCTATTTTTTGCTTGCATGTACTCTTGTGTCTTTATCACCAGCTCAAAAGACACACAGCATGGGCTTCTCAAAAAGTTCTCCAGGTTTACATCCTAGTCGATGGGAGCTCTTCATTACTGTCACTTTCTACCACAGGGACAGGCTCTGCCTTTCTAGAACTTCACACTCATGGTCAGGAACACGGGGACCTGCACACTCTCTCCCTCCCTCCCGCACATCCCCCCTTCCCTAAGGGGTGTCTTTTAGCCTCACAGCTGGGAGATCGGTCCATGACTGTGCCATCTGCAGTCCCTGCTCTGACACAGCTAGGATCAGTCAGGTCTGGGCTCACTGCATCTTTCCAAGGCTGGGTGCTTCCATTTCTCCAGGGGTGGAAGAGCTGGGTCAAAGGGCATACAGTTCTTGCTTTTCCACCAGCACTGCACTAGAGCTGTTGACTTAGGCCAACACTTGGTGTTCTGGTGTGCAGAGGATCCATCATAGGGTTTTGTTGTTGTTGTTGTTTCTTTTTCCTTTTTTCAGCTTTTGAGACAGTCTCATAGCACAGGCTAGCTTTGAGTTCAAGATCCTTCGGGGGTGATAGGAGCTACCTCCAACGGTTCACTGTAGTTCTGATAAGCTCTGATACGGGGCACTTATCTAGTCTGATTAGACAGCTGAGTTTGCCTTTTATCAAGTGTCTGTTCCATTTTTTTTCTTCTCTTGAGACAGGGTCTCACGTAGCCCAGAGTAGCTATGAACTTGCTGTGAACCTGAGAATGACCTTGAACTTCTGATCCCCTGGCTACTACCCTGAGTGCTTGGGGTTATAGGCACTAGCCACAGCATTCAGCTTATGTGGTGCTGGAGATGGAGCTCGGGGCTTCACATATGACACAGAAGCACTCTACCAACTATGCATTTCATTTGGTTAACTTCTTTTCTCTGTCTGTAGTTCACTCTATGCAGACAGTGGATCTGAGCCCCCATCAGGTGTGCGGACAGTGATGTGAACCTCCGTCAGGTGTGTGGACAGTGGATCTGAACCCCCGTCAGGTGTGCGGATGGTGGATCTGAACCTCCGTTAGGTGTGCGGACAGTGGATCTGAACCCCCATCAGGTGTGAGGACAGCGGATCTGAACCTCCGTCAGGTGTGCGAACAAACAGTGGAGCTGAACCCCTGTCAGGTGTGCGGACAGTGGAGCTGAACCCCTGTCAGGTGTGAGGACAGTGGATATGAACCCCCGTCAGGTGTGCGGACGGTGGATCTGAACCTCCGTCAGGTGTGCGGACGGTGGATCTGAACCCCCATCAGGTGTGAGGAGAGCGGATCTGAACCTCCGTCAGGTGTGCGAACAAACAGTGGAGCTGAACCCCTGTCAGGTGTGCGGACAGTGGAGCTGAACCCCTGTCAGGTGTGAGGACAGTGGATATGAACCCCCGTCAGGTGTGNAGCGGATCTGAACCTCCGTCAGGTGTGCGAACAAACAGTGGAGCTGAACCCCTGTCAGGTGTGCGGACAGTGGAGCTGAACCCCTGTCAGGTGTGAGGACAGTGGATATGAACCCCCGTCAGGTGTGAGGACAGTGGATCTGAACCCCCATCAGGTGTGTGGGCGGTGGATCTGAACCCCCGTCAGGTGTGCGGACAGCGGATCTGAACCCCCATCAGGAGTGAGGACGGAGGATCTGAACCCCCGTCAGGAGTGAGGACAGTGGATCTGAACCCGTCAGGAGTGAGGACGGTGGATCTGAACCTCTGTCAGGAGTGAGGACGGTGGATCTGAACCTCTGTCAGGTGAGAGGACAGTGGACCTGTCTCTAGTTTGTAGCTTCTATTTTCACCCTCTTTACAATGCTTTTTGAGAAACACAGTTCTTAAGCCAATGCGCAGCATTTTTACCAACGTTCCCCTGTTAATTATTAGTGGCTAATAAATGCAAAGATGCAGTTAACTTGATCAGGAAGGAACTATGACTGGAACAACTCATGTAGGGAGTATGAGGACAACTCCTGAGAGGGAGAGTAAACAGAGCATGCTCCTCCTTTGATGGATTAGATCGTGAACGTGTGTTTTAAAGCAATGTACTAGTGTTAGATAGGTAGACGAACGGTACGCGGAACATAGCCAGGAACAGACAAGTCTATCAGGAGGACTCCAGGTAAGAAACACACGGGACATAGCATAACACACATGCACCTGGAGTCCCAGGAAGAGAAGAGAGAAGGAAGCAGAAACAACAGATGTAGAAGTAATGACCAGAGTCTGAATTTGAGGGGAAAGTGTCAACCCCCTGGTTCAAAGATGCCACACAAACTCAAACAAGGATAATTTCAAAGAAAAGCACTCCTACAAACATAATAAGAAAACTACTAAAACCAAAGACAATCTTAAGGCAGCAGGAGAAAAAGGTACTACTTCCCTCCAGAAGAGGGAAGACACCAGCAGGAAATTCCTGATCAAAATGGCATGAGTTAGAAGACAGAATAACATCCAAACATCAATACATCTTTGCAATTGAGAATTCTATTCTGGAGAAAATCTCTCAAAAATGAAAAAGTTTAATCTTTTGAGATTAAAAAAATGGAGAAAGTTTACCACCTCTTGCCTTTACAAGAAAATATATTAAGAGATGCTTTTATGAACAAAACTGGCTGATATACAAAAAATGAAAGTGTTCAAAGCAACAACAAGCATGTCACGTGCTTTTTAAATGAAGACAGAGGATGAGAGTTGGCTCAGAGGCTAAGAGCATTTACTGTTCTTGCAGAGAACCCAGATTTAGCTCCTAACACCCACATCAGGCTCACAGCCATTTGTAACTCCAGGTCCAGGGACTCTGTGGGCACCTGATGCACCTTAATGCACACTCAGTTAGGTACACACGCATACACATAAATAAAAAAATAAATAAAACAACGATAGACAGAAATGGATAACAAGAGTGTCCGGAATAGGAGGAAGTATGTCATGCCACACTGTCATGACTGGTTTGGGAAATATATATATATATATANNATAGAGAGAGAGAGAGAGAGAGAGAGAGAGAGAGACAGCTAATTAAAGATTAGTAATAAAACATAAAGAAGGGTTTGGGAGCAGTGGCTCATGCTAGACCTTGTCTCAAAACAAAAATGAAACAAAAAACAAACCTATATTGTAACTTTTAGGATTGTCCTAAAAAATCAAGAGTCTTGCTATATATACCCCATGCTGGCCCAAGACTCAGTGCATAGCCCAGTCTGGCCCTGATTTCAAGCCCTTCCTGCCTCAGTCTCCCGAGTGCTGGGATTACAGGCATAAGTCCACAGAAGAGAGTGGGGAAAGCAGAGGAGAGGAAGGGAAGAGAGAGATGAGGACAGGGGAGAAGAGAAGGAAAATGCTTAGTAACCAAATGGAAGGGAGGGTCAAAGGGTGAAAACACCCATGACAGTATGTGGGGGTTATTGTGGCCCCCTGAAACAAGCATTGCCTCCCTGATTTTGTCCCCATAGAGTATCTGTGCTTCTTCCAACTTCTGTTTTGTTCCTGGTGGTGACCACAGGGGGTGTGAGGCTGAGGAAAGTAGGGAAGTAGTATTGTGAGGGCCTTGGCAATGAGGAATGGCCAGCATCCTGACAGACTGAAAGCCTGGGATGCACCTCTGCCATCACTCGTTAGAGCCTGCCAGGCCCTGAGCAGTACAAACTTACTGGGGCTATTGTGGGTCCAAGGGGGAGGTCAAGCATGATAGGAGCTGGGAAGGTACGGAATGAGACATTGTCCCCAAAAGACACTCATAGGAGGTATCATGTTTGTAAACAAATTAACAGAAAGTTTTGGTACCCCAATAGCCAATAGGGACCCATGATACACAAGGCAAGTGCTCCAACATCAGACTATTCCAAGACTCAGGAGGCATCCCAACCTCAGACAGAGGTATATAAGCACCCCAATACCTACACAGATGCCCAGACATGTGACAAACATCCCGACATCAAGGCAAGTGCCCTCAACACCCAGAGAGGTGCTCCAGCACCCAGACATGCATCCCAGTGTGTGCACAGCGACATGTCTGGTATCAAGGTGGTGGGGTGTCATCTTACTGAACCAATAAGTAGTACTGCTTTGTCAAGTCGTTCCATTCTTCCTCAGTCAAGGCTTCCGTGCTGGTCTCTGATGCATCAATGTCCTCGTGCTCCAGCTGTCCCAGGTAGGCCTGGCACACCTTGCATGCTGTGTCCACAAGCTGTCCAGAGAGGCCTTGGAACTTGTGGTCATTATTGTCTGGATCTGGAATTCAAGCCCATGCACTGAGTGTGAGCTCCACTCAAGGCATGGAGGCTGCTCTCCCATTCCTACCACCTCTCCCCTGGGGGAGTGACTCCTCCCCTTCACAAGTCATGTCAACCTCACGGTTCAGCATCATTGCTGCTATCAGGAGCTCACGCTCTGAAACTAGACTTGGAGGGCATGACAGGGAGGAGATCGTACTTTTGAATTGTCACAAAAAGCATGACCAGACCTGTGCTGCTGCTGATACCTGTGAGCACTTTGAGCTGCTGTGATTGCTAATTCCTACTGCCACAGAG